>JAJAGP010000786.1:0-37859 GCA_025084515.1 Ancistrus triradiatus | reverse complement strand
AACTTTATTCTTCTTTAACCATTCTTTGGTAGAACGACTTGTGTTCTTAGGATCGTTGTTGTGCTGCATGACCCACCTTCTCTTGAGATTCAGTTCATGGACAGATGTCCTGACATTTTCCTTTAGAATTCTCTGATATAATTCTGAATTCATTGTTCCATCAAAGATGGAAAGCCGTCATTAGAAGTAGTTTTGACAGAGATACTCACCTGCCATCATTCTTTCCAAGTGGTTCATCGTATTTCACACCCACCCAGTAACCTGGTTTGAATTCTGTCGTACCTGAACACAGACAAAGCACAGCACACAATAACTCCAAACCTCACCCCACAAAGAAACGTTAAGTATAACTTAAGCTAAAACACTGGCTAGCGTGCATTCAAGCCTGCTGATCCTGAACCTCAAAAACCACTAACCCAGTATAACAAATGTTGACCTGAAAATGAAAACTCAGAAAACAAATGCTGGACCGACTGAACGTGTATCAGTGTAACACAACTGAAACAGATAACTGAATCTAGTCTCTTCCACTTTCTATCAGTTAGAAGCTACAGTTTGGATTCATACAGGAACTCGTTATAAGATTGATTCGTGAAGAAAGTCACTGTGAGAAATTCTCCTGCGCCACTAATGTGTTAAGCTGAAATCTCTAAAATTGGCTGGAACAACAGTCTATAGACCATCGCTGTGGGGACCTGGGTTCAAATCCAGATGTTGCCTTCCAGTCAGGTGCACGCAGACATGGTTGGTTGTGTCTGAGAGAGTGAACACCAGTTGAGGGATCATTCCCTGACCCTGCAACAGCAAACTATACCCAGCTCTTTAATGGACTGGGATACCAGCCAAAGCACACTTGCCCCTGTGCACTGTATTCTTTGGGAACAAGGGCAAGAGCTCCCATGACTCAATGTATGAAGGGTTTTGAAGATGCCTGAACCAGGTAAGGATTATCCCATTACAACTTAACTGGCATACTGGCAAACTTTCTTTACATTATTAATAATAATAACAATAATATGTCAGTTTTATATAACACTTTTCATACAACTCAAAGACACTTCACACAGGCATTAAACAAATACAACAAACAAACGATCAGTATAAGGGTGGGATGTTAATGAAGGCTGAAAGCTTGCTTTAAGGGGTGATTTTGTAATCTGGTTTTTGAACGTTTGTAGTGAATCTGAGGCACGGATTTATGGGGGACAAAGTTCTAGATGGTGGCAGCAACTATGGCAAAGGCCCTGTCCCCCAAGGTGCAATGCTAAGATTTGTTGATGGGAGTGAGGAGGTTGTAGTCCGATGATCTAAGACGATGGGACAGACAATGATGCTGAAGGAGATCGGTAAGATATGGTGGGGCCAGGATCTTGAGGGTTTTGTATGTAATAAGAAGCAACTTATAATGGATTTGTTGTTGTATGGGAAGCCAGTGGAGCTTTTGGGGGACCGCGGTGATGTGTTCTCTGGAGAGGGTGCTGGTGAGTAACCGGGCAGTCGATTTCTGTTCATATTGCAGTTTTCGTAGGTGAGTAGAAGGAAGACCATACAGGATGCTATCACAGCAATCAGTCTGGAGGAAATGAAGGCATGGATTAAGGTTTCTGCTGCAGAGGTGGATAGGGTGGGGCGAAGGCAATATACAGAGAATAAAGAAGGCTGTTTTGATAAGCTGTCTAATGTGGGGTTGAAAAGAAAGATTGGGGTCAAACATAAAGTCAAGGTTTTTGATCTGAGGGGAGGGGGGTGATGCAATGTCCATCAATGGAAAGAGAAAAGTCCTAGGTAGAGGGAAGGAGGGATTTAGGAACAGTTATGATTATTTCAGATTTATTAAAGTTGAGTTTGAGGAAGATGTTGGTCATCCATGATTTTATTGCAGTGTGACAGTTGGTGAGGGTGGAGACTGTAGCAGGGGTGATGAATGGTTCTATTATTAACATATAAATGCACAATGGCTCCTCATCAATCTTTTCAGTCCCCTTTATTTATAGACTGTAATCGGGTGGCACATGTCGTTAGCACAGTCAGTTCACAACTCCACGGTTCCTGGTTCCCGACCAATCCCGGGACTCCGCTTGCATGGCGTTTGCATGTCTTCCCCGTGTACGTGTGGGTTTACTCCAAGTACTCCGTTTTCCTCTCACGTTCCAAAGACATTCATTAGGTTGATTGGCCACCCTAAATTGTGTCTGTCATGAATATAGACCATTGATGCTTATGCGATGTCAAATTAAAAAATTTAAAAAAATAAACAAACACAACTAACATAATTAAAAATAAACAAACTATAGACTTCAATCTATGACAACTGCCGAGAAAAATGGGAGACAGCTCACCTACAAACATAACCATGCCAATCTTGGTTGGCTGCCCAGCCACTTGTACTTGACAGCGCTTGCCAACTGTGATGGAGGATAGTGCAGCTTTCTCTTCTTTCTCCTTCTGGGCGAGCTCCTCCTCACGCTTGGCCATGTTCTCGTCATTAAAACGCCCAATCTTCATGTTTTTTTTGAAGTTTCTCATTGAATCTAAAAGCAGTCAGTAGAAACAAGGTGATCAGCATGATAATTCATATTGCATGGGATGTGTGTAAGGGCGCATTTACATGAGAAGCGGCAAAACCGCTTTGCGCTGGCGATGCCATTGTTTTTCTATGGAGAGAGTGGTGCCACTTCTCTCTGCCGCTGCGCTAACCTGAGCGGCGCGCACTGCTCGATTTTGCTGCTTTGCCGCTCCGATCTGACACCCTGCCACTGCGCTGAAAGTTCTACCAAAATCGAACTTTGACCTACTTATCGCTCACCTTTCCGAAGCGCAGAAAATGAGACAGACTGGAGTAGGGCTGCAACTAACGATTATTTTAATAATCGATTAATCAGTTGATTATTTTTTCGATTAATCGATGAATTGGGTTTAAAAAAAAAATCTTTCCATGTCTTTATTCAGAAATATAACATTAAATAACAGAGCAAATAAGTGCTTACAATAAATGAATAATAATAAATTAAATTACATTTATTAATAAATTAAAACAACAAATTAAACAATAAAGAAAATTAAGTGCATCTCTGATGGAAATACTACATACAAACTCATTCACGCTCTTTCTTTAGAAACTTTGCATTGCAAGCCAAAATGTTAGCATGTCAACATGCTCCTGGCTAAAGCTGGCTCTCTTTTTAGAGACTATATTTTCCTGCCACAGAAAATAGACGCTCAGACAGTGCTGAAGTACCAGGAATGCATAATTAGGACTTGGCTAGCCTGGCCAATATAGGATATCTGTCTATGTTAACTCCATAACTGTCATTATCCAGCTAACAAGCAGAAAACAGCATCAACTATGCTGTGCCCATTCCCATAGTGTTACGTTTCCTCACTTCAAAACAGAACAAACTCGGGATATTGTGGTGACTTACGCTGTTGTTGAGCTCCCTTCATCGGTGGCTCCATGTTTCTGTTTCAAGGGCTGTATCAGCACGGGGTGCTCCCGTGCCAGGTCAGATCACTTTTGCAAAGCTTGCATGTTACACATTTTTTGTTGTGTGAAGCGTGAAGTGGTCCGACGCTTGTACAAGTGATTTAATTGTTAACGACAAGTTATTTTGAAGATTCCGCGTCCGCGCCGGCTCCGTTCAATCACTCGTGTTTTTTTCCAGCGCTGAAGAGGTGCCACAAGTAACGTAAGCGAATTCGACAAGGCAGGGGACACAAATCATGCGACACAATGAATCGATAATGAAATTCGTTATCGACACTTTTAATAATCGATTATTATCGATTTTATCGATCCGTTGTTGCAGCCCTAGACTGGAGTGTATGATGTACCAAAAGCAGCTCAGTCTGACAGATACGGAGGAGAAACGGATTATCATCGTATTGTAGTGCCCAGAGCTCTGTAATTCCACTTTAAAATGTATATCAGGACATAGTGAGAAAAAACACAGCATGGCGACTTGTCAGCGGTGCTAGAGCATTGTCAGGATCGCCCCCAGATACCAAATTCACATTTATGTGATGTTTGATTTGCAAACGTCTTATGAACCTACTTTCTATTTCTCTGGGTATTATTCTTCTCGTGTCTTCTCCATATGCCCTGAAGGAGAGTTTACTTTTGAATTAATTAAAAAAATACATGTGAATTGTGGTTGTTTATTAGATATGCCGACAGTAAATGTGCGCTGATGACGTAAACGCCCCCTCCAGCCAATTGGAGAGCAAAGCGGCATGCATGCGCTCAACCTCGTGGCAAGCGACGCGCAAAACGCTTATCATTTAAAAGTGCCTTAACAGGCCTACATCCAAGCACAAGCTAGATAGCATAAAGCACATATTTTATATCACTACATATAGTATGTAGAAATGCACCAAAATGTCAGGCACTGAAAATTTTCAAAAAAGACAAAAAAGATAGAGGGTCAATGTCATATTGGGTCAGAGATAAAAACTCTTAAGACCTCTTTAAATAGGGAGATCATGAAAACGTGACTACAGTGTGTGATGTTCTTACACCATTCCTTAAAAGGTCACCACACTGCTGCATTCTCTTCACCAGCTCCCTGTAACTGCCCGCATTAGATTCAAAACAGATACGACTGTCTACAAAGCCAAAACTGGACCATACCCTTCTTACCTAAAGGCTCTAATCAAATTCTGCTCTGTATCGCGTACCCTTCAAGACACAAGCTTGGCTTGTTTGCCACCACTACTCAAGGTCAAACGAAAACAGGAGGCATTAGGACTGTTCTCCACCACACAGGTGGTGGAATGAACTTATGCTGGATGTCTGAATGACTCTTGTTGTCGCTTGCTGTCATCAAACTGCGACTAAAGACTCGCCTCTTCACTCAGGATTAAGTGAAAGCTGAAACAGAACTTGTGCTTAATAAAAATAAATAAATAATAAAAAAAATTTAAAAACAGAAGAAAAAGAACCCCTTGTTCCTGTTATCTATGATTGTTTATTGTTTGTCTATGATTGTGCCTTTACATGCATCAAATCCTAACAGGATTGCAGTTGGATTGTGTTCTTGGGCATTTACTTATTTGTATTAGCATGAAATAATGACAAATAATTATATTTATAAATAATATTTGTCATTACATATTATTTTAAAAATAATTGGAAAAAAATATGGCTCAGTGCTCTTAAAATTTCAGTTTTGGCCATGAATGCTATTCAGTGCATCACTAATAGTCAATACGTCCTTACCTGCTCTCTTTTCATATGCATCTTGAGAAATTTCATATTTCTCCACCTTGGATAAATCATTGAAAGCTCCAGTTGAAATACCGCTACGGTCAATCACCTACAATCACAACACAACCTTTAGTTTTCATTTCATATTAATTTCATATTAAACACTAAAAGTCTCTGATCCATACAGTCGATAAGACATGCCATATTAGAGATGCCCCAATACCACCTTTTCACTTCCAACACTGAAACCACAGCTTTGGCTATCTGCCAATGGGGACATCAAACTGATATTTAGTTTTGCACGTGAGCTAATAATGATAATAATAATTATAATAATAATAATATATGAAACACTATGCATGATTGTGAATCCACCTTAAAACATCTCACTCAAATGCAGAACAAATACTTCCCCAGTTTACAGTCCACAGCCAGCTATGAAAGACCTTTATTCAAACAATGCAAAAAACAGGTACTGCACTAAAAGTGGCCAACAGGTTTCGAAAAGCTATGCTACCGCTTACATTTTAGTTAAACACTTGAGCACCTAATCAAACGAAGCAAATCTTCACACAAATTAAATCAAATTGATATCCCCTTCCACAGAAAAGTTCCTTTGTTCATTTCGTTTATTTAACGTCACCTTCACCATCAATGGCTATTTAATGACAGATACAAGGTTATATCAACACACAAGGAAAATAGTCATACTAATCTCCAAACAGGTGGAGTTCAACATAGGGGTCGAACCAGGACCGCTGGAGCTGTAAGACGACAGTGCTAGCTGCTGCACCACCGTGCCGCCTGGGTAGACAAGTAAACCAACTCACCAGAATGATAATGGAGAGAACATAACTTCAGTTATATATGCATGTCAAATCTGATAGGTTTGTATGTCACACGCCGATACCCAAGATATTCTGCCCCTTTTGGTTATATCACCTGTCTGCTTGCCTTCGCGTTTCTTTCAAACAGAGGGCAAAAATAAAAAATCAAAAAAAATCACACTCCTTATATTTGGGAGTCAAGTCAGATTTATTTAAGTAGTGCTTTTTACAATGGAGCACTGTCTCAAAACAACTTTACAATTTTAGATTATCTTCTAATAACTACGACCAATCAAAATTGAGCAAGCCTAGGGTAACAGTGGAAAGGAAAAACTCCCTAAGCATTATGAGGAAGAAACCTTGGGAGGACCAAGAGTCAAAAAGAGGTACCCCCCTGAAGTTGAATCTGTTCATCTGGACATGACTTCTTCAGTCTCGATGATGAGTGACGAAACGTTCCTCCGACAAAACCTATGTCCAGATGAACAGATTCAACTTCTGGGATTTTCTTACCTGGATTATTGAGCATGCATCAGTCAAAACGAGGTACTTCTCTGAATGGTTCTGTGATCTATGTTAGCCATATTAAATATTACACAAGATCAGCAAAGCTAAATGGAAACCATTGATTTTCATAAGACTGACTAAGGGTGTACTCACACTAGGCAATTCGAACCGTGCTCAGGGGCGTTTGGTACCCGAACGCAGTTCGTTTGGCTAGTGTGAGCGCTCCCAAACGTGCTCGTTTATGCTTAAAACAGGTGGGCCAGAGCGGTTCGCTGGACTCCAAGTTTGTAGTGTGAGCGCGAATCGCACTCCAGCACGCTTTCGTCATCACATACGTGCTCACACAGCACAGCACACTTCATGTTTGTACATATGTGATCGGGTAATCACATACTTCTGTGCCTCTCATTGGTTTCGTTCTGTGCGCTCTGACACACAGCCCTAATAAGCCTCATAATAAGGTGCATTGATTATGCAGCTCACTGTGTTCCGGCTTCTCATGCTGCACAGCGGTCTTTATGCTTATACTTATGCTTGGCTTTTTTGTTTCACTTTGTGCGCGTTGACACACAGCCCCAATACGCTTTTTAGTAAGGTGCATTGATTATGCAGCGCCGTGTTTCGGCATATCGTGCTGTACAGCATATGTACTTACTATATGTGACTTTTTTTGTTTCTTTTTGTTGGCGTTGACACACAGCCCTAATAAGCCTTATAATAAATGTACTGATGATGTGACACACTGATTTTCAGCATCTCGTGCTGCACGTAAGAAGATTTTTACGGAGGCAGCTGTGTGTAAAAACGAAACCAAAGAACAGCACAAACGTATGTGATTACCCGATCACATATGTACAACCATGAAGTGTGTTGCGCGAGCACGTATGGTGATGACGAAAGTGTGCCGTGGGCGCGTTTCTGTGTGGACCTAGTGAGAGTGGCAGAGCGCCCTTGTCCCCCCTCCCCATTCACGCTCTGCCGCGGTTCAAGGCAACCGTCCTCAATGCGAGTACACCCTTATTCTGACTTGTAACCACCCTGATATCAACTTTGGGGTCCATATTGGTTACTAGTTTTATTATTATGTGACATGCTGGGTAAATCGAATCTTTTTACCTCCCTTCTGATATCCGATCTAGCAAGTAGTATCGGTCCGATCCCAGTGTTGTGGATCGAAACGGGACATCTCCAATATTTAATTACAGAAAACGCCAGGACAGAATTTGAAATATTAAATAAATGCTGTTCTGACAGGTATTCACTCAAACCAATCCAAAACTCACGTGTATTCTGCAGTTGTCGTCTACAGGGTAAGAACCCAAAAGAGCCTCGTTATCATCAAGACACTGCAAGAACTCATCCGAAGTGCTGAACAACTGAAGCTCCATAGATGACATGGGGCAACCGATGACGAGCTCCAGCTTGCTCTGAGAAAAACAAACAGAGAGGTTTCTTTCATGTTTTACCCTGCGGTTCTGGGGAGAACACATATTGAGCCTTGGACAAGATGCCAGTCCACTGCAGCGCTTGGTGTCATTGTTGCAATGTCAGGGGATGATCCCACTCTCCCAAACAAAACACTCCATCCTTTTATATTGGTACTCTGCTTCTTCTTTTACTTACAAATAATTTTAGCTAAATGATGTTCTTGGGCTTTAGGCAAGGAGGAAATGTTTACTAAGGAGAAAAAAACTTTAAGAAGTGAACATATGCCTCTCATTCTTTAGGATAAGTGATGATGCAAAAGTGATCCTAAATGTACCTTAAACTCTGCAATGGTGATCCCTCTGTTAAATCTGCGGTTCACCTCGAAAGAACTGAGGGTGCTGGTCAGTTGCACAGACACAGTTGGGTTGGTGATCACTGTCACACAGTCGTCCATCCTGAAGTTCTCTCTAACCAAACCAGAATATATATTACACTGCAAAAAGAAAAAAAAAACATTGACATGAGTGAATAAGCTGGTGCTTGGTTGGCACAGGGACAACTGTCCCACAGCCTCGGGTGATTCAGTTTTGAGTCCTGGGGGTGCTTTCTGGTCAGGTCAGGCGTCACACAGGCATGACTGTACACCTCAGCGGGAGGGACCCCTACCCAGCCCTGCAATGGACTGCCGCCCCGTTCAGGGTAGATGCGCCTCTGCACCCTGTGATTTCAAAAATTGACGTGAAACGTGAACGTCAATAAACGGGAAATGTGAGTAAGTATCAAATGCGCAAAAGTGCACTAAGCAGGCTTTACACTAAAGCATATCTAACGCTATAAGCACGTTTTTCTTGATCAAGGTACATTTCATTGTTTAATTGCTGATTGACCTGATCCTGGGGTATTATTTAAGCAATTAATCTAGTAACTAATCTGCTGCATCTATTGTTAAGCAGAAGTGCATCAGTAAAATGCCACCCTATGAAGTACACTGTGTCTAACTGAATTTATTCTATTAATGACGCTACTTAACCGCTGGCTAACGTTAAGCAAGATACTAAAGGCTAGGTGACATTAACGTTCACATTCGAGACTCACCTAACACTTTTTATCTTGTGTTTCCCAAAATAAAACCACGGGAAGTCTTTAATCGAATATTATATTTTAAAATACAACCAATAACACATGAAGAAGACAAGTCTGCCTTGCCTCCCAGCCTGCTTCTGGAAGTTTCTGCCCGCCCACTTTGTGACGTTTTGAATCCCAAACGGCTGCTTGCTCCCTATACAAGTGCACTATTGTATGGTCCTCTAATATACACTCTAAACCCTAGAAAGCGCACTACGTGTGAACTTGTGATTTATTTGGAATGCAGACACTGACCTGGCGCTGTACCGCAAACCTCAGTCAAGTGACTAAGCAAATATAATTGCTCTTTCAAAATAAAAGTACTCTTGCGGCGTTCAATAACGTTACATAACAAAATTGTATTGCTTACGTCCAGGTAAACAATTAATACAAATAAAACTACACACCATTCCCTTTCCTCTAAACCAATAATGAATAATATGAGTAAAGGCCTAAAAAGAAACTTAAAATTAGGTGTAGGTTCTGACAGTTTTTTCCCCAGACTTTTGTTTCTGTTTCTCTGGATCCAAAATAAATAAATCAATCAATAAATCAATCAATAAATAAAATGCATACTCCTTGTCACTTGATAGACAGCTGAAAATGTGATATAACTGACAGTTTGGTGTGCACAAAAATGTACACTTTTATACAACTTCAGAATTATTAGCACCCTTACACACCAGGAAGGTAATAAGCAGTAAACAGGTTTAAACGAACTCTGAGTTCAAACCTGAACAGCTGAAACCTAAGCAGCTGAAGGCCTCTCTCACATTGGCTAATGTTAATGTTCATGAGTCCACCTTCAGAAGAACACTGAAAAACAATGGTGTGCATAACAGGGTTGCAAGGTGAAAGCCACTGCTCTCCAAAAAGAACATTGCTGCTCATCTGCAGTTTGCTAAAGATCACATGAACAAGCCAGAAGGCTATTGGAAGAATGTTTTGTTGATGGATGAGACCAAAATACAACTTTTTGGTTTCAAAGAAAAGTGTTATGTTTGGAGAAAGGAAAACACTGCATTCCAGCATAAGATCCTTATCCCATCTGTGAAACATGATGGTGGTAGTATCATGATTTGGGTCTGTTTTGCTGCATCTTGGCCAGGACAGCTGGCTGTCATTGATGGAACAATGAATTCTGAATTCTATCAGAGAATTCTAAAGGAAAATGTCAGGACATCTGTCCATGAACTAAATCTTAAGAGAAGGTGGGTCATGCAGCAAGACAACGACCCTAAGCACACAAGTCGATCTACCAAAGAATGGTTAAAGAAAAATAAAGGAAATGTTTTGGAAAGTCCTAACATTAATCCAATAGAAAAGTATGTGTAAGTTTGTGAACCCTTTAGAATTTTCTATAATTTTGCATAAATATGACGTAAACCGTCATCAGATTTTCACAAAAGTCATAAAAGTAGATTAATAGAACAAAGTTAAACAAATGAGACAAAAAATATTATACTTGGTCATATATTTATTGTGGAAATTATAAAAATATTATATATTAGTGAGTGACTAAAGTATGTGAACCTTTGCTTTTAGTATCTGGTGTACCCCCCTGTGCAGCAATAACTGCAACTAAACAGTTCTGGTAACTGTTGATCAGTCCTGCACACCGGCTTGGAGGAATTTTAGCCCATTCCTCCGTACAGAACAGCTTCAACTCTGGGATGTTGGTGGGTTTCCTCACATTAACTGCTCACTTCCACAACATTTCGATTGGATTAAGGTCAGGACTTTGACTTGGCCATTCCAAAACATTAACTTTATTCTTCTTTAACCATTCTTTGGTAGAATGACTTGTGTGCTTATTGTCGTTGTCTTGACGCATGACCCACCTTCTCTTGAGATTCACTTCCTTTCACATTTTCCTTTAGAATTCTCTGATATAATTCAGAATTCATTGTTCCATTAATGATGGCAAGCCATCCTGACCCAGATGCAGCAAAACAGGCCCAAACCATGATTGTTTGTGACATGATACACTTCCAAAAAGACCAGACTTTGATAGATCCCTGTTCTTTAAACAAAACAGGCTGCCCACTCACAGCTGATTGTCATCCCATTGACTGAAAACACCTAATTTTTCCTTCAAATTAACTGCTGATCCTAGAGGTTCACATTTTTTGCCACTCACTAATATGTAATATTGGATAATTTTCCTCAATAAATAAATGACCATGTATAATATTAATGGGTACTGGGTACTCTTTGTCTACTTTTAGGATTCATGTGAAAATCTGATGATGTTTTATGTCATATTTATGCAGAAATATAGAAAATTCTAAAGGGTTCACAAACTTTCAAGCACCACTGTACAAAGAACTCTACTGCTACAAGAAAATCTGTGTGGCAAGTTGTGTCTAGTATGGATGGGTGGGCATCAATGATACCACAGTGGCAAACGGATGAATGTACATGAGTTCATATCCTTAATTTGAATGACTACCTCTCATGTATGTCACTGGGTCCTGGGTGTGGCTGGCTAAGATGAGTTTCCCCCAGGGATGCCTTCAGCAATAGATCACCCAGTGTTTTGAATGAGTACCATCTCTTCAGCGTCTGTTTTATGGCCCTTAGACTTTTTCTATTGGCTATAATGGAGGTCAAATTTGAACACATCGAGTTAACACAAATTTGGAAACTTGTATGTATAGGCATTTAGGTGTTGATTTCAAAAAGACAATATGAAATACTGGCAGTGTTGGAATGGCTGAACAATTTACTTATTTATCTCTCTTAGGAAACTCATGACTAGCTACATGACATAAGTACTGAATGTTATTTAATTAGCAAGGGTAGGCTAAACAACATCACAATTGCATGTCATGATAGTATACCTTACCGGTTTGAATTTTATTTTGTGTTTCATCTTCAGTTCCTGATAAGTACATTTTGTGCTTGTTGAGTTGCACCTGCATATACAGGTAGTCCTCGACTTACGACGCAGATCCGTTCCTAGGTGGCGTCGTAAACGGATTTTCGGTGCAAGTCGGAACATACGTACATACTGTATGTAAATAACATACTGTAAGCACTTATACTATCCTAACACCTATCCTAACACAGTAATTATCAAAAAACAAGCCGCATAACCGTGTATTCTTCCGCCGTGCACACCAAACACGAAGTTCGCGTCATGACGTTTACGACGCAAAACCACTTATGTGCGAAACAAGGCTTTATACAGTAAATGGGAGATGTGTCGTAACCACGAAACGTCGTAACTCGAGATCGTCGTAACCTGAGGACTACCTGTATATTAACATGCATATCTTTTTGTTCCCTAAATATATGCACATATTATGTATACGCACCTATTTCTAACTCTACTTGGGTGAAGTGTGAGGGTCAAGCCCTTTTTTCTCCCTTCGCTGTGTTGATTCGGAGTTGAACTAAATGTTGTCCCCTGTTCTGAAACTGAAAACTCTAACTTTGACAGCTCAGAGTTAGTCAACCCAGTTTTTTAAACCAGCTTTCTGAAATACCCCCACAGGAGATAACATTCATTTCAGTCAACTCCGAGTTACTTTAACCCTGAGTGAATCTCGTGCAGGGGGAGATAAAAAGCCCTCATCAATGGAACACAGATAACACGAATCAGCACGGCAATGGGAGAAAACAAGTCCTTGATCCTCTCATTTCAACCCAGTCGACATAGAAATAGGTGCATATACATAATATAAGCACATATTTAGGGGAAAAAAGTAATACAGTAGCATCAGCAAATGAACATGAGCTGGCGAGGTAAAAAAAATTGCTGATTGAGTCAATGATATGAGTAATAACTGAGAAAAAAAAAAGTTTTATTTTGAGACTTACACATATTCCATTTTACATGTGTGTGTGAATGACTTTGGAGTGGCCTAGTCAAACTCCTGACCTGAATCCTATTGAGATGCTGTGGCATTACCTTAAAAAGGCTGTTCATGCTCGAAAAAACCCTCCAATGTGGCTGAATTACAACAATTCTGCAAAGATGAGTGGCCAAAATTCCTCCACAAAGCTGTAGAAGACTCATTGCAAGTTATTGAAAATGCTTGGTTGCAGTTGTTGCTGCTAAGGGTGGCCCAGCCAGTTATTAGGTTTAGGGGGTACTTTTTCCCACAGGCCCTATACAGTGGGACAAAAAAGTATTTAGTCAGCCACTGATTGTGCAAGTTTCTCCTGCTGTTAGGATCCGTGCCCTGCCCCCGTTTTTCTTTTATTTTTGGCGAATTGTGGGCTCGGACTCAATTTCCCACAACTCACCACCGGATCCAAGATGGCCGCAGAGGCTTGATTGTTTTTGCGATCACAAACGCTATTTAAATGGCACGTGTTCAACAGGACGGCGCGGGAGCATTGCGTAGATGCGAGCGAGTCTTCGTGGTCGCACGCGCCACAGTCTTGAGAACTTCATGTTCGTTTCTTGGATTACCGAACGCCGCTATCCATTCCAAGAGACTACCTGCAGCAGCAGCTTCCCCCAGCTGGCCTGTCTGTTCCCGATAACCCCGATTCCGAATTCGAGCCACCTAGTCCCTTGTCTGGGACATGTAAACCACTATGTTTCATTTACAGCCTGGTTGTACTCTTGGTACGTCTAGTTTCATGCCACATTCTCTCCAGGCCAGATTGCCTGGCTTGCCTGTTAAAGCATGCCTTATTGTAACCTAGCCATTGTAATCGATCTATTGTAATCTTGTTTCATGCCATGTGCTCCGAGCCCGGTAGCCTAGTTTAACCTGGTGATTTATACTAAATTGTATCTTGCTTTATTTTGTTCCCTGCCATGTAGTCCTGGTAGATAGCCTAATTTACCTGCTAACCCATGCCTTGTTGTACTTGTTGTAGGTAATCTAGTTTCAAGTCATGTTTACACCTGTAGCGTGATCGCTGTATCTCCCTCTCTTTACCTTCTTCCCCCAAGTCATAAAATTTTACGACATGTTGGAATGCAATGGCCCCTTTGACAGGATCTTACCCCACCACGTGAATACTCAACATCTGGACATGACACTGGTTTAATAGCACCTGCATCTGGTTTAATACCCTGTAATAGCACCTGCCCCGCTCCAATCTGGCCAGTGGTAAAGCCTAATGACGCGTGGCGATTAATGATTGACTACCTTTACCCTAGTGGGGAGTGCCCCAAACAACCTCCATTGTTAGGGGACCCCCTCCTCATAAAGTTTGGATTACGATCCTACCCATTACCAACACATGCTTATTACTGGTCGGTTGTCCTTTTGGCTTTGGCAATTAGTATTGGTCTATATCTCATAACCTGCAGAGCTGCATACCTGTACCGCACCCGAGTGTTGCAATTCAAGACAAGTGCCTACTCAGACAGATACCAATAATGTTCAAGAAGCCCTAAAGAGGGTTTTCAACCATCTCTCTAGAAGTAAAAGAATAACCTTCTATGTGATGCTACACCCCACTCACCTAGGTCAAATTTAGGCTCCACATTACATTCTTTCTCGAACCATCAGGAAGGACCCAGATTAAGACATAAAAGTGGTATTGCTTGCCTGTCACCTGTCATCCACAGCTATCATCGCCTGAAGATAGACGAAGTCTGCTGTAGCACCAACTTCATCCACAGGGGGGAATGTAGCGTGATCGCTGTATCTCCCTCTCTTTACCTTCTTCCCCCAAGTCATAAAATTTTACGACATCTTGGAATGTAATGGCCCCTTTGACAGGATCTTACCCCACCACGTGAAGACTCAACATCTGGACAAGACTCTGGTTTAACAGGCCAGATAAACAACCTTTTTCCTCAAAACAACAGAAGAAGCTTAAGACATGGCCAAGCCCAGATGACCTGTGCATCTCGCCATCATAAAATAAACCAATGTGTGGTTTTAAAAGGAATTCTGACTAGTCCACCCTAGACTCACCCTTCCCAAGAGAAATCTCCCCCAATTTCTCCCTAGGAAAGCAAACATGCTTCCACCTAGGTTGCGTTTATGACCTCTCAGCCTGGCGCCAGAAAGACAGCCCTGGATTTATGACACCAAGAAATTATCAAGCTTTTGTTCTGAGACAAACTTTAATAATTGTATTCAACTTTTTCTGGGAACAGATTATCTTACAGATAACAAATGATATTTGCTTCATGATGAGTCCAAACACGCCCATATGCATCGCACCCCCATTATAAACACACGTATGTGCATGTACTGATTTGTTATGCATTTCATATCTACTTGGTTAATGTTTTAGTATAATGATCTTTTTGTTTTGATACTTAGTGATCCCGTTTGAGTATTATTAGAAATAACAGCTTTTGCCTATGTGTACCGATCGCTCGGGGTTTAATACTGTTCATACTTATAAAGAACCGAAATGAGGTTATTTAGAATGTACTGTTTACTACATCTTGTATCGATCGTATTATGTGTTTAAAGGTATAGTAAATGTATATGTGCTGTAGTAGAGATGGCTTTAAAGATGTTTCTAAGTTTATCAATTCAAGGTGCTTTTTGATCATCTGAAACCTTACAACGAAGTCTGCATGTAAACTTTAACTTGAGAGATTTTTTTTTGGTTATTATGTGATACTTTTTAATCTCTTTTAGATTATGTAGGATAGTTATTAATCCAAGTTTTTAGAACGTCTGTGGGGCTCATATGGTGAAATAAGACACAACCCCCACGATAGGAGAGCTTTTACTGAGGAATCAGCAGCTCACTTCATTGGCTAAGTAAGGGCAACTCCTTATGTCCCGCCCCTCCAGCCGCTTACGAGCTGGACAATTCAAAAAGCAACGCGGGTCGACCGCGTGGTTAGCCTAGCTTTCAAGTCTCGTAAGTCTTGTGTGTGTTCCTTTGTTCTCTAAGTGTCTTCTTTTGTTCCTGAAAAATTCCAGCTTTCTTTTGTCTGCGCTTAAAGTTTTAAGTTTCTGTGTGTTTTATTTTATTTTTAAGTTTCCTGTGTACAGCAGTCCTTAAGCAGTTCGGTATTCCGCCAAATTAGAAGATAGTTGAAAAACCAACCAGCTAAGATCTCCTTCATACTAGACTACGGTCCCCGTCTAAGTCTGTTTTGGAAGCTCGTGGTTCTCGAAACGCTGTAACTCTACCTTCACCGCTGGTCCAGGGTGGAAATCTTGAGTTATATGCCCGCCCAAGGTCTAGATTCCGGTAGACCCTGACCACCAACGCAGGGAAGAAGCCGAGCACCCGAGCGAGGCCCCCGCAACACATCCGTGGCTCCAAGAGTCGCCAGCCGAAGGCCGGTAGCCATCATCCAGAGGGTCCACCGAACCGCCGCCGGCCGATCGGAAGAGAGACCGTGTATACCGTTTCTCCGAGCGATCTCGGACGAACCACTAGGCGGAAGCCCGGCTTCGTTCCATCTTCTTTTGCGTGAGCCCGGTAAACAGGAGGCCCGGCAAGTACCTCTTTGTGTGTTTTATCTGGGTCCTGATTCTAGAAGCTTGCGTTTAAGCTAAAAAACTATGCTTCGGACATAGACTTACCTACATCTAGTAGTTTTCCACCATAACTGCTTCTGAACCAGCATAATTTGTTTCACTAGTAAGTCACTGCCATACAACTAGTCTATAACACTTCCTGGTGATAGATATATTTCGACCACTTAGTTGCCCCTAGAGTCATTTTTGTTTTCTGATTTTCTGTGATATGTCCGCTTGCCACTATTTCCTGTTACTTATACTGTGATATATACATGTTCATCGTCATTTTATGATTTTAACTCTGTGATACACTCATTATTACATCAGATAGTCTGTTGATATTGCCTTGTTTGTAGTTAATAAACTTGTTTATAAACCTTTTGAATTTGCCGCCTGGTGTGAGAGTTCATTCATTCAAAGGTCGAGAAATATACTTTGAATTCACTATTCAGACCTAGACTGATCAAGTTGTTGTCTCCTCTTTAACTGGTCTCCAGATCTACCAGACAATAAAAAGATTTGGTGGTGCCCCTTTTTCTTAATTAATTAATACATTTATATAATTTTAATTAATAAAGTTTAATTAAAATTAATGCAATTAAAGTGTAGTCTTAGTTTGCTACACCCCCATGCCAGATTGCCTGAATTGTCTGTTAATCCTTGCCTTATTGTACTCTGCTAAACCTTGTTGCTTGCCTTGTAGTCCTCACCAGATGGCCTAGTTTTTCCTGGAAGCCCAGACCTTTTCGTTTTCTGGTTAAATCATGTTTTCTGTAGTGTTGTTTCATGTCTGTAGGCCTAGTTTTCATAGCCCTAGTCATAGTACTTTGTTCCATGACAAGTGTTCTATGCCACATGACCTAGTTTTCTTGTTGCCCTCACCTTTTGACTACCTAGCTTATCTGGTTCCTTTGTTGTGTTCTTTATGCTAGGGAAGCCTCGTTTACCTGGTCTTTCCGGATAATATTCTATCAATATCTTGTTGATTTTTGTTTCACACCAGATTCCCTGTGTTTTTGTCATGTGAGATTAGCTACCATGTTTATTCCTGCCAAGTGTGGATCTCCTAGAACCTGTAGTGCTGTCATGCCTGTTGCCTCGTCTCCCTACCTTGGTTACTGATTCAGTAGTGGTTTTGTTGTAAATAAACTGTCTTTGAACTGGGACCTGCATTCGTCTGCCCTGCCTTGGCTCTCCGACCATGAGAGAATGCTCCCGCTAGGCCAGCAGACAGCGGGTCTCAGCCCCATGCCCCACCACCCGGATCCTTTTGGCGGTGACCCCAGCAAATGCAGACTGCTTGTGGACCAGTGCAGGCTGTTTGTTTCTTTTTATTTTGTTTGTCCACAGGAGGACCTGCTGCACGCTGTGGTCCTTTCTCTTACAGATAGAGCCCGGGAGTGGACTCTGGAACGCTGACCACAGTTCGCACAGGGGATGATGGGGGAGTTCCTAGAGGCTCTTCCGGTTGAATCTGGCCACCGCCCCACCAAGTTCTGCCGCCCTCCTCTGGTCAGTCCACTCCGGGACCTCCAACTCGTGGGTTGTCGGGGGATCCACACCTGCATCAGGACCTGTCCTGTCCTGGGCGTCTCTACTATGGAAACTGTCCAGAGTGCCTCGCTCACTCCGGAAACCTTCCAGAACACACCTTTGCCCATCGATGTCGCCTCCAGGACCACTCCGCCCGACGAGGACACTCTGTGAGCCGCCTCGCTCGCTAGGGCCATCCTGCGCGTTGTGCAGCGAGGACATCCTGCGTGACATCTTACCCTTCGCCGAGGATGTCGTAGGAGTCATGTTGCCACAGAGGATTCCCCGCACGAATCCTCAGTCACCGTGGGTATGACCTTCAACCCCCCCGCGGAAGAAGATCATCGTCCTGTAATTAAGCCGCTAACACTGCGCCACCCGGGTCCTGAGGCTGCTAGCCCCGTTTTTAGGCATGGTGCGCCATGTAATCTTGCTATTGAGCTGCTAGCACCACGCATTTCATCATTAGAATTCGTTATCCCCTTTTCTGAGCCAGCCACGCGTTTTTGTCCTGAGGATGAGTCGCTGCCGCCTCGTCGTCCCGTTTGCACGCCTGCTAGCTCCATCTCAGCACGCACCACGTCGCACAGCCCAGTAGATGAGGCGCTAACCTCTAGTTACCCCGTATCTGAGTAGGTTATCCCCGCTTCTGAGCCATCCATGCCTCTTAGCTCGGGGGATGAGCCACTAACTGTCAATAACCCCGTATCTGAGCTGGTTATCCCCGCTTCCGAGCTGTCCATGCCTCTTAGCTCGGGGGATGAGCCACTAACTGTCAATAACCCCGTATCTGAACAGGTTAGCCCCACTTCTGAGTCGTTTGGGTCTTTTAGCTCGGTAGTTGAGCCGCCAACCGCCAACAACCCCATCTTTGAGCTGGTTAGCCCCGCTTCCGAGCCGTCCTTGCCTCGTAGCTCGGTAGATGAGCCGCTAGTTGCCTATAATTTGGTATCTGAGCAGGTTAACGCCGCTTCCAAGTCGTTCGGGCCCCTTAGCTCAGTAGGTGAGCTGCCAACCGCCCATAACTTTGAGCAGGTCATCCCCGCTTCCGAGCAGGTCATGCCTCGTAGCTCGGTTAATGAACTGCTAGCCGCTTTAACCTCGCGGGTTAGCCCAGTATCCAAGCCATTCGCGCGCCCGAGCTCTGAAGACGAGCAGCTAGTTGCCGATAGCTCTGCTTCCGAGCCCCTCAGTCCGGTGTCAGGGCAATTCAGGCTGAGAGAATGCTGAGAGAACGCTGACGCGAGGATTGCGAGGATCTGGCAACCCAGACCCATTTGCACCGATTGCACACAGGACGCATGCTGTTTTGTAGCTGTGAGCAGTTTATTATCTTTGAACTATTTTAATTCCCAATCGCATCTGTATCGCATATAATTGTATATATAGTACTTTTTTAGAGCATCTTAATCATTTTGCCGCTAATTATTATTTAGTCATTTTACAGGTATACAGGTAAAGAGATTGAGATTGGACGTAGTTATTAGGAGATAATCTAAACCTGTAAAGTTGCTTTGAGACAATGCTCCATTGTAAAAAGCGCTATATAAATAAATCTGACTTGACTTGACTTGAGGTATACAGGCTTGTGTTTACAGTAATTAGCCATTAGCTAATTACCAGAGTTGCATCTTCTTTTGCAGTAGTGTGTGTTTTTATAACTTTTTTTCAGCCTTTTCCCACCTTCTTTTTTTCTGAGACTTAGTTTTTTTGTGACGTTTTGTATTAACTTTCCATTAACGCTTTAATCGAGCATTGCATTGGACCATCGGCTGCAGCTGAACCAGAGCTTCACTCGGCACCCCACAACACCACTCGAAGCAAAGTACCTTTAATTTATTAATTGTGCTAACATGGTTTCTGCTGCGCTTTTCCCTGTGCCGAGTGTGGCATGTTTAGCTATTCTTCCTTCGTCATTAGTTTAAATTTTATTTGTGATAGGTGTAGGCTTGTAGCCACTCTGGCGGAGAAGATTGTAGTTTTAGAGGCATGCATCCAGACATTAAAGAAAGCTAGCTCAGCTCCTAGCTTAGCAGATCTGGATGCCAAAGGTGAAGTTAGAGCCCCAGCCCCGGCAGAGCCCTTGCAGCAGGGCAAATGGGTGACGGTTCGGCGACATAGTCGTAAGACTAGCCCACGAGAGCACTACTCTTTACCTGTTCATGTGTCCAACAGGTTTACCCTCCTCAGTGATGCACCCACTGAGCAGCCTGTTGAAAGAGCTCTGGTCATAGGTGACTATTTTACGACACGTGAAACTAGCTACCCCTTTAGGGACACCAGCAGCTAGAGTTACCTGTATAGCCGGAGCCAGAGTGCTGGACATTGACTGAGTCTTAGTGAACTCGAGAGCCGCGGATTCTCTAGGATAGCTATTCATGTAGGGGCTAATGATATACGCCTTCGTCAGTCAAAGTTTACTAAGGCTACGTTTGTAGGGGTGGTTAGAGTGGCGAAAACGATGCTGTAGTGTGCTCTGGCCCCATCCCAATGCGGCGAGGTGACCAAGCCTACAGCAGGTTATGGTCGCTGAACTGCCGGCTGTCCAAGTGGTGCTCTGAAAACAACGTGGGCTATATAGACAATTCGACAGCCTTTGAGGGTAAGCCTGGCCTGTTAGGATGGGACGATGTCCATCCCACTCGGAAGGAAGCTGCGCTCATCTCCTGCAACATTGCCCATAGTCTTATGGCCCGATTGGTTAGAGGCTGACTATCCAGAGCAGGGGTCAGGCAGCAGACAGACAGGCTTAACCAACTGTCTGCTGGTAGCCATGCACCGTCACCCAGAACCCCCAAAACAAACATTATTGAAACTGTGTCTGTTACCCGCATCTGCCCTAAACGTAAATGTGGTGGATGTTTTTCAAACGTGGGAGAACAAAGTCACACAGACACTGGTGCTGGAATAGAGTAGTAGACAACTTTTATTATCTGCGCGCGCAGAGATCAACTCACATACAGCAATGCCTGAGCACTTGTATGAGAGTGGATAAAGGAGGTAGAAGGCTTCCCCCTTTTAACTGGTTCGTTTACGTGCAGGTTTGAGCATACAGGAAAGCCTGTATAAGCAACTCGTTAATATCACAAGCTGGGTCTCACTGCCCATAGATAAAAAGCAGAGATAAAAAACCAGAGATTAACGACAAGATTCTGTGTACCAACATATAGACAGAAACGATCTTTTTATGACTAGGGGTCAGGGTCCCCCTCGCTGTTTGTCTCTGTAACTCCCTTCTTCTTTAAATGGCTTGCAGCTGACCCTGGGGGCACGTCTGTTGTTTTTGTATATGTTTTCAACAAGTCATTGGAAAGAAATCATTACAACAGGTGTCCACAGTTTATAGGATTACATAAGTTTAGGATTACTTACATTTTTTACTTTTTACTATGCAGTAGGATTAATATTAAGATATTAAAATTTTCTCCAACAGTAAATGCTCTCAAACAAAATCTGTTTTAAGGAAAAATCTCATTAGTACAAACACAGATGGGCCCACAAGCAAAAATAAACAACCAAAAAATTAGGACTAAAGCTAGGATTACTTAATATTAGATCACTTACAGACAAAGCAGTTGATTGTAAATGAAATAATCACTGATAAAACGCCTTACATGCTCTTCTGTCCCTCACAGAACCCTGGATTAGAAACCTGAATGAATATTTTAGTCCTTAAATGAAGCCCTCACCTCCCTGGATACAGTCATGCTAATCACCCTCGTCCTAATGGTCGGGGGGGAGGCATAGCCACAATTTTTTTGACAAAGAGTTTAGGTGTTACAACTAAATCCCAATACAAGGCTAATTCTTTTGAAATAATGATTCTTAATGTGACTGATCCATCGTTATGGAAGTCAAAACCACACTCTTTTCAGCTTATCACTTTCTGCTTACTACTGTCAACAGATAAGG
Source organism: Ancistrus triradiatus (assembly GCA_025084515.1). Classification (NCBI taxonomy): domain Eukaryota; kingdom Metazoa; phylum Chordata; class Actinopteri; order Siluriformes; family Loricariidae; genus Ancistrus; species Ancistrus triradiatus. The sequence goes on along the minus strand of JAJAGP010000786.1, from coordinate 15,912 downwards.
CTTTAATTGTAAGTGATTTCAATATTCACTTTGACAATGAGCAAGATCCACTTAAAATTGCTTTCAAGTCCATCTTAGAATCCATGGGTATGACTTGGAATGTGATGGGACCAACCCACCGCTGTAATCATACTTTAGATCTAATATTAACATTTGGTATCAATATAGACAACCTTGATGTTTTCCCGCAAAGTGATTCGATTTCAGATCACTATCTTTTAGGATTTGAGCTATCTCTAATAAATAAAATCCTTCTGCCTCATTATCACACCAAGCGCACTATCACATCTGCAACTCCAGTTGCGTTTATTAAAAACCTATGGAGATCAATCATCTTGAGTGTGTAAATGACCAATTGTAATGTATGCTTCGCTCAACCCTGGACACGATTGCTCCTGCTAGGGTCAAACTCATTAGGGGAAAAAAGGCTAGCATGGCATCTAGAGCGCAAGTGGAGACATAGTAAAGTGGAGGTGTTTAAGATTGCTTGGAGGGACAGCATGGCAGAGTATAAGCATGCCCTTACTAAAGCTAAGGCTTCATAGTTCTCCTCAATCATAGATAAAAATAAGAATAATCCAAGATTTCTATTTAATACAGTCTTAAAACCCTACAGAAAGTGATTCTCCCGTTCTGTGTAATTTTAACAGTAATGAATTTCATGACTTTCTTTAATGGTAAGACGGAAAAACATTAGGGATCAAACTCGATGCACATCACATCACCAAACTATTCAGCCACCTTCCAGATGCAGCACTAGTGAAGACATCTGTTCAATTAGCTGTAAATCAAGATTAGAATCTTTTACCCCAATTACTAATACTAAACTATCCACACTGATCAGCTCGTCTAAGTCATCAACATGTTTATTAGATCCAATTCCTACACATTTACTCAAACAAGTAATACCTAGTACAGGTAGTCCTCGGGTTACGACGGTCTCGAGTTACGACGTTTCGTAGTTACGACGCATCTCCCATTTACTGTATACAGCCTTTTTTCGACTTTAAGTGGTTTTGTGTCGTAAACGTCATAACGTGAACTTCGTGTTTGGTGTGCGCGGCGGAAGAATACAAGGTTACGCGGCTCGTTTTTTGATAATTACTGTGTTAGGATAGGTGTTAGGATAGTATAAGTGCTTACAGTATATACTGCTCCCTCTCCGTGTTATACTTCCAAAGCGTTAACATAGATTAAACAGCCAGCCAAACTCTTTTTAAGAGCCAGGATGATGAACATGCTTGTTCCTTTAATGACTCAAAATCAGAGTGAAACTACGAATACAAAAGACATAGAAAAAAGGCTCAAAATACATTCTATAAACTTAATACCAGCAACACAAATGCGTCTGACCGGATAACAAAGAGTTGCAGCGATAGTTACCGACTATCAAATTTTCATAAACATCTCAGAATCATGTAATACTTAGTCATTGCTTTCTGAACGGTAGATACGACAGGTTAGAACAGGCGAAAGTAGTGTAAACTCGTGCACAATTAGCGACCATGCTTCTGTTACTAGACTGGACCTTCTATAGTGCAACAACCAGCCACCTCCGTGGGCGTCAAAATAAAAGTCCCGGTGTCAGACGTCAAACCATACAAAACAGTACAAAAGCAATGCAAACAGACACTTCAAGTTTCTAACAGCCACTCAAGAACATAAGTATGTAGGTGTGTTCCGACTTACACCGAAAATCGGTTTACGACGCCCCCTAGGGACGGATCTGCGTCATAACCCGAGGACTACCTGTATTATAGAGACAGTGTTAGTTATTTTAAATTCATCCCTTGCCTTTGGTTATGTGCCCAAATCCTTTAAGTCTGCCGTTATCAAACCACTGATTAAAAAAGCCAATCTTGACCCTTGTGTGATATCTAATTATAGACCAATTTCAAATCTACCGTTTCTGTCCAAAATCTTAGAAAAAGCCGTCTTTCAGCAGCTCTGCAGTTACCTCCAAAGGAATGATATTTATGAAACATGTCAGTCTGGCTTCAGGCCCCATCATAGTACTGAAACAGTAATGATAGGGTACTAAATGACTTGTCCTCGGATAAGGGATGTGTTTCTTTTCTTGTTCTGTTAGATTTAAGTGCAGCATTTGACACTATAGATCATGATGTTTTACTAAACAGACTAGAAAATACTGTAGGTATTAAGGGATTAGCATTTTCTTGGTTTAAATCCTACTTAACCGACCGGTACCAGTTTCTTCAACCCAGCCGTGCGGTTGTTTGCATCTGTACGCCGGTCCCAAGCCCGGATAAATGGGGAGGGTTGAAGAAAGACCTGGCGACCTACTCTGTTAAAATCCGCCAAGAAAATTCTATGGAATGGCTCTCAAATGTATCAGATATGGTACCGTATGGTAGGACCCCCAGGCTAGAAAGTACCAAATCAGCTACTGGGGAAGAGCAACGATCTACAGCGAGTAATCAGGGCATCTGTGACGCTCCTGGGGCAAATCCCACTGGAACCCCAACCGCTGATGCAGCCTCTGATGAAAGTGTGAGTCTGCGCTACTTGCAAACACACCGAATCGCAACATGGAATGTACGAGGAATGAACCAAGGGAAACTGGATATCATCAAAAGAAAAATGGCCCGGCTCAAAATCGGTTTATTGGGAATCAGAGAATTACACTGGATGGACAATGGTTATTTCCAGTCGGATGATTTCACCGTTTATTACTCTAGTCACAACAACATCAAAAGGAACGGCGTGGCGTTCATAGCCTGCAAGCCAATCGCCCGCACTGTAGAAAGCTATTCAAAGATCAGTGACCGTATTATTTCCATCCGTATTCGTGCAAAACCTCTCTTCATGACAATTCTGCAAGTCTATGCCCCGACCACCGACGCTTTGGAGGATGAAATTGAGCAATTCTATTCCGATCTGGGACTGTGGTAGCCTAGTGGGTAAGGTACTGGACTATGGACCAGAAGGTCCAGGGTTCAAATCCCATCTCTGCCAACCTGCCACTGTTGGGTCCTTGAGCAAGGCCCTTAACCCACACTTGCTTGGATTGTAAGACTGTATCAGTTGTAAGTCGCTCTGGATAAGGGTGTCTGCTAAATGCTGTAAATGTAAAAAAAATCTCAAAGAGGCACTGCAACAAATATCCAAGAAAGATATCATTTACATCATGGGAGATTTTAATGCAAAAATCTGCTGCCAAGAAGAACAGGGCATAGCTGGCAAGTTTGGTCTGGGTGATAGAAACGATGCGGGTGACCGCTTAGTACAGTTTTGCCAGGAAAACGGACACAAAATCATGAATACATGGTTCATGCAACATGTGCGCCGTCTCTATACTTGGACATCCCCGAGTGGTTTACACCGTAACCAGATAGATTATATCCTGTGCAGTCAACGGTGGTGCAGTTCTGTGCTTGCGGTCAAAATGTATCCTGGTGCAGACTGCGGTTCTGATCATGAATTGCTCGTAGCCAAAATCAAAGTCAAGCTTTGTAACATCAAAAAGGCTGCGCCACCAAGGAAGTTTGACGTCACCAAAATGCCACTTTCGTATGCAGTTGAGGTGAAAAACAGATTCGAGCTGCTTGATACCTCTGAGAAATCGCCTGATGAGCTGTGGCAGGAGTTTAAATCGACCATCCTTGGAGCGGCAACGAAGAACATTCCACACAAGAAGCGGGAGAAGAAATGCAGATGGTTAACAGATGACACCATCAATCTTGCGGAGCAAAGAAGAGCAGCTAAAGTGGCGAATAAGTGAGAGGAGACGGCAAGACTGAATGCGGAATTTCAGCGGGCGGCGAGACAGGACAAAATAGCATATTGGAACCAGCAGTGTAAACTACTGGAAGAGGAATTCATAAGGGGCCATACTAGGAATGCATTTTCGCTAGTGAAAAGATTCCGAACGCCCTTCTCAGTGCACAAAAGTACCATCAAGGATAAGAAAGGCAAAGAGCTGAAAGACCAGCATAGTATCAAGATAGATGGCGTGAATACACAGAAGACTTGTATGCCTGCAATAGTGAACCCCTGGTGGCACAAGGAAAGGCTGTAATAGTGGATCTAGAACCATCCATCCTTTCAGAGGAAGTTACATGGGCGATAAGACAATTACCTAATAACAAAGCCCCAGGCATCGACAACATACCAGCCGAAATGCTACGGTCTGTACCAACAGCAGCCCTCACAGTACTGTGTCAGAAAATATGGGAAACTACTGTGTGGCCAAAGGAATGGAAGCGATCAGTATTTATCCCATTGCCAAAAACGGGAGATTCAAAAGACTGCGCGAATTATCGCAGAATCGCTCTCATTCCCCACGCGAGCAAAGTTCTTCTCAAGATCATACAACAACGCCTCTATCCAGTCATCGAAAGGGAGTTGCCCGATGTCCAAGCTGGCTTCAGAAGTGGTCGTGGTACCACATCGCAAATTTGCGTTGGATAATGGAAAAATCCCACGAGTACCAGAAGCACGTCTTCATGTGCTTCATTGACTATAAAAAGGCGTTTGATTGCATTGAACATGACAAGTTGTGGATAGCTCTACAAGATCTCGGGGTGCCAGATCATCTGATTGAGTTGATAAGATCGTTGTACAGTGACCAAGAAGCCACAGTCCGAACACCACATGGAGACACCGATTGGTTAAAAATAGGCAAGGGCGTGAAACAAGGCTGCATTCTGTCCCCCTTTCTATTTAATCTGTATGCCGCAGTGGTCATGAGAAAATTAGATCTTGACGACTCAGGAATTGGAGTGAAGATCGGCGGCCGGAACATCAATAACCTTCGATACGCCGATGACACAACTCTTCTCTCAGAAACGGAAGAAGGCCTGCGGCATCTGATCAAATGGATCAAAGTTGAAAGTGCAAAATTCGGCCTCTTCCTGAACATCAAGAAGACGAAGATCATGACAACAATGGAAAATTGCAACAACATAAACATAGACAATGAAGAGATTGAGTGTGTGCAAACATTCACCTTCCTTGGTTCTCAAATCAATCGGAATGGAGACTGCAGCCTTGAAATAAAGCGTCGAATAATCTTGGGCAGAAGCGCGATGCTTAACATGAACAAAATATGGAAAAGTAAAGACATCGACATATCGACCAAATGCAGAATGGTTCGTGCCATCGTGTTCCCCATAAACATGTACGGCTGCGAAAGTTGGACCTTAAGAAAAGTGGATAGAAAAATCGACTCTTTTGAGCTGTGGTGCTGGCGAAGGCTGCTCCGCATCCCATGGACAGCAAGGGTGACGAACAGAGAGGTGTTGGAGCGCATCAACTCCGACATGTCATTGGAAGGCAACATCACAAGACTCAAGCTCACATACTTCGGTCATGTAATGCGATCAGATTCGTTAGAGAAAGATCTAATGTTGGGAATGGTTAGTGGCAAGAGACGACCAGGCCGTCAGAGAACGCGTTGGCTCGACACCATCAAAGCCGACAGCGGATTGAAGCTCAGTCAACTGACAAATTCCGTACAAGATCGGACAACATGGAGAGAGCTAGCCCATCGAATCGCCAAGAGTCGGACATGACTGAATGGATAACATCATCATCATCATCATCATCATCACCAGTTTGTTCATATAAATAATCTAAGGTCTAAGCTCTCAAAAGTAAGGTATGGAGTGCCTCACGGGTCGTGCTTGGCCCGCTTTTATTCTCTCTGTACATGCTCCCACTAGGCTCAGTTATTCGTAAACATGGCATTAGTTTCCACTGCTATGCAGATGATACACAGCTGTACATATCAGCCAAACCTAATGACAGCCTTACAATCAACAAAATTGAGGACTGTGTAAAGGAAATAAAAGATTGGATGTTATTTAATTTTCTCTTAGATAAAACTGAGGTTCTATTAGTGGGACCCAAGGCTATGAGAGACGAGTTGGCTACATCTATCCTAAATCTAGATGGCTGTCCAGTATTGCCCAGTCCGTCTGTAAAAAACTTAGTGGTCACATTTCATTCAGATCTCTCCTTTGATTTCATTCAGATCTCTCCTCCTCTCAAGGTTGGATTACTGTAACACCTTACTTACTGGATGCTCTAGTAAATCTATAAATAAACTTCAGTTAGTTCAGAATGCAGCTGCCCGAGTGCTAACTCGAACTAGAAAATTTGATCATATCACTCCTGTTCTATCATCACTACACTGGTTACCAGTCAAATTCCGCACTGATTACAAAATACTTCTTATAACTTATAAAACTCTACATGGCCTGGCTCCACATTATCTGAGTGAACTCTTAGAGTTTTACAATCCAACTCGTCTACTTCGTTCACAGGATACAGGACTTCTTTTAGTTCCTAGAATTAAAAAAGTCACAGCAGGGGGAAAGGCTTTCTCATACATGGCCCCCCAACTATGGAATATACTTCCCACTTTCGTTCGAGACTCAGACACTCTCCAAAATTTTAAGTCTAGGCTAAAGACAGTTCCGTTCTTAGATTTATCATCTACGCCGCCCAAGGAGGTTGGGTCCCTTTTTGAGTCTTGGTCCTCCTAAGGTTTCTTCCTATAAACACTCAGGGAGTTTTTTCCTTTGCCACTGTTGCCCCTAGGCTTGCTCAATTTGGGATTGGACGTAGTTATTATGGAGATAAGATCTAAACTTTTAAAGTTGCTTGAGACAAGGCTCCATTGTAAAAAGCACTATATAAATAAATATGACTTGACTTGACTTCCGAGACTCTCAGTCCCGTGTCAGGGGCGTGTAAAGTACTTTGTGTTCCTATCAGGGCCTTCTGAGACACTTAGTCCGGGAATCTAAGCCGTCAGTGTCTCGCTATATGGTTATCGGCCATGTTAGGTCCACTGCACGTCGTCCCACCTGCGCCATCTTGACCTGCACCTGGGCTCGTCAGGCTGGTGACAGAGCCCTCTAGCTCTGTCGTCAAGCCCGTCGCGTTTGCCTGCAACGCGGTCGTCCGCCCCCGTGCCTGTGCCACAGTCGTCAGCTCGCTGCGCTGTCAAGCCAAGGGGGGCTGTCCAGGGGGCCGTCCAGTCCAGCCAGGCCGTCCAGTGGGCCGTTTTCAGTCCGTCCCGGGGGCTGTCCAGTCTGGCCGGGCCATCCCAAGGGTCGTTAAGTCTCCAGGGGCCTCCCTGCAGGCCATCCGTTCCAGAGAGGCCTCCCCGCAGGCCGTCCGTTCCAGAGAGGCCTCCCCGCAGGCCGTCCGTTCCAGAGAGACGCCTCCCCGCAGGCCGTCCGTTCCAGAGAGGCCTCCCCGCAGGCCGTCCGTTCCAGAGAGGCCTCCCCGCAGGCCGTCCGTTCCAGAGAGGCCTCCCCGCAGGGCCGTCCGTTCCAGAGAGGCCTCCCCGCAGGCCGGTCCGTTCCAGAGAGGCCTCCCCGCAGGCCGTCCGTTCCAGAGAGGCTCTCCCCGCAGGCCGTCCGTTCCAGAGAGGCCTCCCCGCAGGCCCGTCCGTTCCAGAGAGGCCTCCCCGCAGGCCGTCCATTCCAGAGAGGCCTCCCCGCAGGCCGTCCGTTCCAGAGAGGCCTCCCCGCAGGCCGTCAGTGGAATCTATTGTAGATTCACTCTTCCCAGCCTGGTGCAGGTCTACAATTTTCTACCTGGTGTCCTTCGACAGCTCTTTGGTCTTGGCCATGGTTGAGTTTGGAGTCCGACTGTTTGGGGGAGTGGACAGGTGTCTTTTATACAGATAACGAGGTCAAACAGGTGCCATTAATACAGGTAACGAGTGAAGGACAGACGACCTTCTTAAAGAAGAAGTTACAGGTCTGTGAGAGCCAGAAATCTTGCTTGTTTGTGGGTGACCAAATGCTTATTTTTCACCATAATTTACAATTAAATTCTTTAAAAATCCTCCAATGTGATTTCCTGGATTTTTTCCTGGACCTACTTTTTTGCCCCACTGTAGGTTTGGATTTTTTTTCTCCCTTAATAATAAACACCTTCATTTAAAAACTGCATTTTGTGTTTACTTGTGTTGACTAATACAGTAGTGTGAAAAAGTGTTTGCCCCTTCCTAATTTCTTATTTTTTGCCTGTTTGTCACACTGTTTCGGAACATCAAACCAATTTAAATATTAGTCAAAGACAACACAAGTAAACACAAAATGCAGTTTGCTGCATGGTGTTTATTATTAATGGAAATCAGGAAGGGGCAAACACTTTTTCACACCACTATAAAAGACAATAATGGAAATACAACTGCTGGAAGATCAGTTAAAAGTGGATGATTTTACTTGTCTGAACAACATAAAAGATATTAACCTCTGTACTTCATTTGTACTTGCAGGAAATAAAGAAGACTTCATAAAAACAGAGGATCAGGGCAAGGGGTCAGGAAAAAGGGCTGGTAGAGGTACCTTCTGTCTCTAATCATCAAACTCTCCTATGATACAGGGGTACAGTTTGCAAAAGAAACAAGATATTGATTATGAGAGGATATGGTTATGTGTACTGTATATACTCACCATGGGCAAATCTAGCACTCAATGTACACCCATAAAAAATTGCAAGTTATGCACAGATCCAGGCCACATATGATCTTCACACTGCAGAACAGTAATTAACTCTAATGACTGTAGTGTGAATTGTATTTGATTTGTAATGCAAAATGCTACATTTAGGCCTACCTGCACATTAATGTTGTGAAAAAATTTCCTATTCATGTAATCTCCTTCATTTAGCAAAGAGTGCCATTTATGCAGCCAATCACACTTGGAAACCCTAAAACCACATTAATATTAAAATCATATTAATTGGTTCATGTCTCAAAGCTTCATACTAAATAAATTACTTATTGCTTAGACTGATACCTGAAATTCTGTGGAATTCTTCATTGATCAGGCTTGTGGCTCTGTGACTTTTTGAACACCACAAAGGTTTATAGTAACCATTTCAATGCAAGAGTCACATTTATTGCAGCCTGACAGACAGTAGCTTTAGAAATATGCTCATCATCATTGATTTTGTATAAAAAATCCCTTTGGCAAAAAACTGGAACGCAACAAAAAGAATTTGCTCCAAACTCCGGGTATGTCCACAATATATATACAATGAGGAGCATATGAGCAATGGGAGAGTGGAGAAGACTGTTAATAAGCAATGGGAGAGCGGAGAAGATGATGTTAAGATAAATGATCGGCTGTGCTGAAAAATGGTAACGCTCACACAGATAATCACCAGGGAACGATGAAACATTAGAGCGAGGTCTATCATCCTCTCCCGACGGACATTTCTCTGTAGTATTTGTGCTTCAATGTGAGAAGCTCAGGGTTAGTTAAAGCAAACCTGCCAGCGAGCAGGTTAGCTTCATGGAGTATGATGCCATACTAACTGAATCCAAGTTCTGCTTGACTTGCTTTTTCCGTAAACTGTGAGTCAACTAAATCTCAGTTTTCACTAAACCTGCTTTCTGAAATACCCCCCAGACAAAAGTAGAAGGCATCGCTGGGACTCAAACCTGAGTCACCACAGCGGTTGACTAGCTTGTTAGACCATTAAGCAATCACACTGAAAATATGAGAAAAATCAAGTCCATTCTTCCAGAAAATCAAGTTTTATTTCACTATTCCCTAACGTTCTTGGATCATCTCATGCATATACAAACTGTATTTAAGCCTTATAACACCCATAATCAAAATAAAAATAACACTTTTAAAAGATTCTGATATATCATTATAATTTAAGTAGTAAAATACATGGTTTGGATAAGTAATCATCTCTTTAAAGTAACTATTATAAGCTTGATCAGATACAACCAAACACTGTCCAGATCATCAGATTGATGGACCTACACCTGACATCATTTGTAGTGGTTTAATTACTTCCACTACTAGTGGTGCATGGTAACACAACAAATTCAGCATGGTTGGAAAGGTGCTTTCACAAGGGCTCCGTGATAATGTTATGGAAGCCACAAGTTAGGACAAGGATACCAGAAGATTTCAGTGGCCTTTAACTATCCCTGTGAGTAAAGTTTAGAGCATTATCAAGAAATGCAAACTGTATGGCAACAGCAACAGCAACACCTACACCTTGGAAGATAAGGTCGTGCTTCCAAACTGGATGACCGAGCCAAGAGGATACTGATCAGAGAAGCTACCAAGAGGTCAATGCAATACTTATAAATCTGTATGGCTATGATTGGTTATTCTGTGCACATGACAACAATCTCACAAATTTACACCGAGTTGGCCTGAATGACAGGGAAGCAAGAAAGTAGCTGTTCCTGAACAAGTGCTGTGCTTGGTCCTAAATCCCTTGCAAGATTCTAATGTCATGTGTCAAAATGTTTTATGGTCAGATGAAACAAAGATGAATAACTTTTTGGACTGAACTCCAAATTGTATGTTTGGCGAAAACCAAACACAGTACATCACCGAAAACAAAAAAACCTGCAGTGGTTGCAGCATTATGTTATGGGGGTGTTTCTCTTCAGCAGGAACTGGGCAACTGGTCAGGATTGAAGGGAAAATGGATGGTACCAAGTACAGTGGTCACTGAAAGTCTGTGAACCCTTTAGAATTTATTATAGTTTTGCATGAGTATGTCCTAAAACATCATCAGATTTTCACACAAGTCCTAAAAGTAGATGAAGAGAACCCAGTGTATATCCAAATTCTTGAGCTGCTAGACCGCTACAAATACAGATTCCAGCATGAGAACGGCCCTAAACACACTACCAAAAAATGAAATAGTGGCCTAAGAATAAGAAGGTGAATGTTCTTCATTGGACAAGTCAGTCTGACCTGAGTCGGATCTAGGGCTGCAACAACAAATCGATAAAATCAATAATAATCGATTATTAAAAGTGTCGACAACGAATTTCATTATCGACTTGTTGTGTCACATGATTTATGTGTCCCTCGCCTTATCATATCCGCTTATGTTACTTGCGGCATTTCATCAACGCTGGAAAAAAAAACACGAGTGATTGAACGGAGCGAGGCGGAGCCGGCGCAGACGAGGAATCTTCAAAATAAGTTAGCGTTAAGAATTAAATAAATTCTATAAATGAAACATGATCAACGCAGAGAAGAAAGTTCGGCTTAAGCCCTCAAAAGTGTAGGAACATGTGTAACATGCAAGCTTTGCAAAAGTGATCTGACCGGTGCTGATACAGCCCTCGAAACGAAACCAAAACATGTTGCAGTCACCAACGAGGATGATCGGAGCTCAGCAACAGCGTAAGTCACCACAAAATCCTGAGTTTGTTCCGTTTTGAAGTGAGGAAACGTAACGGCGTACTCATACTATGCAGGGTTGATTCTGGTTAGCTGGATAATGACAGTGATGGAGTTAAGAGGCAGATATCCTATATTGGCCAGGCTAGCCAAGTCCTATTTATGCATTCCTGCTACTTCAACACTGTCTGAGCATTTATTTTCTGCGGCAGGAAATATAGCCTCTTAAAAGAGAGCCAGCTTTAGCCAGGAGCATGTTGACATGCTAACATTTTTAGCTTGCAATGCAAAGTTCCTAAAGAAAGAGCATGAATGAGTTGCATGTAGTGTTTGCATTTATTATTATTCATTTATTGTAAGCACTTATTTGGTCTGTTATTTAATGTTATATTTCTGAATAAAAACCGACCTTTTTTTTTTACCCGATTCATCGATTAATCGAAAAAATAATCGACTGATAAGTTGCAGCCCTAGTCGGATCTGTGGACGGACTTGGAGAGAGTAGTGCATTGCCGGTCAACATGAAATCTGACTGGACTCTAACTGATCTGCAAATTCCCCATTCTAGGTGTGTAAAGCTGGTAAGGACATATCCAAACAGACTGATGGCTGTTGAAGAATAGATGGAAAAGATTACATCTGCATTACCACATAATATGTATTACATATGTATATACAGTATAATCAATTGTATTACGTTTTTAACTTACATTTATGTCATCTGATGGGTTGTACTTCCAATGTTATATTCACCTATGACTGTGTGTATAAAAAAATGAATTGTTGTAAGTTCTTCTCCTCAAGGCCTTGTGAATGGGTGTTTCTCACCCAGAGCTTGGGAATGTTCAGTTTGGAGGGTATTTTTGGCCGTTGAATTGTTTTCATCCAAGCACCTGTGGTGTGTTTTCAACCCAGTTGCTAGCGGGCTGTCCATCAAAAGATGATTCCCGGGTTGGTTGTGGGAACCATAACTGTTCATCTGGGCTGTGAGGGTAACCAATGAGTAATCAAAAGAATTCAAGGATGTCGACCAAGCTAAGTTAGGTAATGTGAAACCTTCTTAATTAAAAAAAAAAATTACCTGCAAATTTAAGGTTAAAATGGTGTAGTTAAAAATTTTGTCTTTTTAATCAAATTTAGATTAGATCAGATTAAACTTTATTGTCAGAGTATGAATACAAAGGCAATGAATTTTTCTCCATGGGCAGATCGAACCTACATAGCCCACAATCCCGTGTGCTGGCAAGATGGCCGCGGCCGCACCTTGTTTTGATTTTGGAACACTATTTAAGTTGAACTGTTTTCACCGCTCGTTGCAGGAGCATTAACTAAAGGTGGATTTCCTTTGTTCGCTTCATGCACTGGATTATCCTGTTTTCGCAGCGCTTTGGATTACTTGCCTTTTGATAACGCTCAGGATTTTTCCTTTGTTCTCGTGGTTCGGTTTGTTGGACTCCGCGCTCACGATCCTCGCCCTTTTACGGCTCTGCGGCTGCGACCGCCCTCTAAGTTTTGTATTTCTGTTTTTGCATTGTTGTTCTGTTTGTTTAGCTCTCCGATTTCTCCCGTTGCTACTGCTAGCTACATTAGCTCTCCGCTTCCTCTGGTTGCTATCGCTAGCCTTGTTAGCTCTCCATTTCTCCGGTTGCTACTTCTAGCTACGTTAGCTCTCCGCTTCCTCTGGTTGCTACAGCTAGCCACGTTAGCTCCCCACACTTCCCCTAGCCGGCTATAGCCTTCTGTAGCTTCCCCTTGCCGGCCTCCGCTCCTTGTAGCTGCCCTTTTCATCCCCTGCCTTCCAGTTAGATTAGGTTGTTGTTATTGTTACTTACTGCTGGTATTTTTCTGTTCAGAATAGCTCTGCTCTTGTGCTGGGGTTTGGTTGTTGTGCTCATTTATTATTATTATTATTATTATTAATATTATTGTAATTATTATTATTATTGTTTATTATTTTATCGTTGTTATTATTCATTATTATCATTATTGTTCCTGCTCACCGGCCAGGCGTTGGACTGGTTCGGGGAGTCCCGGTTGTGGTTCGAAAACTGCGATCCAAGGATGCAGCCAGGGGGTAATGTTCGAGCCAAGCTCCCCTGCCCTCGGGACCCACCTCATCTCGTCCGACCAAGCCCCGTCAACCTCACCTGGTCGGCCAAGCCCTAGATCCCCTGCCTAAAGACTGTCGGGGAATTCGGGTCGGTACCAGGGTCAAGCCTGTCCAGAGCTCACCATCTCCTACCACCAAGGACATCCAGGACGCCACATCCACCACTGAGGACGTCGAGTGTACCTCTTCAGTTGCGTAGGTGATCCGGATTGTCACCTCGCTCACCAAGGTCGTTGAGAGTGCCGCCCCACTTGCTGTGGACACCGAGCACGCTGCCTCGCTTACCGAGATTGCCCAGCACGCTGCCTCTCTCGTCGAGATCTCCCATGGTACCGCCTCAGCCGCTGAGTTCCAGAGGGGCCTTCCCAGAGGTCCCGAGTTCCAGTGAGGCCCTTCCAGAGGTCCCGTGTTCCAGTGGAGCCTCCCCAGAAGGAGGGTTTCAGAGGCCCATAGTCACAGAAGGGTCACACCAAAGGTCCGCCGCTCCAGTACTAGTTTCTGGGCCGTCTGCTCCAGCGCCAGTGCCAGGAGTTTCCAGAGGGCCCCGTCACAAGTGGTCAACGCCCACCTTCATGTCCGCCCCAGGACCTCCGAGGGACCCACCTCACCATCAGCCCGGTTTATTCGTTATTCACGGCATTTTCTGGGGATGGACTTCATTTCCCACAATTCACCGTGACTTCCTAGATGGCCGGACCCTGGACGTTTGCCGGCTGATCATGTTTGTGTGGTACGTTTTTATTGGTTTATTTTTTGGTTAATTACTCCTGTGACCGGCTGGGGGTGTGTATATAAGCTCCGTATTTCCCGTCGCGTCGCGGGAGCATTAGATGTGAATCCGTGTCTTTAGCTGATGCTATGGGTGCGTTATTCTTGCCAAGTCTTGTTTTGAATCTGTGGTATGCTACGCTAGTGCGCCTCCGAAGCATTGGGATTATTGTGTTTTTGTTGCGGCTGTTTTCTGGACTTGGTTTGATTGTTTGGGACTATTGCTTGTAACCGTTAGCCTAGCCGCGGCTAACGGTTGTGTACTTCGATTTTCTTTCGATTATTATTACGTTTATTATTAGTGTGGTTGCCTTAATATTAATGTGACAGGCTTGGTCCCGGATGCAATCTGAGGTGACATGTGATGCCCATGGGACCCCTGAGGACCCCGACTGGGTACTGGGGCCACTTGCAGGCCAATGACCGCAACTCAGTCAGTTTTCGACCTACGGCCACGAAATTTGGCAGGGTTAATCACGCGTGCAATCTGAGGTGACATGTGATGAAAATGGGGTCCATGAGGACCCCGACTGGGCACTGGGACCCCTGGCGGGCCAATGACCGCAACTCAGTCAGCTTTCGACCTACGGCCACAAAATTTGGCAGGCTTGGTCCCAGGTGAAATCTGAGGTGAAATGTGATGCCCATGGTGCCCCTGTGGAACCCAGCTGGGCAATGGGACCGCTGGCGGGTCAATAACTGTAACTCAGTCAGTTTTCAACCTATGGCCACAAAATTTGGCAGGCTTCGTACCGGGTGCAATCTGAGATGACATGTGATGCCCATGGGGCCCCTGTGGACCCCGGCAGGGCACTGGGGCCCGTGGTGGGAAAATGACTGTAACTCAGTCAGTTATTGATTTATGACCACGAAATTCGTCAGGCTTGGTCCCGGGTGCAATCTGAGGTGACATGTGATGCCCATGGGACCCCTGTGGACCCCGACTGGGTATTGGGGACCCTTGCAGGCCAATGACCGTAACTCGGTCAGTTTTCGACCTACGGCCACAAAATTTGGCAGGCTTGGTCCCGGGAGAAATCGGAGATAATATGTGATGCCCATGGGGCCCCTGTGGACCCCGGCTCGGCACTGGGGCCATAGTGGGCCAATGACCGAAACTCAGTCAGTTTTCGACCTACGGCCACAAAATTTGGCAGGCTTGTTCCCGGGTGCAATCTGAGGTGACATGTGATGCCCGTTGGGGCCCCTGTGGACCCCGGCTGGGCACTGGGGCCCCTGGCAGGCCAATGACCGTAACTCAGTCAGTTTTCTATCTACGGCCACAAAATTTGGCAGGCTTGGTCCAAGGTGAAACACGAGGTGACATGTGATGCCCATGGGGCCCCTGTGGACCTCGGCTGGGCACTGGGGCCCCTGGCGGGCCAATGACAGTGACACAGACAGTTTTTGACCTACGGCCACGAAATTCAGTAGGCTTGGTCCCAGGTGCAATCTGAGGTGACATGTGATGCCCATGGGGCCCTGTGGACCCTGGCTGGGCACTGGGGCCCCTGGCGGGCCAATGACATTGACTCAGTCAGTTTTTGACCTACGGCCACGAAATTTGGCAGGCTTGGTCCTGGGTGAAATCTGAGGTGACATGTAATGCCCATGTAATGGCCACAAAATTTGCCAAAGTTTGTCCAACGAGAAATCTGACATGACATGTGATGCCCATGGGGCCCCTGTGGACCCCAGCAGGACACTTGGGCCCCTGGTGGGCCAATGACCGTAAGTCAGTCAGTTATTGATTCATGATCACGAAATTCGGCAGACTTGGTCCTGCGTGCTATCTGAGGTGAAATGTCAGGCCCATGGGGCCCCTGTGAACCCCAGCAGGGCACTGGGGCCATTAGCAGGCCATTGACCATGACTCAGTCA
>JAJAGP010000785.1:0-294372 GCA_025084515.1 Ancistrus triradiatus | reverse complement strand
TGCCCCCCCCCCCCCCCCCCCCCCCCTCGCCAGGACGGGCGGGGTTAAAGCGGCGGAGGATCTGGTAGCGCTTACCTGCGGATCTGTTTGAGGATGTGATCCCGGCGGATGTACTTGATGTTCTCGTCGATGACCGAGCGCGCCCCTTCCTCCTCCGTCAGCTGCCTCTCCAGCCACTCCACCATGTCCTCGTTACTGTCCCACAAGTAAGCCTGAGACGCAGCAAAAGAGCAAGTGGCTTAAGAGGCAAGTTTGAGGTCAATGATTCTCAGAACACTGCAGGTGCCAGGCCTTATAGTGCTCGAAAGGCGCCATCCTGTCATTCTTCTTATATTATTATTATTATTATTATTATTATTATTATTATTATTCATCTCCAGTTTTCGGCAATTAATACAGCCCAACGTACGGGCTCCGTTCAAACTGCGTTTCGAAGGTGAGAGGTGTGCTATGTATTTTTAGAGTCGATTGGATTTGGAGGTTTTAATGACTTAACAATTTACATTTTGTTAAGGCCAATAGAAACAAATGGTGGAAACACAATTCACATTTTAATAAGTGGCATAACTGTTAGAACAGTCTCACACACACTTCAGCATCGGTTCGCCCGCAGTCGTTACTAAATCCATGATCAAACGTGTGTCTTTGTTTTGGGCTGTTTCTGAAATGTTTTCCGATAAGTTACTGTTGGGATTTCTAAACCTGGTCTTTAGTTTAACTCGCTCTCCAAAAGTATTTAGTCAAGTCTAGTCAGATCTATTTATATAGTGCTTTTTACAATGGAGCATCTCATAGCAACTTTACAAGTTTAGATTATCTTCTAATATCTACATCCAATCCCAAATTGAGCTTAGGGCGACAGTGGAAAGGAAAAACTCCCTAAGTGTGATGAGGAAGAAACCTTGGGAGGACCAAGACTCAAAAAGGGACCCAACCTCTTTGGCCTTTATTTACTTGGAACAACTTCTGTATTTTAAAAACCATCATTACCACCATGTTTTTATTGTGCCCTGAATTATTAACATGTTTCCTGATTTTAGATTTAACTTCTTTAACGACGGTTGCGGTTTATAATCAAAGCCTTTGTTTTGGCTGTTTGGATTTGTAACTTTTTTTTGTTTTAGCCTTGTGTGTCTTCTGATTTGTGTGTTATTCTGTTGTATGGTGTGTTAGTTGTAGGTAATGCTTTCTTATAAGTTACCATTGGGACAACAACTGGTCTTTAGTTTAACTTAGTTTAACCTGGTCTCAGTAAAGGTGCATGTTATTTTTTTAAAACAACATTTGTATTTTTAAACAGCTTTTCCAGATTCTGAATGTTTGAGTTTCTTTGATTTCTTTATCATTTTAGATTTTTTTTTATATCCTGACTTAGATTTAGATTTAATTTATTTAGTGACAGTTTCAGTTTCTAACCACAGCTGTTCTATTTTGTGCTTTGGGTTTGTAACTTTGTTGTTCCAGCATTGTGTGTCTTCAGATATTGTGGGTGTTTTGTTGTCCCTGGTTTCTAAATATGACCTTTGTTCTGTCATTAGGTTTGTTCATTGTGTTACTGATTTCCAGCTTTGTGTTGATATTCCACAGCACATCACTGATTTCTCTTCTGTCTTCTAGCAGAATGACTTCAAGCTTCTCTCACACAGCTCTGATCTCCATTACATCCACTAGTGTGTGTGTGTGTGTGTGTGTGTGTGTATGTATATATCAGCATCTGAAAGGGTGCTAGTGATCAGTGTAGTGCATCATAAGCTCTAAACCTCTTTACTAATTACATTTCTAAACTTTTTCTCCTTCGTTACTTGCGGACTTTCTTACTTATTTGAAGAATAATGTGTCCATGTTCTAGAAACAGAGTGGATTGAGCAGATGTAGTAAAGGGTGGCTGTCAGATCAACTCGTTAGTGACTGGGTTTAATTAAGCGCTAATGACTCCACCAATCAGCTCCTGAGGAAAGAGCTGCTGGTTTCATCCATGCTGCATTTCTGCTACTTGGACAGTTTAGTAAAACCAACATTAATACAAACTTCTTAGACACCAAGAAAAACTGCATGGTACCAGCACCACTGGTCCTGAGGCTCGCTCCTAACCTGCTTATTAATCATCATTAAAACCGTAGTGTATGTATGTATATTCCCCCCCGATGATCTAACTCTGAAAGAACCGAAAGGATAAATAATTCGGTTTAGAAAAAGTTTGTGCACCTTCACAGCTCCCTCAGCCTCGACGAACCAGCGGCGTAACATGGCCTGCACCTGGCCGTCGGTCAGCTCGCTGTTAGCCAGCTGGATCTTCCTTTTCACCGTGTCCTCCAGCAGGAGGCGCCGCAGCCGCCAGTAGAAGAACTGCCTAGACGTCCGCCACTCTAATATGTCCTGCAGGGCAAAGTAAGCAGCAAATTCATCTTTATAATAAAACTGATGGCAGCATTAGCGCCGATGTACTCAAACTCTTAATCGCACCTTGTTATTGTGGTTTAAGAGCTAAGCTGGAATTTGAACCCCTAACCACTGCATCACCACACTCCGACAGAGTTAACATTAGAGCGTTCGGATCGAATTTAAAGTGCGTACGGTAATGACGCCCTTCTCCTGCATGCGCCCCGGTGTGTCATGCAGGTCTGCAAACTGCACCGCCACTTGGTGGTAGATGGGCAGCAGGAACTCCTCTCGCTCCTTCAGCTTGGTCTCCAGCTCCTTACGTTCTGCTGGACCCAGCTCCGGCGTTCCTGCAGGCAAATAAAACGCCTTCACTGCACCTACTACTCAGTCATCGATAACCTATGATCTAATCAAAATAATCTTTCCATCACTGACCCAGTCTCTCAGCCAGGCCCGTGTAGATGGGATCCACACGCCTCATGGTCTTCACCAGATCCTTCTTCCTGAACTTGATCTCCACTGTTCCTTCAGGCTCCAGCACTCCACCACTGTACAACACACAAACAAAAATATGCTTATCCACTCAAATCACTCAAGTCTTTCAAGTCTCTGAGCCAACTAAGTCCCTCAAGTCACTGGAATCCATCACATCTCTCATCCACTCAAGTCTGTCAAGTCTCAGAAGTCACTCACGTCCATTAAGTCACTTAAATCTGTCAAGTCTAACAAGTCACTCAAATCTCTCAGCCACTCAAGTCCAAGTCATTCAAGTCCATTGAGTCTCTTTGCCACTCAAGTCACTCAAGTCTATCAAATGCCTCAGCCAATCAAGGCTGTCACCCACTCATGTCACTCCAGTCACTAATGTCTATCAAGTCTCTCAAGTCTACCAAAGGTTCTCAAGTGCCTTGGCCACACAAGTCTACAAAGTCACTCAAGTCTCTAAAGTCAATTAGGTCTATCAAGGCCCTCAGCCAACCAAGTCACTGGATTCCATCAAGTCTCTTGACCACTCAAGTCACAAATTTGACGTTTCTCAGACAATCAAGTCGCTCAAGTCAATACACTTACGTCCATCAAGTCTAAAGTCTATTGGTCACTCAAGTCGCTCAGGTCTATCAAGTCTCTCAAGGCACTCAAGTACATCAAGTGTCTTTGCCACTACGGTCTACCAAGTCACTTAAGTCTCAAGTCCATCAAGTCTCTTCAGTCTCTCAGCCACTCAAGTCAATTAAATAAATCAAGTCAATTCCATTTCTCAGCCACTTAAGTCCAACAATTTTCTTGGTCACTCAAGTCACGAGTCTATCCCAAGCATGTCAAGTCACTTAAGTCTTAACAAGTCACTCAAGTCTCTTGACCACAAAAGTGTTTGGCGTCACACAAGTCTATCAAATGCCTCAGCCAATCAAGGCTCTCAACCACTCATGTCACTCCAGTCACTAAAGTCTATCAAGTCTCTCAAGTCTACCAAAGGTTCTCAAGTGCCTCGGCCACACAAGACTTTCAAATCACTCAAGTCTCTAAAGTCAGTTAGGTCTATCAAGGCCATCAGTCAACCAAGTTACTGGAGTCCATAAAGTCTCTTAAGTCACAAGTTCATCAAATTTCTCAGACAATCACGTCAATTAAGTCTATCAAGTCTTAGGTCTACTGGTCACACAAGTCTATCATGTCACTTGAGTCTCAAGTCCATCGAGTCTCTTCAGTCTCTTAGCCACTCAAGTAAATGAAAATCCATCAAGTCTATCAAGTTTCTCAGCCAATCAAACCACACGAGCAAATGAATACACTCAAGTCTCCGTCTCTCTCGTTACCGTCTGTCTCTTACCGGCTGTCCTTGTCTGCATACATCTCCATGCGCCGGGGGTTGATAGTAGGGTCTATGACTACCCAGGATCCTCCTCGGAGCTCGGCCTGGGGCGGGATGTAGACCAGCACGGGCTGCCTGTACTCCCTCAGACCGTCCACGATGTACGCGCCGAACTTCAGCACCTGATCGTACATATCTGTGGAGCGCCCGGGATCAGGTCAGCAGAGACGTTATTATATTATTAGGTCGCTGTTTAACTCTTCAAACTCATCTGTGGATATCGTCTGTGATTGGGTGAGAGTTTGTGTATTGATTTTGGACACACTGACCCTTCATGCCTCCAGAGAAGCCTCTCCAGTTGGCGAACACCATGAGAGGGAGCCCCTCCCGGTTCAGGTCCTTTATGGCTTGTGCCGTCTTAAACGCAGAGTCAGGGAACCAAACCTGACCGGCCTGCTGGATGATCTGTAGAGGAACACACACACACACACACACATATTAGGTACAACGAATACATTGTGTTTGAAACAGTGTGTGTGAGTCTATGAGGTTTACTTTGGCCTCAGAGTCCAGATTGGCCGGATCTGCCGGGATGGACAGCTCGACTGTCCTTGTCTCCACAGCGACCACTCCAACTGGGATCCCACCCAACCTATGAAGAAAAACAGTACAATTAATGTCCATATTCTTGCCTTGGTCACCCAGCATAGAGTTTCCATAGAATTGCTGGGACTCACCGGGCTCTGCCCACGACCACACTCTGAGCCCAGGGCTGCATCAGCTCAATGAAGGAACCCTGGTCAAAGAAGCCGCTCACCCACGGCCCTTTAGGATCTACACACACACAAAAACACAGCTTCTGCACAAGATCGTGTCCCGTGCCACAGAGGTCTTCTACAGCGCAGGGTGACAAGAAAAACCCACAACTCTCTACCACAATGCATATAGAGACTAAATAAAGTGATCTTTAGAAATGAAAGAACATAAAGAGACACTGAATAACCAACAGACACTAACAAATGGAAATGGCATGAGGTCAGGATTTGAATGAGCTGTGCTGATTCTTTTCTTCCTCCCTCTGCAGTAATTAAAGAGACGCAGAATCTCTTGTGCCTGAGAACTGGGAGCCATTCATCAAAAGCTTATCTCTCTGAACCCAGAACCTGAACAAGCTGCAGTCAGTCAGTCTGCCTGCAATATCTCTCTCTCTCTCTCTCTCTCTCTCTCTCTCTCTCTCTCTCTCTCTCTACTAATATTATTATTATTACAAATATTGTAATTATTACTAAACCACAATGTTTATTTAATACAAATAAAATACTAATTGGTATAGTATTATTAACAGAATAATTAATATATGTATATATAATTAGCAATAACAATAAATATTTATTCTATAATAATACAAATTGAATAACAGCAGCAGTTGTATTGGTCTTATTATTAAAGAATACTTATTATTTATATGGTTGTTTTTATTATTGCTATAATTAATATTCTTATTGTTCTTACTTTTATAGTATTATAATACGTATATTATTCATTATTAATTTTAGTATTATAATTAACACTATGATATTATAACACTGATAATGGGAATAAAATGACAACAACATTCATAATAATACCATTACTACTACTAACTTATTACTACAATTGTTATTGGTACTACTATTTTATATTCCTATTAACTATACATAAAATAATTATTATTATTATCATTATTATTGCTCTGGTTTTCACCATTACTATCACTAAAAAACATGAACTTATATTTTCCAACAAATGACCATAAAACGTGAACTCCCTGAACCCTTTCTAACTCATTTGCTCACTCTGATTGGGCCGGCCCGCCAGCATCCAGCGAGGGTCGTAGGGCGCTTTGGTGGGCACAAACTCCACGGGCCGGTCGATGGGGTCCTTGGCCGCCAGGATCGGGACGGGACTCAATGTGGTCTGAAAGCAGACGGCTCGTTAAGACGGCAGGCTTTGCAGCTTTAAGTCGGGTTCGAGCGGAAGAGGAAGCAGCCGCTCACCATGGGCATGTAGGAGAGCCAGTGCAGTAGGGTGTACACGCCCTCGAAGTCGTCGCACACAGTGGTGTGCGTGACTCCGTTGTTGTGCATGATCTGCACGCCGCCGAGCTGGTTGTTGGAGGTGTAAACCTCACGGCCCAGCACCTGCGGAGTTTAAATAAATACATACTAAGTCACATGCTTGCACTTGGGCTGGAAAGGGCACAACCTCTAATCAGGTGGGTCTGGATGACTGGAAAATCTTGCTGTTTGACATATGCAGGGTTTAGTGTCGGCATATGTCACTGATATCCTGAAGTGATGGTTTACAATTTCTAGGAGGTGCCTTTTAGGTATTTGTGCACCTGTTTCTCCTGAGACATATTTGAAAGTGCATTTACTTAAAACGCTCAGTGACCCAGAACTGGAATATTCTATCGGTACATACACGTAAATACAGATATGACACGTATATCATAAATGCCTAAAAAACCTGACCCACGCTCTATAATCTATTCCGATTGCACCTGCGTAACCCAGGCAGAAGCCGATCTGGTCACGGTCTGCGTTGAGAAAGGAAACAGTCCTACGCCTTCGCCACGCCGCACTCCCGCTCGGCACCCTGAATTCACTGACACAATTAAAAGGGGAGCGAATTAAACAGGAATTATCGGCCGGTGGGGGAGGACTTCTTCATGGGTACGACAGCCTAATGAGGAAAATGACTTTGCTACATTAATTAAATTATGTGCAGCTCCAGCAAAAGCTAAGAAACGCCTATAATTAGCGTAACAAATCTGTCAAACGTATATCTACCAGCCAAAACATTAAATCTCCAAAACAGCAAATAACGTTGATTATCTGGCACAGGTTACATCCCGAGGAATAAATGTACGATAAGCATAGTACACAGTACAGCACAGTAGGTTCTCATAGTGGACGTGGGAGAAACGTTCAGGAGTAAAGACCAGAGCCACTTTATCAATCTTCTAAACATGAAAAGTTCAGAGGAAGGACAAACAAGCCCATTTTGTTTGAATACACAGAAGAGCTACTTCATATACAGTGGTGCTTGAAAGTTTGTGAACCCTTTAGAATTCTCTATATTTCTGCATAAATATGGCCTAAAACATCATCATATTTTCACACAAGTCCTAAAAGTAGATCAAGAGAACCCAGTTAAACAAATGAGACAAAAATATTATACTTGGTCATTTATTTATTGAGGAAAATGATCCAATATTACATATTGTGAGTGGCAAAAGTATCTGACTCTCTAGGATTAGCAGTTAATTTGAAGGTGAAATTAGAGTCAGGTGTTTCAATCAATTGGATGACAATCAGGTGTGAGTGGGCACCCTGTTCTATTTAAAGAACAGGGATCTATCAAAGTCTGCTCTTCACAACACGTTTGTGGAAGTGTATCATGGCACGAACAAAGGAGATTTCTGAGGAGCTCAGAAAGAGTTGT
Source organism: Ancistrus triradiatus (assembly GCA_025084515.1). Taxonomy (NCBI): domain Eukaryota; kingdom Metazoa; phylum Chordata; class Actinopteri; order Siluriformes; family Loricariidae; genus Ancistrus; species Ancistrus triradiatus. The sequence goes on along the minus strand of JAJAGP010000785.1, from coordinate 286,691 downwards.
TGATGCTCATCAGACTGGAAAAGGTTACAAAACCATCTCTGACTCCACCAATCCACAGTCAGACAGATTGTGTACAAATGGAGGAATTCAAGACCATTGTTACCCTCCCCAGGAGTGGTCGACCAACAAAGATCACTCCAAGAGCAAGGCGTGTAATAGTTGGCGAGGTCACAAAGGACCACAGGGTAACTTCTAAGCAACTGAAGGCCTCTCTCACATTGGCTAATGTTGTTCATGAGTCCACCATCAGAAGAGCACTGAACAACAAAGGTGTGCATGGCAGGGTTGCAAGGAGAAAGCCACTGCTCTCCAAAAAGAACATTGCTGCTCGTCTGCAGTTTGCTAAAGATCACGTGGACGAGCCAGAAGGCTATTGGAAGAATGTTTTGTGGACGGATGAGACCAAAATAGAACTCTTTGGTTTAAAAGAAAAGCATTATGTTGGAGAAAGGAAAACACTGAATTCCAGCATAAGAACCTTATCCCATCTGTGAAACATGGTGGTGGTAGTATCATGGTTTGGGCCTGTTTTGCTGCATCTGGGCCAGAATGGCTTGCCATCATAATGTAAGTATTATACAAGTATAATATTTTTTATCATTGTTTAACTGGGTTCTCTATCTACTTTTAGGACTTGTGTGAAAATCTGATGATGCTTTAGGTCATATTTATGCAGAAATATAGAAAATTCTAAAGGGTTCACAAACTTCCAAGCACCACTGTATATCACAGAAATGGGAAGAAGACAAAGGAGGGATGTAAGCGCATAAATACTTTTTTCCCCTGGCTGTCCCAGCAAACAAGCCCCACAACAAGCACACCCACCTTGTTGAGTGCTCCGGCACCTGTCAGGATGATGTGCGAGTTCTCCACCTGGATGGTCCTCTGACCGAGACGCACAAGGTAGGCCCCAATCCCGATCGCCCTGCACGTCACCTGTCAAAGGAAGTGAGATGCCCTTCAAAGATGGTAAGCTGTAAACCGTATACACTGGACCTAGTGACTCCTCAGACCTCAATACATCTGTTTTTATGTAAAATAGGCACAAATTATTAAAATTTTTCTAAAGATATGGCAAATTCCATTTGGAAAAAAACAAAATGGATAAAAGATTTTCTTTAGGTTACCAAGGTTAGGGTTAAGGGTAGGTGTAGTACTAATTAGTTACAGTAATCATTACACGATGGGTGTGTGTGTGTGTGTGTGTTACCAGGTTCATGGTGATGATCTCTTCATAGGCAAGTGACGATTCCCCGGCGATCATCCCTGATCCCCTCAGGTTCTCTACCCCCAAACCTTCTTCCTTCCCAATGATATCTGTGATCTTATATCTGCACACACGTACAGTACCTCCATTATAATCCACAGCCTTTAGAAATGCAAAAGTATCATCAGGTGCTCTTTAAAGCCTATTGAGTGGAATCCTGAATTCTGATTGGTCAGAAGGTCTCACCGTGATTCCCCTTCGTCCTCCACGTGCTCGCAGTGCACAGAGTTCAGCGCCGATACCTTCTTGTAGTCCTGTGGCGTGAGGTAGAGGTACTTAAATCCCTGTAAGGCAAACAAATCAACGTTAAGGTAGGATTATGGGTAATGTAGTGTTTAGAAACTGACTTAAAAGGGCTCTAAATGGACACAGGAAAAATCTGAGAGGTTTCTCCACCTCTTACTTGACACACAATAGACACTTCTGGCTGAATGTAGCCTTAGAACAACAGACCAAAAAAAGTCATATCAAGATTGACCACTAGGGGCAGCTGATGTTTTTTCTTACAAAGGAGATTGCAGGCGACGTTATTACGTTGCTGTTCCTCAACCCCATTCACCGTCTCACCTTGTAGGGGTCGGCAGGGTCCTGCCAGGCCACGTGGAACATGTGCCTGATCTCCTCTGCCAGTCCGATCCGTGCCCCGCTGTTGGCGGCGATGTAGATGCGGGGGATGCCGCTGCCCCTGGCCATCTCCGACGCCTGCTGGAACAGGACGTCCTCCTGCGGGCCGAACGAGCCGATCTTGTAGGTGATGTCGTTGCTGATCACGATGATGTCGCGGCCGACCGGGTACTCGGGCGTCCGGAGCGTCATCCTCCACGCCACCATGCCGATCTGTAATTTGGAATCACACCATCAGCAAAATCGGCAGCGGGAAAAAGCCAGAGGTTTTGCGTGGGAGCGAGTTTGCGCTCGGACCTCGTTTCCCCCGGGCAGGCGGTTCATTTGCACCAGCTGCCCCTGCTGATCCAGGACCAGCTCGGTGAAGGTGAGGAGCTCAGAGGGCAGCGGGCACTTGGGCAGGTTGGCGTAAGCCTCCATGGACTGCCACAGCTTTTTCAGAGCCTGCAGGATGTAAAGAGTGGAGATGAGCACCAGATGTCAGGTGGCACTCACTATACATATATACATTTATAAACGCATTATTTGGTTCGTACCTGCCGAAACATCTCGGGCAGGTCGTAGACGTAGGTGGTGCCCAGGCTCTGAGCCTGGAAGCGTTTGGACTGCAGCAGGTCCTTTGTGACGTACGGCGTGTTGATTAGCATGCCGTGCAGAGGACCCTGCTTATCTCCGTACGCCTGGAACATGATCTGCAAAAACAAAAACAAAAACAAACAAACAAAAAAAAGAGGCACTATTAAGGCGTTAAGGGTGCCGTTTGGTATTATAACACTTTTACACGTGAACACAGTTCTCTGGGGTCTTCATGAAACGTGACAGGTATGCTTTGGACAAAAGACGCCAAGGATCAAGCTCCAGAGCACTCTGTTTAAACAGCACTTTTTGGAACGAACAGTTCGACTGCCTGTCGCTTTAAATGACAATGAGAATCTGCTCAGTCGGAGGTTAATGCCTCTTTTTAGGAAACGTTTTGCAGCCAGTTCTGCGTTGTGGTCCATACGTAATACATCTCCCAGTCCACTTTGGAATTACGCTGCTACACCTGTGAGTTATTTACCCTGTGTTTGAACCAATTCTAACCTTAACCTACTGAGGCCTAGTGTGTAACACTCAGCCCTTTGCAAATCTACCTCTCAAGCCATACTTCATTGTCAAAATTTCTTTCTGGGGTTTTTTGTTGATTAAAAAATAAATAGATAGATAGATAGATAGATAGATAGATAGATAGATTTATTAAGTTCCATGTTCTACATCATTTATTATATCATCTATTATTACATTCCTTTTCCTGATGTTTTAGATATTTTACAATAAATTATTGATGTAATTCATTGAATAATGTATTTGAAAGACCTCACTACATTTCCCAGTGCTCATCACTCCCGCCATGTAACTCCACTGCCGAGTTCCTCATTTAGTACAGAAGAGTGCAAGATAGTATCAGATCGGTTCGGCCGGGGAAAAATCGGAATTCAAAATTTCAGTGTGCTTTCTGCTGTATGTGCATTTACGTGTATTATTGGATTCCCTACGCAAAGTTGAAATATTGTAAATCGTACAACGAACATAGTAAAACAGGCACTATCTCTGACTTTGGTTTCGAGGCCGTTACAAAGTAATAATCCCTTTAGAAATGCATCTGCGATCAAAGCCAAATTCTAACATAATCCATACGGCCATGTAGAAAAATCACGGGAAGACCACTGTGGAGTTAAAAACACGCAACCTACTTCATCAATACATGACATTATATGAGGCGTCTGGGCTACCACTGAGTGTCACATGCATTCAGGGACCCCGTCTGAGGAAATGTGTCCTAAAACTTTTGCATACTTGGAGCGACTCACGTTAACTTGTTTCCAAATGAAACAATCCATACATAAATATATATATATATATATATATATATATATATATATATATATATATATATATATGTGTGTGTGTGTGTGTGTGTGTGTGTGTGTGTGTGTGTGTGTGTGTTGGGAGAGAAGTGCGAGCCCCACCTGCCGGTCATTGGGCCCCACCTGTCCGGTGCGGGAGTCCGTGACCTCCTTGTACAGGCTGATGTCCAGGTAGTAGCCGCTCTCGTTGGTCAGGAAGAGCCGGATGGGGATCTGTTTGCCCGTGGGCGTGAGACGGATGTTGATCTTCAGCTCGGCCTGAAGCACCCGCAGCTTCCACAGCCTGCTGCCATAACGCATGACCATGGAGCGCACCGACTCCTCGATCTACAACCCAGATGCACACGGTAAATTGAACATGAAAGGCAAGTGCTCGGTATCGCTCGACTTGAGAAGCGGGAGCGGTCCGACCTTCGAGGGGTCCATGATGACGGTGGGCACGAAGTTGAGGAAGATGTGGTTGCAGTCGGTGCGCACTGTGGTGTTGTTAAAGGCCACCTCCAGCTCGTCCATGGCCTCCAGGAGCAGACGCTCGGCCTCATTGTGGAGATACTCAAACGAGGCTTCCTACAGAAGAACGAAGGTTCAGTTAATGGATTTTATCCCCCATATTTTTGTCCCTGCTTTAACTGGGAAGGGTCAGTGCAAATCCAGATGAGAGGCCAGGCTAGCAGGGGTCATTGTTGCACCCGACTGGCCCCTCATTGGCCCCTTACTGGCCTCATCTCCATCCGCCACCACCACAAATCTGGGTCATTGTGGTGGTGGGCTAGTCCCCTAGACCATTCCACCACCCGAGCAGAACTACTAAGCAACCACCTGTTTCATTGGGGTACAAATATGAAGGGAGTTTGAAATTCCCTTACTCATTCATCAGCAAGGGGAAGACTTTGCAGCTTCAGAAGGAGGGTTACAGAGACAATTGTGTTGCCTCGACTGTCCGGGCCCTAAACAGACTCTGCTGGCTGCGGCTGAGGGAAGGAGGCCAGACGAGGACTCATACCCCATCCTGTACAACAGGCAGCTGCAAGCTGGCGACTACAGGTTGATCGGAGGCAATGACCGGCCCTTGGTTCAGGCCAGTGGTGTAACACACTACCATCACAGGGACCCTGGTTCGAGCCCCGGCGTCGATTTCCAGCCTGGTCGAGCATCTCGTACGGACATGACTGGCTCTTCCTGAGGTGTGGATGTGGGAGCCATAACAGCGACCCCCTTACACCCGTGTTCGCCAAGGATGGATGAGGGAATTGGCTGTTTTTTCCGGTAAAGCCATGGGACAGTAATTATGGCATAATCATGAAGTACAAGAAACAGATTTGAACAAGAAACAGAAAACAGGTCAAACAAACACAAAAATCCAATTGTTTACACTTCCATCACAGTTCTTGGACCTAAATCCGAAGAGAAGGCTTCCTCAAGAGATGCTCTAGGACCTCAAGGACCTAGGCAGATCTGGCGAGAGCTCCTCACCTTGGTGACGAGGTCCGAGTGGCGGATGATGGCGCGCACAAAGAAGCGATAGTCCGTGACCTCCGTGCCCACCTCGACGCGGGCGGCACCCAGGTACAGGTGCATCTTGTGGTTGGCGCAGGGAATGGCGGTGAGCGCGAAGTTGCGCATGCGGTTCAGCTCTAGCTGAAAGGCCAGAGCCGGCTCCAGGTGCCTGTAGATCCGGTCTTCCTCGAACTGCACCCACACACACACACACACACACACACACACACACACACACACACACACACACACACACTCTTAAGGCCTTTCCATACCAAATCTGATAGTTACGGATGATAAAGCGCACTTCAAGAACAGACGTAGAGTAATGCCGTCCTTCACACCAAAACTGACGGACTATGGAGCCTGTTCTGATATCTGCTAAAATCAGGCTGACCAATCAGAGCTCGGCTGTCAGGCAGAACAGATCGTCCTCCTAGTATCAGAGCACAAAAGGTTAGTTGACAAGCAGCATGCTGAGTATAAAAAAGGGGACGTTAAAGATAATATGTAGCAAAGCATAGCAGGAAGGCTGGGGGTGTGTTTACATCAATTTAATAATCCAATAACTCCAGAAAATCAGATTTTGTTAGTAATCTGATCAACAAGTTCCAAGAACTTGAGTCATTGGCTAACAGGAAACCTCCGGGTTCACACCGACTCGAATAATAATCGGATTTCTACTTTGAAGCCAGCCAGTAATCTCAACGAAAGATGTGATGTAAACCTAACTTTAATTCTATATATATTAACAACAACAATAATATATACAAAACTCTGAGTTTCCACCAAAAGTGTTTGGTAGCAGTTTCACAGGCGCTGCATTTCATACCGAGGTTACCAGACCCCACTATAGAAATGAGCATCAGGTATATGGTGCATCCCAAAGAAGGGAGAACATGAGGACCTGGCAACCGTGTTCAGTTCCCTTATTTAACGAGTTTACGTGCACTTGGGGAGTCAGATAATGGCAAAGATCCAGGTTTACACCGGCTCAGGCAGTAATCGGATTTCTACTTTGCAACCAGCTGATAATCTTATGACGTAAACGTCAAACTTTAGTAACATATGATAAATATAAATATAAAACCCTTTATTTCCGAGCTTCCCCTAAATTGTTTGGTAGCAGTTTCGCGGATGCTGCGTTTCGTTCCAAGGTTGCCAGATCCCACTATAGAAATAAGCATCGGGTCTATGGTGAAAGCACATAAGAAGCGAGATTGAGGATATGGCAACCGTGTTCAATTCCCCTAGCCACTTTTGCCACGAAAAACGATTTGAAATCAGGGTATGCAAATATGTGCTATGAGTAATCTGATTACTGGAGAAAAATCCAGCTTTCTTTATTTCTAAATCACAGTTTGCTCTATACATGACCACTCGAACAATCGGATAACTGCAGAAATCAGACTATGATCGGATTATTAAGGGCATGTAAACACACTCGCTGACTCCATGTTGCTGGTTTCTTGTTTATCTCTAGTCTGTTCATGCTCACAACAGAGTTACAAACTAGAGCACTAATCTTCGCTCATGTTTTTTTTTTTTAAGTTTTCGATGTGAAAAAGACATTGCAAAATCTCCTTGACACATTAAGAGAAGGGAAAACAAAAGTGGACAAAAAGCGTTTCAGAGAGCTTTGTTTAGATAAAAATTAAAAACGCACACTGGACCTGGGGTGAAAGTCCCTCTACGTTAAAAAAAAAAATTGTCGTGCAAAATAAATACTGATTTACATTAAGCTGATACAATCTTACAGTCCAAGCGGTTGTGGATCAAGGGTCTTGCTCAAGGGCCCAACACTTTCAGCTGGGCAGTGCTGGGATTTGAACCCAGCACCTACTGCTCCATAGTCCAGTCCCAACCTAAATCCAGCTTATTCACGTTTGCCAAGACATTGAATGGTGGTGGGGGTGGGGGGGGGGGGGGGGGTTTAATAAGAGCAAGAGCAGGAGCAGAACAGAGTGAAATTGGTTACTTAATTTTGGACTAAAGTGAGTCTAGGGCAGAATGGATCACCCCCCGGCACCCCCTTGCTAGGAGCGCTAATAGCAGGCTAGATTTAGTAAATGTAGGTAATCACAGATAGCTAATGGACGCCGTCGCTCTCAAATGGGCAAAATAATTAAAAAGTTCATTAAAGTAATGAGCTCTGGTGGAACCATTTTAGAAAACCATCAGTGAGACAGAGGAGTCATTATCGATCGGGAGTGAGAGGCGAACACAGAACAGAGTTTTTTCCCCCCTGTATCACTTTCTCGCTAGACTTTCTAGACTTGTAAGAGAAAGGTTTTGTGAACGTACGCACCTTGTCTCTGGATCGGAATGTGAAAAACTTCGGGAACTCCCTCTGCAAGAGAAAAGAAACACCTTAGTTCATTCTGTGATCATTTTTCATTGGGGAAACAAAACACAGAGCATTAGTTTGAATTTGTTTGTGAATCATTCAGATTTTAAGCGCAGCTATCTCTAGGATCGGAAATACTTACGTGGAACCTCTGGTCCACCTCGCAGTTGATCTGCTTCCTGAAATCCTGTTAGTTACAGTGTTAACAAAGAGAGAAAGAGAGAGAGAGACAGACATGCAGCGAGATTTGATGATGAATCAGGATTAGGCTGCTTTATAATTGGAAATTTAATCGGATCATTTTGTTACAGGCTCGTACACGGGATCGGATGGCGAGGCGTGAACCGAAAAAGGTGCGACGTACCTTCTGGGCGACAAGGAAGGTGAGCCGCCGGATGCCGTGCTCAAAAAGTAGTGACTTCTGAGGAGCAGAAATGAGACAAAGACAAAAGTGTACATTTATATCAAGTACCTTTGATCGTATCCCATTCAGAACGAAGGAATACCTTGGACTGGGTGAATTCGCGGAACATGGCGGCCAGACCGTCGTCGTCTATATCGCCGTCGGTCTTAATGGCCACGTTCAGGATGTGGATGGGCTCGTCCTGAATGCTCTAGATGCGGGGGATCGACGAAAAAAAACATCCGTAAACGTCGGTGTAATTCCGCTAGAGGGCGCAAAACGTGCAGTTTTTTTCACATTTAAACCTTTACCTTGTTGTCCTCCTCACCGTACAGGACAGGGTTTGCTCCATCAGGGAAGGACGGGCTGGTAGGAGGAGAGTCCGAGAAGCAGCTCAGAACGTCCTTAATGTTTCTGAGAAGGCAAAAAACCCAAAATGTAGCTCATAAGTTATTGGTCTTTCTGCATTCCACAGCTTTTCTTGACCAAGAATTCCCACCAATAAGTACTTCGTTACTGTACTTGATTATTTCCGTAACTTTACACGGGTTTTACTTTGACTCATACAGTGGTACTTCAGTTCTCGACCAATAACACGTCAAGGCTGTTCGGGGAATACGTCGAGTCCAAATGCGCAAACAGACCTGGTGAAGTCCTGGAAGGAACGGAAGGACACCATGGCTCCCATGCGCTGGCATGGTGGGGTGAAGGACGTGTCCAGTAGGACGTCGCTCACGCTGGCCACGTGCACCATGCCATAGTGGTTCAAGTTGGAGGAGAACGACATTCTGAGATCACAGAGAAACGCAGAGTCAACAAACTGAACAGGACGTCCAGTACAAGCCCTCGTCCCCCCGGAGAAGTCAAGGGAAGGATTGCGTTATCAAAAGCCGCTCAGAGTCTTAAGCCAAGGCCAACAAAGGCCTTATATTAAAAAAAAGCAACATTTAGTACATTGTAATCAAGGGTAGATTCAAGAGAAATGGTGGAGGTTACAGACGGGACTTTTGACCAGTAGGTAAAGGGCTCAAGTCCAAGAACCACCTAAATTTTCCCACTGTACTAATTTCTGTTAAGAAAATAGCAACAAATATACACAAATACAAATTAATACTTTAAGCTAAGGGTGTAGAATCATATCAGATATACAGTACTGTGCAAAATTCTTAGGCCATTGTTAGTTTACATATACCATCGTTTTAGCAATGCTATAATGACTGTACATAATTATTTCCCAGGCTCTTATTAGAACACTACCAGAAAATATATATAATTTGTACAAAGTATTTAAAAAGAAACAGAAAAAACTTCTATAGCTTCATCGGGATGCCAAGTTCATACTTTTACAATCCGAAGAAGATGGTTGGATTCTGCGTTCTTTCTCCATCTAATGCAATCGCATTCTTTGAACACCAGAGGGCGCAGACATGGTCCCAGACGCATATCCTCGTTCAATGAGACTTTGAGAATTTCTTTACATTTTTATACAAGAAAAGTACACGTTATTTTGAATCGTAATTCCTCAGAAATAATAATAATAAAAAAAAAACAACGCATGTTTTCATTCGGTTATTTAAGAAAAGGTGAAGATACAGTAGAGCGTTTTGTTTACAGTTGTAAATTTGTTTCTAGTCATTTCTTTTAAGGTTTTTTTGTTTAAAAACTTCCACAATACAAGAAAATGTGCAACTTTTTAAAAGCATCTTTTTAAGATTGCTTTTCTGAATCTGTAGTTTTGTATTTTTGTTTTAATCTTTTGATCTTAACGGTCTTATATGGTATGCCTCATTGTTTGTGTCATTTTAATTGCACTGTGCATGTCCTGTCAATTCTGCTATCATTATATGTTAGTATTCTTTTAATTGTAACGTGTCCTTGAGTGTGAGTTTGAAAGGCGCTTATAAATAAAATCTTACAATAATAATAATAATAATAATAATAATAAGCTCAATTTGTATAGCGCCTTTCACAAACCCAAGGGTGCTTAACAGAGAGATAACATTATTATTATTATCATTATTATCATTATTATCATCATCATCATCATCATCATCACCACCACCATCTTTTTGGATTGTTTACAAGTCAGAACTAAGAAAGGAATGCCTTTATTAAATTAAAATGATAAGGTCTTGATGCATGCTCAATGATCCAGGTCAGATTCAACTTCTGGGAGAATTGTGAAGGGGGGGGGGGGGGGGGGAAGAAAAAAAAATATATATATATTGATTTATGAACTCAGTATCATGAATCGATTGGAATCTAATCGTGAGCAGAGCGAATTGCTACCCCCCTATTGATCAGAAATTGTCTTTTTGGAAAGGTACCAGCCAAGAAACCACTTTTTGGGAAGGGAACAGGGTGAAAAGACCAATATATGCTAAAGCTCACAAAGATAAAATGAAGATCAGTGGAAAAGAGGATTATTATTGAGTGACAAATCCAAGATTGAACTTTTGCACAGTACTATACCTAGCACATCAAATACAAACTAGTCCAAAATAAACTGTGCTTAAAACATCAGGAGCCACTTGTGATGAGGCAATTTGAATTAAAAAAATAAATAAAAATAAAAATAAAAAAAATCAGAAGGTATTACGTAATTGTATTTGCTTTTATATATCCCCGACTTCACCACAGACTAACGAGAGAAGTCTGTAAACAAGGGAAAGTGTTAGTCGCCATGGCATCTGAGAAATCCCACAACAACTCAGAATAAAATCCACCGCCTGGTTAGAAAACAATCCCAGACGTTAAAGGAACGCGTCACCCAAAATATAGCTTACAGACCCAACGTTCGGCTGCTTTTGAGTGACTCGTTTCTTTAAGGCAGCCCGGGCTTCAAAAGAGCGCCAAGTCCGAGCGACGCTACCTGTCCTCAGAGTCATTAGACGTAGCAATGGTGCTAGCAATAGCTTTGAGGTCCAGTACCGGTGCAGACAGTCTCCTGAGAGGACATTACATCATACGATCACACAATCAGCCCGGGCGGGACGGCAACAATGGCATTACATTCAATAATTACACACTTCATTCAAACCCAGCATGACATCTGGGCTACATAAAATAGCACCAAATTACCGGAGCGTTCACACAAACAAACGGACGAGGACATGAGGACAGATTCAAATAACACACACTTACACAGATGTACAAAGCTGGATGTGCTGATTGAAAGCACTGCAATGAGCTCAAATCATCCCTCAGTTTAAAACGCATACAAAGACAACCTTCTTTTGTTCACGTGTAGCTACTTAAAAATAAGCTAACGCAACCTCAGCAGAAAACAAACCTAAAGACGACCATTAGGAAGTCAATAAAGATTGCGATTTTCATAAAACGCCTCAGTGGATAATCAAGAATAGGTGTTCAAACTGTTACACACAGCTAATATCATGTTCCTTGAATGTACGCATTCAAATTTTACCCACGTTTAAGCTAACCTCAAAAATTTTAGCCATTCTATGGAAACGTCCATTTTTGTGTCGCTAGCCTTTACAGATTTTGCACTTGAAAAACATGGTAGGGTTAGAATTTATTCATGTTTTTAATTAAAGCAATACATTGTTTTAACAGCTATCAATCAAGCAAAGCAATATTTATTTTGAATTATATGGATTACATACAAAAATACTGAGTCACTTTGCATGTTTAAGGTGGTAGTAACCTCAGGCTCCTGCAGAGGGCGGTGTATGAGGATGATCGAGCGATAAATACCCAGGGGGCGTGCTACAGGATTCATAAACTGAGAAGGCGTGGTACAATGCAGTGTGGGGAAAATGGGTCGCAAAGCAGATGGCAAAAAGGAGCAGTTGCATTTGGGAGTGCCAAAGGCCGTAGTGTGAAAGAAGTAGCTGAATAAAGTCCACAGGACATTTGCGTAGAGTTGGTGGCGGTATTCCATGATGAGAGATACTTTTCAGTCTTACTTCAGACTTATTTTTGTCTGGTGAGTGTAAGATTTTAAGTGACGCTTAAAAAAAAAAAGAAAGAAAGAAATAAACAAAAACCAAATGAATATTATAAAATATACTTTGAAAGCTGTAGCTCCCAGGAGTCGTATCATTAGATAGAGTTACAGCATTTAAAAAAAGATTATTTTGAAATAAAAGCCACACTGATGACATTACTTGCCTTCCTTTTTCCTATTTCCTGAAGATCTATGAAGAAAAGCATGTGACAAGTCCACTGTCTTCTCAGTTATCAGTTTTTTTTTTTATGTGGGCGTTTCCGTAGAATGAACCAAATTAGATACAAATCAAGAAATTAAACCAGAAACTGAGGAAGAAATCACAGTAAACTAAAGCTGACTATGCACACACGGGTATAGCCAAAATATTAAAACCACCTGCATCGTATTTACCGTAGTTAGGAGTTATACATCAAATTCACATAGTGGTTTTAAAGTTTAGCTGATCATGTGTGAACAAACTTTAAGGCTTTAGATTTGCCAAAAAACCCAGATCGTGTTTAGGTTCCGTTCCCTGTGGAGGTTGCTTAACTTGTTTTCTAATAGAAAGACAATGAAACGTCACGTATGCATATACAATGATAGGAAAAACTACCTATTGGTAATCCTACGTTTGATCATGTGCTTTTCGTGATTTTTGTTTCCTAGAGCTACGCTATTCGGTGCACACAAAAGAGTTATACAGTAGAAACAATGAGTACTATACCTGTTCAGAGTGGGGATGTTCCCTCTGCAATCAAATAACATTGATTACTGATCGGTTAGTCTCAAGCCAAGAGGGACGGGAAGCGGCCCCGAGCGCTACGGGACGCATGTATCCAGATTTAGAGCCAAACATCACCGCGTGTGTCGGTATAAAAAGGTATTTCGATACAAAACGTCCACGGTGTCACTAGAGGCTGCTTCCTCCCACGCATATGCATGCAACTGCATGCCATCATTTACAGGACTTAGGAAGAGTGCAGAGAAGAATGGGATCAGTGAGACATGCAAAGATAGAGTGTAGATTTTGTTTGAGTGCATGCTTGCTTGTTGGGAATGAAGGTTAGGTCATAAGGTCAGCAGGACATGCGCCAAATGCAATCTGGTTCAGCCCTGAAAGGAAGGTCAGTGATTTCCAGTCAGAACTGTAGAAGTTCTAAGTCAAAGGCTTGCCTATGGTCGTCCACCCTTAGGTTTCAGTACAAAATCCACACAAAAAACTGAATACACCAACAGGTTTGCTTGGTGATTGAGATTCAAAAGTTTCATAAAAATCACTGACCTTCCCTTTAAAGGAATACTCCAGCATTTGAGTACACCATCTTTAGCGTACAGCGAAGACGTCTATGTTCAGGGGTGATTCTTAAAGTGGGATGCTTGTCAGAATTTTGTTTTAAATATTTTAAGATAACATTTAGACACTTTAGAGTAAAGCCTTAATGCTATAACTGAGCTTATATATAATTTAAATGCATTTAAGTGTAATGCTATCAAACTTTCCCACTCCGCACACAAGATCCTACATGTACAGATCCTACATTGACTCGTACCAGACTAAATAACACAGATATAGTTCCGTTACTTCATTCAATATTTTACTTATTTTCTCTACTGTCCTAGAGACTATTATTATCTTACACATTATTATACTTTATTTTATTTCTTACATTTAAATGTGTTCTCTCTCTTAACATTCATTAAGCTTCTCTTTATGTAAACTATTACTATCTTATTATTATAGATAACTTGGCTTCATTCTTACATATATCATCTAAGCCACCAAAGTGATTTTGACTTTAATTAAATATTACTTGATTTATACATAATTGAGAATATTTGTGTTGGTAATGTGTTGCAAGCTTTGCCTTGTTTCCAGAAAAAAAGACTAAGTCATGGATTTGCTAACGCTAGTCAACAGCTAGTTTAAGATGCCATTTAAATACATATAAATAATGTAAACATGAGGGGTTTTTGTGCAAAACCCTGCCATAACAAGGGACATGGCAATGATTCTGAATAAACCTTCTCTAGATATGATATAATTAAATTATTCACATTTCCAGAGGTCAAAATGCCTCTCATCTAACGGCTGAAACGTGCTACTCAGGCAGGCTTTGTTTCCATGGTAACAGCGTAAACAAGCGCCATCGTTAAATAGTTGTATAGATACGAACAAAATTATTGTATTGTTTTTTTTCCAAGTTATTATAAAACACACATTGTGATTTTTTAAATGAACTGATCACTTGAGTTTACTGCAGCAGATTTTAAAGTTTTAAAGTCTACGTTGGGGACACGGCCAATTAAGTATTCATGTTTAAAACAAAAAAAATGGAAATCATTATGATTTTTATAGAAGTGCTGTAGTAAATGATATTTTTAATACCCAAGCTATTTACTTAGTAATAAAGTATGTCTACTAGTAAAAGTTCCCCTATATTGAAGAATCGCCACCTTAGCAAAGCCATTACTCAAAACGTACTTATAAAATACGTTTAAGTTCAGTTTTTATAGAACACTTGATAGTTTCATGACTACCAGAAACGACATTTTATATTCCGTCATGGGCTAGATGCACAAATGTATCCGTTTCTGCACTAATAGCGAAAGATAAACGTAGTAAAAAAGTACCGTCTTTAACGAGCCAACATGCGAACTGGGTGCGACATCTAGTGGTAAAGCGCTAGAACTGCAGCTCAGATCATTGACGGAAGGGTAAAACTAAAAATGGTGTTTGTATTCAATTCGTCGAAATCTATCACGCTCCGTATCGATCGCTCATACTCTACAGATCCTGGAGTATCCGTTTACGAAGCTGTTCTGACAGAGGAAAGCAGAGGAAAATCAGAGCCAACATGCTATTCATGCACAAATCTTACTGCTTAGATTACTGCAAAGCCAGATTTGGAGCATCCACCAGTTTTGTAGAAAAGCAACAATTAACCACCGTCGTGTGTCGAACTACACTGACTAAGTGATGCACAGTGATGGAACTCCAGAGTGCCGCTAGCAAGGTGAGGTGAAATGAATTGGGGTGGGCTGGAGTGGGTGCCGTGAGGACTCAGGAGTACGATCTGGTGCACCTGTTGGGATGAGACGTCGGCAGCATGAACTGGAACTCGACGACGCAGGTGTTGTCCTTGAGCTGCCGATGCTGCACGCTGTTCAGCTCATACGCGATGTAAGCTCGCCGCACGTACACCTTAAAAAAGAGGGCCGGCTTTTAATGTCTAGCCGTGTTTCTAGAAGGTGCCTTCAAAAATATGGATTCTCCGCCCACCTCTAGGGCCGCCATCCTGACCACCTGGTTGCTGTGGTAGAAGAAGTTGGGCAGCACGTCAAAGATGGACGTTTCGGACAGGATGAGTTTCTGAGGGGGGTGAGGAAGTGTGTTAGATGATTTAACATTTTTAAGCGTTGCTGTTGTCGCCCATCTGCCTCAAGGTTATGATGGGGTTTTTTTCTAACCGCAATGAGAGAGCTTATCTGAGCTCCTGCAACCATTCCGTCAGCTTGTAGGGACCAAACTGAAGTAAACAATCGTGCAACGGTCAAAATCACTGAGATCACATTTATCCTCCCATTGTGATTTTTTTTATGAACTCTACATGAAGTAGCCGGTCCGTATCTGCATGATTTCATACAGTCACATGATTGGCTTATATAGCAATTGTATCGTAACTTTTGGCAAATTTTGTCTAGTCTAGGTAACTATATATTCATCTCAAGACACAGCACCAGGTTTGAAACAACCAAAAGGCACAAAGTACTAAGAACAATCAGCAGGTGGCACTAGTGTGCCAGAGTTGACCTACCTGCAGGTTCTCGATGCAGAACTGGTGGCCGTACATGTCGATGGCCGACAGGAAGATGGACTCCACCTGGTTGTGACGCAGTTCATAGGAGGGCAGGTGGGACGCGATCAGCACCTGGACGAACACAGTCGCAGGTATTTTATTGTATTTCTGAAATACATCCGAACTGCTTGTATGTATATATAACACACACTGCCTTGCCAAAAAAAGGTCACCATCTGGATTTAACTAAGCAAATAGTTAAACAGTTAAAAAAGAGCCTCCCATCGGGTAATTACTGCATTGGTGATTATGTTGCAGCTGACAACAAGTTCTTTAACCCTAACTGAGTAGCTTCTCATTTGTTAAACATGTCAAAAGATGGTATAAAAGCTGTTTATCTGTTTCAGAGGGGTCAGATTGGGAAAGAGTGGATCAGGGAGCAGGAGCAATCATTATCACACATGGATTGTCCACCACAGAGTCCAGAGCTGAACCCCATTGAAAATCTTTGGGATGTGCTGGAGAAGACTTTGCAGTGATCCAAATCTCCCATCATCAATACAAGATCTTGGGGAGAAATGAATGGAACTCTGGGCAGAAATAAATGTTGTGACATTGCAGAAGCTTGTGGGAATGATGCCACAGCGAATGTGTGCTGTAATCAAAGCTGAAGGCGGCCCGATGGAATATTAGTGTGTGAAAATTTTTTGGCCAGGCAGTATTACATATACATATATTTACGTGTGTGTGTGTGTGTGTGTGTGTGTACCTGACGGGCCCGCAGAGCCACTTTGGCGTTGGTGGTCTTGCTGAGCTGCGTGAGCTCCGTCAGGATGGCCATGAGCTCGTCCGTCAGCGTGGGGTCCCGCCCACACAGCTGATCCTGGGGACACGAAGAGCGACGGGGGGTTCATAAAAGGGAAGAGGCAAAAATTAAATAAGTGTGTGTGCGCATTGGTGTGTTCTCACGATAAGCATGGTGACCAGCGAGTTCTTCTTGGTGACTTGGGCGTGGGAGAAGATGTAGTTGAGCACGTTGGCCATGTCGCCTTTGTTCTCCTCGCGCAGGGTGAACACACACTTGTCATAGTGGCCTGAAAAAAAACACACACACACACACACACACACACACACACACACACACACACACACACACACACACTTAAAACTACTACTTTCTTTCCACTGCAAAAAAAATACACAAACAAACTTCAACCTAAAGGATTGGAACTGGCAGATATACCTAGTGGGACAAATTCAAACTGATACAAAAGAAAAATAAGAAATAAAAACAAAACTCCAAAGACCAACATGCTCTTTTGTTGCTGTTTATAAGTATGGCTGGTAGGGGTGTGCATCACAGAGACTGTTTATTACACCATCTACTGCAGTTGCATTTACTGAACACCAGAGGGTGCATTTACTACACCTAATTCCTTTTAATTGCAAGGGACGAAAGATTCTTTTTGTTTACACTCTTTATACAAGAAAAGTACACACTATTTTGAACTGCTACCCTTCAGAAATAAAAAGAAACGTTTTCAGTCCCATATTTCCCATACGGAGAAGCGGAGCATTTTGTTTACAATTTTACAAATCTGTTTCTGGTCATTCATTGCAATTGCAGTGGACTAAAGGTTTTTTGTTTAAGAACTTCTTCAAGAAAATGTGCATTGTGTTGCATTGTTTGTATTTCAGAAATAAAAAGTCACAATCAAGGTTCTCAAACTTTCACACATCTCACCATGCTGAAACTGCACCTCCACCTTCAGGTACTGCCTGAGCAGATCCATCACCACCGCCCTCATGTGGCCGCGGATGCCGCTGCGATACCTGCAGAACCAAACCCAAACGAGGTTTATTTCTAATCGCACAATAACCTAACCGCTCCTGACTGGCATGCAGTTCCACCGACTGACCAGCAGAGGTCATCAGTCATGTGACGAGTTACGGTTCTGGCGACATCTGCAGGTAAAGCCCTGCAACTGCATGTAAAGTATCCAGTTACGTATGTAAAAGCGTGTATTTTGATAAACGTGTTACGACTGACTTCTGGACGAGCTGCACGATGCTCTGAGTGTTCATGAAGAAGACCTCGCGCTCCGACTTCCTGTTCAGCGTAGCCGCGTGGCTGTCCAGGATGTTGGCGATCTGAAAGCAAGGCAGAACGCATTTTGGAAAGTTAATAACATGATCAGACAGGTCAGGCGTCTGGATATTCAGGACTGAATTGACTCGTTTACAAAATGTAATTTTAAACCGGTTCACTCTGTTCCAATACGGGCCATCTGCTGCAGAAAAGTTGCATTTCCAGTGCCACCGGGTGCATTTATGTGCACTTAATAATCCGATCAGAGTCGGAGTTCTGCAGGTATCTGATTATTCCAGTGGTCATGTGAACAGCATGCTCCGATCTAGAAATCAGTTTAAGAAATCCCATAAAGAGAACTGGATTTGACCTCAGTACTCAGATTTCTCAGTGCATCGATTTTAATTGGTTTTCTCAGTAAGCGCAAGGTTGTACGGGTTGCCAGGTCCGCTTACTCAAATACATTTGTTTTGTTTTTTTCACCCATTGAATTAATGGCTTATTTTTCTTGCGGGATCTGGCAACCCGTCACTAAACACAGCGAAATGGCTACCAAACACTTTTGTGGAGACTCTGCTGGAAGAAAGTGTGTGCGCGTGTGTGCGCGTGTGTGCGCGTGTGTGCGCGTGTGTGCGCGTGTGTGCGCGTGTGTGTGTACCTGCTGGCTGGGGAACTGGCAGAGCACGGAGGTGATGTTGCTGGCGTACTGTGCCATCTCTTTCTTGATGGCCTTCTCCACGGCGGGTGGGATTCGACCCGACACGCTCGTCATGATGTCCTGCAGCTCCAGCAGGGGCAGCGAGGGGTCACGCAGGGTCTTCATCAGGCGCTCCACCCACTCCTTCAGCTAAAAGATACACACACATACAAGGTTTTTTTAACTGTTGTTCAGTGAGGTATTTCCATTGACTTGCGTTCGTTTGGAATACTAATAACATATAAGGACAGAAATACCTTTTATAATGAGTGAGAGAGAGTGTGTGCATGTGTGTGTGTGCGTGTGTATATTGTACTTTGGCACTGAAGAAAGGCTCGGGCAGACAGTAGCCATTCATGACGTGCACCAGGTGATCCAGAGTGCTGTGGAAGACACGGTGAAGCTTCTCTCCTCTGAGGGCGACCGTCTGAACACTGGGTAACGCTCCGGTGTGCAGCTCGGCCTGCCCCACACACACACACACACACACACACACACACACACACACACACACACACACACACACACACACACACACAGCATTACCTAATTATAGTAAGGTGGGTACTGGACCTCCACTCAACACACACCTAGTTTATTAGGTATTTTTATAACTATAATAAAATAAAATCAACACGTTTCCATTAAAAAAAGAAGTTTCTAAACATACTTTTGGTTCAGTCTGAAAGCAAACTCGGAAGACAAGGATTAGATTGGGTATAACACTTTAAAGCATTAGTATGCAACAGGAATTTGGAGACACCTCTAGTGGAAATTATGTACTGCAAGTAACTTGCATCAGCACATAAATACACATTCAGTTGAAACCATATTCTGAATTTTAAAGTGTTTTAAGCAAGTTTAAGGTACACTACATTATGATATTTATAGTATTTATAGAACTCCTAGGTTGACAACAAATTCAACTTATTGAATACTTATAAGGACAACTTATATGGATTTGTCCGAACGTAACCCCATCATAAATTGGGGACTACCTGTACTGCATAACGTCAGCATCAATCGATTTGTATTACCGGGTGTCCAATAATAGCCAGCAAATAATCTACACGCCTTTTCATGAGACTTTTTAATCAATTCAAAGTAAAAACTTTGCGTGAAACTGGATCCAAAAACAGTATGCAACTTTTACTTTACTTCACTTCACTTTGAAGACACCTCTGGCGAAATTCCGGTACTGCAAGCAACTCGCAAAAGGAACAGTATGTAAAATCAGCTATGCTGTGAGCTTTTAGCGTTTGGGCTTGGCCAAGCATGTTTCAATTTGAAAAATTAGAGGTGAAAAGCTGCTGTACCTGCTGAACTCTGCTCGGATCGTCCAGCTGCAGCTTGGCGATAACACAGCCCGGCTCCAGCACTGCTCCTGCTCTCTTCACGTAGTGAATACAACCAGACTCGGCTGCTGTGAGAGTCATCACCATCTTCATCACCTGCGGGTTCCACACACACACACACACACACACACACACACAGGTCAGACTGAATAAAAAACGCACATGAACAGATAGGTCAGGTCTACTCCCTACACACCTCGATTTCGGCGTAGCATTGGCCCGCGAACACATGGCCTCCGTCCTCCACCGTGTACTGGATGAGTTTGCCAGCAGAGGGCGAGCGCAGCAGCGACGGATCGTTCTCCTTCTCAAACACGCAAGTCTTATTGCCGATGGTGATGCGATAACTAGAGGAACAGAAAGCACATGCATCCAAAGTTAACAATATGAACAGGACGGAGCCCCTTTTGCTTCAAATAAACAAAAAAAACAAACATCATCGTTCAAACTTGAGCTTAAAGCTTTTTAATGCATTAGCTGATTTGGCGGCCTCTCTGGGCAAAACGTGCTACTGCAAGCACCTTGCAATAAAACAGTACATGTTAGAGCAGCACATGTTGTTCTCTCTGCTTGGTAATAATTATTATTTATCTTAAGTAACTTATTAATGCGATTTGGTTCTTAACGACGAAATACCTAATACAATGTCAAAACATAGATAATTAAGTAAATTATTAAGCAAAAAGCTCTCACCGGTCCACCTCTTCCTTCATGTAGGTGGTGTAGCTGTTTCCGTCGTAGGACAGCAGGAGGCCGCCGTCGCTGAGCCGGTGCACGTCCACCTCCACCGACGAGGCGTTCATGATCAGCACGTAGGAGTTCGGCGACTGGCGCGTCACCTTCAGGACGTACTTGGTGCCCTCGTAGATCAGCTCCACGTCGACCGTATTCAGCAGGGTGTGAGCCGCCAAAACCTGACCCCTGCAGACCAAACAACAACAATGAGATTGATAATTTACTGGTTCATCCAATTAAATTAACAATTAA
The DNA here is from genome assembly GCA_025084515.1 of Ancistrus triradiatus. Taxonomy (NCBI): domain Eukaryota; kingdom Metazoa; phylum Chordata; class Actinopteri; order Siluriformes; family Loricariidae; genus Ancistrus; species Ancistrus triradiatus. The sequence goes on along the minus strand of JAJAGP010000785.1, from coordinate 265,769 downwards.
TTAACAATAATAATAAAAAAAATATTACCACTACTACTACTACTACTACTACTACTACTACTACTAATAATAATAATAATAATAATAATAATAATAATAATAATAATAATAATAATAATAATAATAATAACAACAACAACAACAACAACAACAACAACAACAACAACAATTAATTATCAATAACTTACTGGTTCATTCAACTAATTACCAATTAAATAATAATATAATTAATATTAATAATATATTATTATTATTATTATTATTATTATTATTATTATTATTATTACTACTACTAATAATAATAATAATTAACAGTAATTTACTGGTTTTACAATAATTTACTCATTAATTTAACTTATGTCATTAACAACAACAACAATAAAAAAAATACTACTACTACTACTACTACTACTACTAATAATAATAATAATAATAAATTCATTAACAGTAATTTAGTGGCTCATTCAAGTGACTGAACAATTAATTAACAACAACAATAATCAGAATTATTATTATTATTATTATTATCATCATCACTACTACTACTACTATTATTATTATTATTACTACTACCAATAATAATAATAATAATAATAATAAAAAAGTACAACAATTTACAATTACATAAAAAAGTAACAACAACAACAACAACAACAACAACAATACTACTACTACTACTACTACTACTACTAATAATAATTATTATTATTAATTAAAAAAAATTTACTGGATCATTCAATTAACTAAATTAACAATAATAACAATAATAATAATAATAACAACAACAACAACAACAACAACAACAACAACAACAAAACACTACTATGACAATCATAATAATAAAGATTGGGTTGTTGGGCAAGTCTCACCTCTCCAGGGAATGCAGGAAGTTGGACACACTGTTCCTAAAGTTCACATCGGCCACATGCAGCGCTCCACTGACTATCCCCAGAATGGTGTCTGGACGCTCCGCCTTAAAGACGCACGCGTTTTTTGTTTAACTTACACATGGAAATGTTCATTGTTTTACATTTCTTTCACTTCAGAAGTAAAAAAAGGAACGCCTGTCATCAAATATAAACTCGATAATTGTGAGATAATGTAACTGCGAAGTCAGTATCGTTAGCAGAGACGCGTTACACCGCTACGACCTATTGACAGGATAATGACAGTAGCCGGCGAGCCGCACCTGCATCTTTTCCGAAATGAGTCGATCCAGCCAGCCGGTGTCGATGCTGTTGTGCTGGAAGCTCTCCGTCTCCAGGAGCTTGATCAGATACTCGACCGTCGTCCTGAAGTCTCCTCTGATGGACAGTTCCTTCAGAGCCACCACCATGTTCCTGCCAAAAAACCAACGCCATTTCAGCAGGGGTGCCCACACTTTTGCTCGCTCCAGTGTGTATGGGTGCACTTACGAGATGGCCTCCTCTCGGTTTTCCCCCCAGGAGAAGCAGTGACCGAACTGGGAGTCGGCAAACTCGTGTAGTCCCCCTGCGGCGGCCACGCTGAAGTAACCCCACACGTTCTTGTTGCTGCGGAAGTTCAGCTCCTGCACCGTACCCGAGCTCGGCTTGAAGCCCTGAGACACAGACATTTACGTTCGCGTCATACACGTAAAGTCCCAATAGCACAACAAGACACCCTGACAAACCTCGTCGGGGTTCTCGCTGGTGATGCGGGCTGCAATGACGTGTCCTCGTGGAGATGGGGTGGTAGAGAGTGCCTCGAAGTCGATGGGCGTGTCTCCCCATGGCTGCATGCCGTACAGCATGCGGATATCCTTGATGCGGTGCAGAGGGATGCCCATGGCGATCTGAAACGCACAAAAAGGAGCCAAAATCAGCCCAACATCTGCGTTCCATACGCAAGTGGTTTAAAAAAAAAAAAAAAAAAAAAACTGCTACAGAGGACTGATAACACACCTGGAGCTGGGCGGCAGGCAGGTTGACGTCCGCCACCATCTCGGTGCAGGGGTGCTCCACCTGCAGGCGTGGGTTCAGCTCCAGGAAGTAGAAGCTGCCGTCTTGACTGTAGAGGTACTCCACAGTGCCCGCGCTCACGTAGCCGACCATTTTGGCCAACTTCACCGCACACTGGGACACACACAGGTACGACAGTCGGTAGACGCAATCGCAAAAATCAACGTGAAACTTTTAAAGGCTCCAGGATCACAGGGTTCAGGCATGTTCTGATACAGTACAGCTCGGATCAGACCCTGTCTCCCAACTTTCCAAGGCACAGATGACCTTAAAAAGGGCATCGCCCCACTGTTGGGTGGGAGAATAACCTGTCAGGGATCCACTCCCTCAGATGTGGCACTGTCTGGGCTTGAGTCCAGTCACAATGGCTACCATAATAAGAGAACTGTGCCACCATAATGCCCCTTTTTTGAGCCCACTCTTTCTGGCCAATGTCATGTGTGGGCAAGGGATCAGACAAGCATGCTATGATCCCCAAACTGGCAACTCCTCCCTTAGACAGACAATCGTTCCTTCCAGAAGGCTGCCAGGACTCAAACCCTGGCAACACTGGTGGAGCCATCAGAGTGCCTCGTTTGGTTTTTCTCCTTGGTATGACCCCCCCCCCACCCCACCACACCCCATTCAACCTCTCGGCATCCCCTCCCTCGTGCATAACCAACTGTGCCAGGACACTTGATGCCCAACCTCAAACCTAGGCCGCTATGGTTATGGTCAAACAAATTGCCCATGGTTGCGAGGGAAGATCCATAAAGGTACCCCCCTTTAAGGGGGGATTCAAACCCAGGCCCTCAGGACCTGCCGATTTCAGCTGGTGTTTTTATGAAACCTGATTATCTCAATTTATCCACCAACTCTAAAGAAGAGTTTGATTTCGGCCCGTACTCTCTCCATGTTCTCGAACACGTCGGGGGTGGCGATGGTCGCAGGCGCCTCTTCTATGATCTTCTGGTGCCGGCGCTGAACTGAGCAGTCCCTGCCAAACAATGAGATGGCGTTGCCATACTGGTCGGCCAGGATCTGCACCTCCAGGTGGCGGGCGTGTTTGGCAAGGCGCATGACGAAGATGGGCGAGCCGGGCACCTCCGTTTGGACCTGCGGGTGCAAAATTCCATTGTTAATAGCGTCTGTTTCAGCACCTCTCCGATGCCATCATACTTCATTTCGTACCGACCTGTCTGAAGAGGTTGGGGAAGTCATCGGCGGCGTTGACCTTGCGAATTCCCTTCCCTCCTCCGCCCTCCGAAGCCTTGACCATGACTGGATACCCGACCTTCTCCGCAGCCTGCCGAGCACAGGACAGAGCCAATGTAGGTGAAGAGCCAACAGCGCAACACCCCTGACAGATATCTTTAACTTCGGTACCTTCAGACCGGCCTCTACATCCTGGATGCAGCCCTGCTCGTACAGATCGTTGGGCACATTAACGATTCGCTTCCTCTGGTCGCTCTCAGACCATTCGACTGTTAGTCCTGTACACACAAGTAGCAATTAGCTCAGCCCCTAACTCTCTCCCCAATTTGGTAATGCCCATGCCCCACTGCGTGCCAACCCCTTCACAGAAGGAGGGAGCTATAAGCAAGCAAGGGTCTCCGCACATCCTTCTTATTCACCGGCAAGATGCAGGTACCTCAGGCGCCCAGCAGGAGGGGCTGTTGCCGAGGCAGGGAGATCTACCCCTGTCTGACCTCTGTAGCCTCCGTGCTGCAGCCAGCCCGGCAGGAGGTACATAATCATTCTGGGCAAGGCTCTGGGCAAGGCTCTGGACAGCCCAATATGTTAGTCCACTACCTCAGGGACCTGGGTGCGAGTCCCGGCAGTGCCTTCTGGCCATGGTACTGGCAGGGTATTAACCCCTGCCGCCGTATCAGCAGCTCAGAGGGAAAGAGTTCCTGTTCAAAAACATTTGGTCAAAAGTCTACTTCACCATCCAATCCGAGCAAAAAATGAGCAGACCTGCTCCGCTCCATGGTAGCGTTGGGATGCCAGCGGTCTGAGCCACAATAGACGAGGCAATCTTGTCTCCCAGAGACCACATGGCCTGGCTAGGAGGACCTGCAAATATAGAAAAGTCCGTTAAAGACCTTATCGACGAACAAGCCCAAAACAAAGCTGCAGTTTCAGGAGCCTGACCCATGAAGGCGATGCCGTTCTTATGCAGCAACTCGGGGAGTTTCGGGTTCTCACTGGCGTGCCCCCAGCCAGCCCAAACCGCCTACAGCAGACACACGACACACATTATAAAAAAACATTACAACTAGCTCTAGATGTTAGCTCTTATCCTGAATCAGCAGCAAAACAAAGTCAGTCATCTGGATCCAGTCCACTATATCAGTTTGGCAACCAAGGCCCAGTGTCTCAAACTAATGTACTGTATATTGTACAAACTATCAGTGGTTTAAAGAAGGAACCAAGAGCCAGTCACAGCCAGGGGTTAAGTACTCGTTCGGTGACACAGGTTATTTCTATTACAGGCAAAAATTGGTTATAAATAAATAAATAATCTGTTGCTTGGTTGTCACAGAGGTCTTATACAGGCCCACCTCCACAGGGTCAGGTGTCAAGCACGAATGGCTATGTTTGACTGAGGGTAGGCCTGAAACCAGGGGTACAGCATTACAATACACCAACCCCCCCGAAAGGCGCAACACCGTCAGGCAACCTTAGACGATTTTAATATCTTTATCCTCATCCTTAAGAATCCGATAACTGCAAAAATCTGATTTTGTCACCACACAAATCACATAACTGCTGAAATCTGTCCCCTTCTTAAGAAGGTTCTCCAGTTCCCTGAACGATGGCGCACCGGTGTGGTGTTTGATTTCTTTTTTTAAGTACCTGAACCGGAATTCGCTTTGCAATGTCCAAAATGAGCTCCACATTGGCATAGTTGTTATTGTTTGTTCCTCCAGGAACTGGTACATAATGATCCGCCATTTTTATGTACTCTGTAATCAACACAAACATAAAACAAATAAACAAAATAAAATAAAAGCACCAAGCAACAACAACCAAAAAAAAGCCATAACACAGTCATCATTTTGCCCAATCAACAGAGCTTGCCCTTCATCAGGGTGGCACGGGTGAGCCAAAATTTTGTTTATTCACTAACCAGCATTGGCCTTCAGGTCCTCGGGGGTGACCATGACGACAAATCGAATGGCGCGCTCGTTCCGGAACATGTCGTACGCCCAGCGCCGGATGGACCGCATGCACTTTACTGCAGCAATGCCATTGTTGGCGATGAGCACCTGCAAATGCCGTAAGACAGAACTATTAACATACCTCCAGGAAAGGCCTCGAAACGAGTCAGCATTTATCACTTGCTACAATTACCTTCTCTATAACCTTGTTTCCTCCGAAGCGGGTGACGAACTCAGCCGGCGAGGCCACGGTGAAGTCCCTCTGCAAGTCTATACGTCTGCGGTCACGACCCTGCTTCACCAAGTGCAGCCCCGACATACTCGGCCTTACAAGTTAACGAAAACCAAATCAACCAGGCTAAACGAGGCACTTGAAACATGCAAACATCAAAAGTAGGCAACGTCTTGAGCCACCAGATACACCAGAACAGATTTTACAAAATGTTTCAGGGTGGGAAACTAGTAAGGAGAAAGCAAGAAGAAATGCGTCTTTGTAATGCGGCCGCCAATGTTACACAAGTGCGCTCATTTCTCACAGTTTCTGCACACTTCTTAGTTCCCTGCTCTCTCCTGAAATACCAGCTCACGGAATCAATACAACGAGAAATACGTTGCACAGTCGCATCGGAGAGTTTCTCATTCCCTAAATGTGTTTATTATTGTTTAAAATAATATTAGGTGATAATATTCCCATGTTGGATGTTCAGTTCCATGGAAATGGTATCGATAGCCATTTTCACACTAGATGAAAATCAGTTGCACTTAATAATCCGATAACTGCAGAAAGTCAGATTTTGTCAGAACTCTGATCAACAAGTTTACATGAACTTAGGCAATCAGTCATGGGAAAGCTCGGGCAATAACTTTGCAACCAGCCAATAATCTCATAAAAGGATGTGATGTAAACTTCAAATTTTACTAAGTAAATAATGAAATTAATTTCCTCGAACATACACTGTGTTTCAAAGTCTTCCCAAAAGTTTCTGATAGCCGTTTCGCAGATGCTGCATTTAATTCTGGGGTTGCCAGATCCCACGGGAGAAACAAGCAACTAGACCTGTGGAAAGGGGCCATGAAAATCCGAAGTCCCTTGGAATTAGCAAACCTGGCAACTGTGTTTGATTATAGACATTTGCAGGACTGAGAAACCGATTGACAGCAGAGTAAGGGGTACATGCACTGAGAAATCTGATTACTGAGTTCAAATCCCATTGCGAGTGCATGGGGTTCACTGAATTCAGCCTGGCCTCCTCACGTTGCATCATCGCTGGTATGCTGGCATATGAACGGGGCCACTGAAATCGGGGCATGGTGCGATCCCCCCTGCAAAAACAGCCAGCTTGTTGCTCAATGTGGCCCAGAAGAGGGAAGCTCTCATGATCTTTTTAATGGTACGATAACTGGATCCTAATAACGTAAAAAATGAGAGACACTTTCTGAATATAGGGGCATATACTTTCCCAGGAGGTGCATTCTTAATTTACTAAGTGAATTTGTTGGGTAGGACAGTCGCTGATATGAAGCGCACCATTATGCGTGTTCCACAGAACTCACAACCCTCTGATTAGTAGTCCAGGACCTTTACCAGTGGAGTCCCCACTGTCCTAAATGGCTTGCTGGAAAAAAATACATTCTCACCCTTCCTCGGTTTTTCACAGCTGCTCATAGGCTTCCATTATAAGCTAGTTTTGAGTCAATGGGTCTTTTCTTTTCAACCCAATTCAGATTTTGATGCAAATGGGATGAACTACCACCCACCACTAGTGATCTACAGTTGATACTGCCTACAGAATGTCCAGGATTGGTAAAAAAAAAAAAAGACGACGTAAAGTCCTCAGGAAGAGTTCTGTATCACTCAGCCAAGAGTTTTCACACTGACTCACCACTGAGGGGCCCAAAGAGGGCAAGCACTAGACCGTTTTGCACTCATTTGGCTTAGTTTGCACTTTCTCAGTCTCAGTCTCTCTCAAACTCCCATACACTGGGAAGCCATTTTTCAGACTGAACTGGGTACTTTAGTTTTGCCAACCAACTCTCTGTATGTATGAGAACACCATAACAGTGGCCTAAGACGTTTGCACAGTCCTGTATGCTACACAGGTCACAGACACCGAACACCTTGTCCTTCTTACATGGCAAATATTACATAACACCAAGCACGAGGCAAATCTGAACGTTATCTCAACGTCTAAGACGTGACGCCATGAGCAAACACCCAAGGCAAAGTGGACCGCGTGCTGACCTCATGTTGAGAAAGGGTCCGTCCAGGCTTTCGAAAGTCCCATCCGAGCTGAGAGAGGACGGAGACAGCGAGCGATCCTTCTCCTCCGCCAGCAGCTCCGACTTCACCAGCGTCTCGTCCTCAGAATTGTCCTCCGAGATCGAGCCGATGGTGAAGTGCGACGAGGCTGGGGGCTTCTCCAACTTGGGGTCTTGCTCCGCCATGGTCGAACGACACTGGCAGGCTCCAAACACTAGAAGGAGACAGAGCAGGAGAAATTATTTTAGGTACTTTTTACAGTGGAGACCTGTCTCAAAGCAGCTATCTAAGGCCAATCCCAAACTGAGCAAGCCTATGGCGACAGAGCAAAGGAAAAAACTCCCTAAATGTTACAAGGAAGAAACCAAGACTCAAAAACGGACCCGACCTCCACAGTGGCTTACTCAGAAACTAAGTAATTATGAACAGATAAATAAAACACTGAATAAAGTAACTTAACAAACATGCATATCGGCATCATTAAGTTCAAAACAGAGACACTTTAGGAACTTGAGTATGTGCGACTTTCCTGTGCTGAGAAAATAATGGAAAGTGCATCACATTTAAATTAGCCAACTATAGAATTAATGAATTATCGCGTTGCTATGTAGCGAAAAACAAGTTATAGCAGTCTCCACATGCCTTTGTAGTATGTACTATGCACTTTTTTCAAAAGATTTATCCCTCACTAAGCAGTTCCAATAAGCTATGAACAGAAAATAGGCTGGAAAAACGTCACAGTGGTCCTTAAACAGATAATCAAGCTGGACTTAACAGTGCTGTAGAAAGTGGTCCACCCTGGATGCTTTCAGGTCCAACGAGGACGTCCCGAATGCCAAACGTTTGGAACTGGACACACGGATATCTGGTCCACCTACGTCGACAAACCCTGCCTCGTTTTTGTCAGATTCCGGGCATGAACTGGCTGGAGGAATCTCAAAAACTGGGTCAATTTGGAAAGACCTGTGGCTACATCGCTGCCGAGTAGCTTAGGTTCAAGGTTATCCCGCTTGGCTAATGTCCATCGTGGGTAACAGCGTGAAAGAGTCAAGGTTATTTCTAACTTTAGAGTTACCCTAGCATCAGTGCTGTCCGAGTCTTTATAGAACTCAGAGAAATAGAGTAGATTACAGACTTACAGTAGATTTGTTAAGAGAGCCAAATCACTACAAACTTCCATTATATACAACTTTTTGCAATAATAATCACAGCTGGCTTGGATCATTTCAGCAAAAAACGATATGTGATGCAAACACAGACTCGGCTACAGATACATCAAACATTTCAGCTAGTTCTGAGCTGGCAGTGAGCTGTGTGCTAGCGTAAGAGATGTGAAACTGTTTTCATAGTTAAATCTGACAGGTTTATATAACTGTGACATAGAAACACGACAAAGCAAAACCAAACTCGGATGGTAATACATCTTAAAATCGACCTCGTCTTTGACATATTTCCTACTTAAGCTAATTTTTATATGCTAGCAGGCTAGCTCTGTGCTAGCATTACACACTGTGTACATGGATCAAATTTGTCAACACACAAGCACAAGTAAAATCTTAGTATACGTTAAATACATTGCGGAAAATATGACTTTTGTCTTCAAACAAATGCAAGCAAGTTTAGGAGGACTTAATTGAGCTGTTTTATGTTTTCTTTCCTCACACTATTACATGATTATCGACTAAAATTACATTTAAATACTGAAATATCTGACATTTACCTCAAATTTGACATATTCCAGCTAGTTTTTAGTCGTTTTTAGATGTTAGCTACGCATATTCTCACAGTATTACATGAATACTGAAGAAAATGTATGGTTTTATTACATGATTACTGATAAGTGATGGAGATTTATGGTTTGGTCTCACACTATTACATAACTACTGAGGAACAGTAAATTTAAATACTTGAATTTGACATATTCCAGTTAGTTTTTAGCCATTTCTAGCTGTTAGCTACGTGCGAACGTTACTTAAAGTACAGCAACTAAAAGGTCTACTCGGGTCAGCACAGCACAAGTTGCTTTAATTTTTCAAGAGTTGAATAAATCTCTAAAATATGGCAGATATATCAGACGTTTAAGCTAGTTCTGATCCGGTAGCTAGCAGGCTAGCTATGTGCTAACAGTACATGGATCAAATTTCCCTGCACACAAGATCAAGCCCGTTTTTAAAAGGCGTTAAATATGTTTTGAAAAATACGACTTTTGTCTTCAAACGAATGCAAGCGAGTTAACAAATTAACAATTAAACAGCATGAAAAAATGTTTGATACACATAAGCACGTGCTACACACAGTGGTTCTTGAAAGTTTTGAAACCTTCAGAACTTTCTATATTTCTGCATAAATATGACCTAAAACATCATCAGATTTTCACACAAGTCCTAAAAGTAGATCAAGAGAACCCAGTTACACAAATGAGACAAAAATATTATACTTGGTCATTTATTTATTGAGGAAAATTATCAAATATTACATATTAGTGAGTGGCAAAAGTATGTGACCCTTTGTTTTTCAGTATCTGGTTGTGACCCCCCTGTGCAGCAATAACTGGCAGCTAAAACATTTCCTGTAACTGTTGATCAGTCCTGCAGGACCGGCTTGGAGGAATTTTAGCCCATTCCCTCCGTAAAGAAAACAGCTTCAGCTCTGGGATGTTGGTGGGTTTCCTCACATTAGCTGCTCGCTTCAGGTCCTTCCACAACATTTCCATTGGATTAAGGTCAGGACTTTGACTTGGCCATTCCAAAAACATGAACTTTTATTCTTTTCTGTAACCATCTTCTTTGGTTAGTAGAACGACTTGTGTGCTTAGGGTCGCTGTCTTGCTGCAATGACCCACACCGTCTCTTGAGATTCAGTTTCATGGGACAGATGTCCTGACATTTTCCTTTAGAAATCTCTGATATAATTCTGAATTCATTGTTCCACCATCACTGATGGCAAGCTGTCCTGCCTAGATTTGGAGCAAAAACAGGCCCAAACCATGATACTACCACCCCCCCATGTTTCACAGATGGGATTTTCTTTTAAGCCAAAAAGTTCTATTTTGGTCTCATCTTTCCACAAAAACATTCTTTCAATAGCCTTCGGGCTCGTCCACGTGATCTTTAGCAAAACTGCAGACGAACAGCAACGTTCTTTTTTGGAGAGCACTGGCTTTCTCCTTGCAACCCTGCCATGCACATCATTGTTGTTCAGTGTTCTTCTGATGGTGGACTCATGAAACATTAATATTATCCAATGTGAGAGAGGCCTTCTGTTGCTTAGAAGTTACCCTGGGGTCCTTTGTGACCTCGCCAAATATACTCGCCTTGCTCTTGGAGTGATCCTTGTTTGATCGACCACTCCTGGAAAAGGTAACAATGGTGTAGAATTTCCTCCATTTGTACACACAATCTGTCTGACTGTGGATTGATGGAGTCCAAACTCTTTAGAGAGGGTTTGTAGTACCCTTTTCCAGCCTGATGAGCATCAACCAACTCTTTTTCTGAGCTCCTCAAAAATCTCCTTTGTTCATGCCATGATACACTTCCACAAACATGTCTTTGTGAAGAGCAGACTTTGATAGATCCCTGTTCTTTTAAATAAAACGGGGTGCCCACTCACACCTGATTGTCCATCCCATTGATTGAAAACACCTGACGCTAATTTCACCTTCAAATTTACTGCTAATCCTAGAGGTTCACATACTTTTGCCACTCACTAATATGTAATATTGGATCATTTTCCTCAATAAATAAATGACCAAGTATAATATTTTTGTCTCATTTGTTTAACTGGGTTCTCTTTGTCTACTTTTAGGACTTATATGAAAACCTGATGATGTTTTAGGTCATAGTTATGCAGAAATATAGAGGGTTCACAAACTTTCAAGCACCACTGTAAATATCTAAGAACATGACTGGAGCGATCCGAGTTTGCTAGCAGGTAGCTAGCTTGATAGCTTTGTGCCAACTTAAACTTTGGCTCAGAAACTGCTTCTTATGGCATATTCTCCCAAGGATTTAAGTCAGGCTGGAAGAGTGAGATATTTCAGATGCCTCAAATTCAATAAATTTTAGCTAGTTAACAGATGATAAGGTAAATTTATGATACCCAGGCTAGTGTGAAATAAATCTCCGAAAATGACTTGTATCTTCGTACAAATGCAAGCTAAAGTCCTAACCGCTGTCATAAGCCTGTTTTCATCTTATATTCTGAGAGGATTTAATAACAGCTGGTTTTTAGTTACGCTACACAAACCTCAACATGTTAGCTCATTGCACAACCAGAAGTGAGTAAAAGCTCTGTAAAGCTGGCCAGACCTGACTAACGAGTCAGAGCGTGTGCTGCTTCACCAACACGTGTGGCCAGTTAGCCCAGCAAGTTTCTACTCAGCATGTCGTTAGCAAGAATGCGAAGGGTACGTTGAAAAAATAGCAGTATTTTCCAGCCTCATGTTTGTGTGTAGCGTGTGTGTTTACTACATGGAATAAAGTCTAGATATGCGTTACGAATAAAGTTGTGCGGGTATCACCAAGTCACTATGTATTCCCCTACTGCCTTTAGGGAATACTGTATCCCTGAAGGGGCGCACCTGGTATGCAACAATGTTTAGATCCACATGAACGCCAGGACTCAAGGTTTCCCAGCAGAACATTGGTTCCTTACTGTTATGTATGAAGAGACAACACAAAGTCTGTAGTGTGCAAAAGTTTAAGCACCCTTCCAGAATAGGGTTTTCTTTAAGGTGTCAAAACTTCATTTATATCTTAAGGGTTCGTAAAAATACAAGTTCTTCCCAAGTTCTTTGTTTTTAACATGTAAACATTTGGAAAGCGTACACAAACTTTGACAGGGCTGTTATGTTTCGCAAAAACACAAGGCACTAAAACATTCAACACCCAGTAACACGGAGCTAATCAGCGTTATAGAAACTATACCCATACTATTCTTAATACTTTCATTTTGCATCAAATGGGCATATCGTCCAGCCTTTAAACGTGAAGTCATACTCTAACAAAGCTAAAACAATATCAGGATAAAAGGTGTATCGGGATATACTTTGACCTAACCCAGCCCTCCTCCGGATTTATTAGTACAGCCCGTAATGTTGGGTATTATTAATCATTTATCTACTGTATCATCGTGATGAATGATGGAGTAAAGCACAGCGTGTCACTAAGCTCTGAATACCCGTAAGATCCCTCCACTTACCGTGCGAAAGAAGCCGGCAAGCAATCCTGAAGCTTTAGACCAAATCTCGGCTCGATTAAACTCGGGCTCTTAATTCTAACACATTTCTGCAGGGATTACATTCCCGAACCGCTGTGCTGCCCCTCTGACAGTGCCGACACACGGAAAAGACTTTCCCCACCCATTTTGCGGCAAATCCCACCTCCAGGCCATGTCACAAACCAAATCACGCTCACTACCTAGTGCACTACTGTGTGACGTTTGTAAACCTGTACAAACGCAGCACATTTCAGCTCTGTAACAAATTAACGTCCATGAAATGTAAGCTAACGTCCAAACAATAAACGCAAAGTACGTTGTAGGGAGTAGGGAGAAAGCCCAAGGGCACTCTTTGGCCATGCTAAACCAAACGAGCGCAGCGGCAACTCGATAATAATAATGATAATAATAATAATAATAATAATAATAATAATAATAATAATAATAAATGTAAATACATAAAAATACACAAATGATTTAGCCAATCAGCGCACACGACCAACCGCTGTCTAGAGCCGGCGTTAGCAGCCTGTGTCAGAATACGGGTGGGAAATTGAAATCAAGCGCGTTCTTTTGAGGTTACTCCCGGCCATCGACCTCAAGCATCATACCCCTTCTATGAGACTCACGCTGCACCTGTGAGCCAATCAGAGACCGAGTTTTGTTTGTAGGGCGGGACCACGCAGGCAAATATATAGGAGGTGCGACCAATGAGCTCTCGGATCCTCTTCTGCATGCGTTTGTTCTCAGTATGGCATGATCCGAGTGCAGACATCTTATAATTAAAGGTATATCACAAACATACTGCTGCTGCTGGCTCTGTCAGGGCCAGAGTAACATTTATAGCATTTAGCAGACGCCCTTATCCAGAGCGACTTACAATTGGTACAGTCTTACAGTCCAAGCAATTGTGGCTTTGGCTGAGGTGGGATTTTAATCTTGGACCTTCTGCTTCATAGTCCTGCACCTTAACCACTAGGCCACAGAGTTATAAAGATTAAGATTAATTAAGATTTAGAATAATAATAATAATAAGGAGGAGGAGAAGAAGAAGAAGAAGAAGAAGAAGAAGAAGAAGAAGAAGTGACAAGAACAACATTAATAATATTAATAATAATAATAATAATAATAATATAAGGAGAAGAAGAAGAAGAAGAAGAAGAAGTGACAAGAATAACACTAATAATAATAATAATAATAATAATAATAATAAGGAGAAGAAGAAGAAGTGACAAGAATAACATTAATAATAATAATAACAACAACAACAACAAATATAAGATTATCAATAATAATCATAATAATAACAACATGAACAATAATAATAAAAACAACAATAATCTAATAATTATAGTAATAATAACAAAAATAAAAATAACAACAAAAAGCCCCCCTACAGATTGACATGAAGAACCATTTTTGTATTAAACAAAATTAATATTATAATGATTTGAGATCTTAATAATTTAAAAGACACTTTATTTCAAAAATAACTTTCAGTTTTATATATGTCTCTCATAGTTGAAGTGTACCTATGATAAAAATTACAGACCTCTCTCATCTTTCTAAGTCGGAGAACTTGCACAATCAGTGGCTGACTAAATACTTTTCTGCCCCACCGTATATATTATCATTATTTAAGTATTATTTTCAGAAATCTACAGGTTAGGGTATGTAGAAATAGAAACCGCTCCATAATATATGATTCTGTACATTTACTCTCTTAATGAATGCCTGAATACTTATTTGACTTATTACTGAATTCTATTTTTTACATAGTTTATTTTTTACAGTCTATGCACAGCTGCTGCAGATGCAGAAAAACCTCCCATAATGGTTCTTGCAGTTTCTCAGTAACCTTGACCCGGGAAAAAGCCCTGTGCTGACCGTGTGCGCTGATCTTGTGCAAGCGGCTCGATTAGGCGCTATGAAATATCACTGTGCATTTGTGCAACACCGAATTTCACATCGCGTTCTGTTCAATGTTCAACGAATCATGCAGACATCAGCCGTTCCATCAGCAGATCAACCCCATCCCGGGCGTCGCCTCCGTGACAGCGTGGCTAATATTTTCAGACCTTTATACTGAGTGTAAGCGGAGGTGTGTGATGTGTAATTACTAATTAAGGTGGTTTATAGAAGACCGTTCTATAAACAGGAGTGCCACAAGTGCGTGTGTTGTGATCCGCATACGCAAGACGATTTTTTATTTCATTTTAAGATGCTTATTAAACGTCATTAAACGCTTGAGAGTTCACCAATCTAAAATTCACCAATTTGCCACCGGGGACTCTTGAATGGCAACTCTAAATGCTGGAAACGTAAATGTACTACTTTTTACTACTAGGTCTGCCTTTCCTGATGGAACTATAACAGTGCTTCAAAGGTGGCGAGCAGATTGTGTCTCATTACTTTTGGCCTCGTTGGTTTGTGTGTGTGAGCGAGTGTGTGAGTGCGGCGTGTGTGGTGACATAATCGATTTCTATGAAAATTTGACTTTTGGTGTTGAAATGTGAATCTAAACGTTCCCTCAACGCACTTCTATGGGAGATTTTGAAGTATTAAACTTAAATCTTTTAAAAACGGCCAGTCTGTTCGACTCCAAAAGTACCTTGCACGCCAGACAGCACGATCATCTACGCAACGGTGTCTGAACCGTGTCTGTACGTTAAGCGGTTCGGGCTGTATTAATCACAAAAATTTGAGGAAGAATAAGGATTCACTTCTATATGACAGAAAACCTGTGAACCCTGGCGACACCTGCTGACAGAACAGAGAATCGCAATCTTAGAGGCAGAAAGCACGTTATTTTCAGGTTTTACAAGTATTTCAAGTTTCATAAAATATACAAAGATAAGCATTGCTGTAGTTTACAGTACAGCACTGTACTATAATGTTTTCATATTGTGTTTTAATGGATTTTATTGTTTTATAAACTAAAACACTATGTGCAAAGCATCTAAACTTCGTCCATTTCACTCAGTGTCCAGTTTCACAGAACGTAATGCCGAGGTTAAACGTTGTTGGACACCCCTTGCAATTGGTGATCTCTATTATTTTGGCCACACCCTCTGCTATCAGGTTTATAATACACCTCTTTCAATATGACGCTTCACAAGTTTCCCACAAGACAACGAGTAAACACACGACCAAAGAACAACGCAGTGGTTTAACGACAGCAAGGTGAGTGTCCCTGAATGGCCAGGTCAGATCCCAGATCTACATCCAATAGAAAAGAATTATCAAATATTCCCCCAATTTAACTGCAAATCAAAGAGACATACCCAAACAGAATGATGGCTTTAGATGTTTTTTTGTTTTTTTTATCAACACTTGAATATTGTAAGTAAATTGTAAATAAATTGGGTAAGTACAATAAATGAATGGGTTTTGATTTCAGACTGTAAGAAGAAAACTAGACTTGTTAAATTTAACAATAGTCAGCCGGAGGAATTGTTCAATTAGTTAATGCTGTCACCCAGTGGTCGTTTATGATATTGCAACTCTTTGGAGCAGTAAATCACCTTTTCTATATCCCAGTTTCAGACTCGCTTCTACGCTTCCTGATTTGCAGTAGTAAATAGCTGAACGTATGTGGAGAATCAATAATGATCTGAGGTCGTGTTGAGACTCTTGTTTTTTTGGGTACTTGATGCAACGTCGTTTGATGACATCCTTGAAAATTGTGTGGAAGCACCTTTGCATGAGCCCTGAACCCAAACCTATTGGGACAGTTTGGGTTAATCGAGCTGAAGAAGGGAAACTATCTGATTTTAAACGTGTTTTAATAAGTTATTATCAATTTTAATTTCAGGTTTTCTCTAGAAATGACTGCACATTGGTTATAATATTTTGACCAGTAGGGGGCAGCACAGTCCGCTACAGCTGACATGTGTTCCAACCTCTTATTCCTCGCAAGTTTAATTTAGCTCTGAGTTCAGAGTTTACCTTTAGACCAGCAGTAGGTCCACAGTGGCTGCATGTTTGCTTTGCAGAGCCACGCCTAATAGCGGTTTGATAATGAACAGATAAGTTAATAATTGAACAAATAAATTCCAGAAGCAAGTGTCAGAAAGAGGACAAAGAGGAGCAGCATGTCAAAACTGTGATGTTTTATGACCTTGTGTTATGCAGGAATTGCACATCTAATCACGGTATTAATGTGGAGTAGTATTGGTAGAATCTGTGCAATCAGAAAAAAAACATAAGAAACAGATAAAGATACAAAATGTAAGACAAAACTGGGATAACTCAAATGTTTTAAGTATATGTAAGAAAATTAGAGCCACGTTCTAATTCATAGTTTAGATTTTGCAACTGATTTATAAAAATGAGACAAAAATTATGTAATTAGTAAATAAATAATTTCAATTATGTGATGAAATTGAGATAGTGATAGAAGACAATTTAAGACAAAATTGCAAATGTTTAGCTAAATAACTCACCATTTTATTTTAAGCCTAAATTTTTCAATAATATGTACAAATATTTAAAATAAAATTAAATATTTGAAATTTGAGAAAAAAATCGAAATAAAATGTTTGCTCGGTAAGTTACAATTTTGCAATAATATGTCAATGTTGAGATGAAAATTATTAAAGATACAAATGTAATAAATAAATAAATAAATAGGTTTTAAGGTAATGTCAATGAGATGAAAAGCTAAAAAAGTGTTTACAAAAGTTAGTTAAAAAATTCTCCATGTTGAAATTTATTCATTAATTTATAAATGAAAACGTGCAGTTTCATAATTTATTGTTTATCATGAGATTTTAGATTTCAGCTAATTTTATGTAATAATACAAATTTGAGTAAAGATAATCAGCATTTTGATTTAAAAGTAAAATATGTTTTGCTATAACAGAATTTTGGGATGAAGTAAAAAATGGAAATGTTAAATGTAGATATTTAGTTTTGTATTAAGAATTTAAGTCAAAATGGTTAAATATCAAACTTTTAAGGTAAAATTTAAAAACTGATTGAAATGTCAAAATTGTAGATAGGAAAATCAAAACTTTAGGTAAACACCCCTAAAAAGGAGCTAATTTGAATTTTAAAAAAGTGCAGACTAATAGTTTAGACCATTGTTGTTAGATGTTGGAAAACGTGGTCGATCTATTCTCATTCCTGATTAGCATCCGGGTCGAATTCGAGCCACAGCAGCAGGTGCTCCAGCAGCAGGTCTACACCTGGCCCCTGATGCCACAAAAGTGACCCCTCCCTCACACCTCGGGCCGCCTTCAGCCTCGAGTCCTGGAGACCAAACGTCTGGTAACACGAGCAACGGCGGGGTGTGAGGGGGAGTGAAAGGAATCTGTGTTAATGGGCTCGCCGGACACACGGTGGAACATATTGCTTACAACCGGCACAATGGCGTGGGGGTGACCGGGGTTACGCGTTCCTGCCAAGCGGCCGGGTGTTATGGGGGAGCGGAGGGGCAGGGCGCTGCGATAAGACAGGGCTCTGGTTTCAGTCTCCGTCCAAATTAAGGCGTTGGGTTCAATCTGAAATGCCGAGGGTCATTTCAGAGGTGTTCTCAATCAACGAGGTGTCCAATAAGTCCAGCATCACATAGTTGACGTATTTCCTAGACGTACAAATTGAAACAATTATACTTGCAGCTGTGTTAGCAAGCTTGTCGTTATGTTAAAGCATAGCTACATGTTTACTGACTGGCTAAATTTGTGTACTAAGAATAAAGATGGGTATTTTAATTAAAATAGTGTGTTTTGTTTAACCTAGAACGACGTACTAACTAAATAATTAAGTAAGTAACTAGCTTTCTAGTGCTTCAAACATTTCTGCATTCTTCATCACGAATAAATGTTTTCTGCGACATATCTGGCTTTGTCTCGGCTTAGCCACTGTGTAAACGCCACTCAGAATGCTAATCAGCTTGATGTCACAGAGCAAGCAAGCCTAATTCTTTGATTGGTCGCCGTGCTGTTACAGTCGTTTCCTTGGTGATTCTCAGAGCTACACTGGCGCTAAATGATACGTCCCAGTTTAGCGCTACCGCAGCAGCGGCGGAGGCTTCGAATTTAGAAAGTACAGTACAGACAGCTATTTGTAACCTGAGTACAACAGGGAAGGCTAGATTAAATCAAACGTGTTTTTCTCTTTTCCCCCAATTGGACACACACATTGCAATTTAGATTTAATTAGTAAAATGCCGGGTTGCACGACTGCGAGCACGCTCAGGTACGACCAGATTACACAGCAGGCTAATTGCAAAAGCGCTTTGTTTTCTCCTGAAAAAGACGTCTTGCTAAAACTCTGAGCCTGCTGGCACATTTATATCATTTAGCAGACACCCTTATCCACAGCTACAGTCTTACAATCCAAGCAATTGTAGGGTAAGGTCTCTATCAAGGCACCAAATGTACAGTGCCTTGCAAAAGTATTCGGCCCCCTTGAACTTTTCAACCTTTTGCCACATTTCAGGCTTCAAACATAAAGATATGAAGTTGTAATTTTTTGTGAAGAATCAACAACAAGTGGGACACAATCATGAAGTGGAATGAAATTTATTGGATATTTTAAATGTTTTTAGAAGTAAAAAACTGAAAAGTGGGGCGTGCAAAATTATTCGGCCCCTTTACTTTTAGTGCAGCAAACTCACTCCAGAAGTTCAGTGAGGATCTCTGACTGATCCAATGTTGACCTAAATGACTGATGAATATAAATAGAATCCACCTGTGTGTAATCAAGTCTCCATATAAATGCACATGCTCTGTGATTGTCTCTGTGAGTTCTGTTTAAAGCGCAGAGAGCATCATGAATACCAAGGAATACACCAGACAGGTCTGAGATACTGTTGTGGAGAAGTTTAAAGCCAGATTTGGATACAAATAGATTTCCCAAAGCTTTAAACATTTCAAGGAGCACTGTGCAAGCGATCATATTGCAATGGAAGGAGTATCAGACTACTGCAAATCTAACCAACGACCCGGCCGTCCCTCTAAACTTTCAGCTCAAACAAGGAGAAGACTGATCAGAGATGCAGCCAAGAGGACCATGATCACTCTGGATGAAACTGCAGAGATTCTACAGACTGAGGTGGGAGACTCTGTCCATAGGGACCAACAATCAGTCGTAACACTGCACAAATCTGGCCTTTAGGAGAAGAGTGGCAGAAAGAAAGCCATTTCTCAAAGATATCCATAAAAAGTTTGCCACAAGCCACCTGGGAGACACACCAAACATGTGGAAGAAGGTGCTCTGGTCAGACGAACTTTTTGGCCACAATGCAAAACGTTATGTTTGGCGTAAAAACACAGCTCATCACCCTGAACGCACCTCGCCACTGTCAAACATGGTGGTGGCAGCATCATGGTTTGGGCCTGCTTTTCTTCAGCAGGGACAGGGAAGATGGTTACAATTGATGGGAAGATGGATGGAGCCAAATACAGGATCATTGTGGAAGAAAACCTGTTGGAGTCTGCAAAAGACCTGAGACTGGGACGGAGATTTGTCTTCCAACAAGACAATGATCCAAAACATAAAGCAAAATCTACAATGGAGTGGTTTACAAATAAATGTATCCAGGTGTTAGAATGGCCAAGTCAAGTCCAGACCTGAATCCAATCGAGAATCTGTGGAAAGAGCTGAAAACTGCTGTTCACAAATGCTCTCCATCCAACCTCACTGAGCTCAAGCTGCTTTGCAAGGAAGAATGGGCAAAAACTTCAGTCTCTCGATGTGCAAAACTGATAGAGACATACCCCAAGCGACTTGCAGCTGTAATCGCAGCAAAAGGTGGTGCTACAAAGTATTAACGCAAGGGGGCCGAATAATTTTGCACGCCCCACTTTTCAGTTTTTTATTTATAAAAAAAGTTTAAAATATCCAATAAATTTCGTTCCACTTCATGATTGTGTCCCACTTGTTGTTGATTCTTCACAAAAAATTACAATTTTATATCTTTATGTTTGAAGCCTGAAATGTGGCAAAAGGTTGAAAAGTTCAAGGGGGCCGAATACCTTTGCAAGGCACTGTAGCAGCTTGGTGAATGTGGGATTTGAACCCTGGACCTTCTGGTCTAAAGTCCAGTACCATAACCTCTAGGCCACAACTGTCAGCACAGTCAATCAGAATTCCAGTCTTTCATTTGACTCCCATCTTTCCAGAACTCTAATGTTTCTTCTCCATGTCTTTTACCTTACTGGATTCCAAACAACAACCAGCTCAGGTCTTCAGCTTCACGGCCCGAATCATGCCCGATGCCCGATATGTAGGTGTCCAGTCTTCTCACTGATGGAATGATCTTCCCATATCAGTCCAGTTCCTTCACAAGAGGGTAAATATCATTTCAATTTTGTGTGGACAATAAACAGTGAAATTTCACTAGGTGCCCCCAAAAGTAGCATTAAATGTATATGAGCCAAATCTTTATATGCATTATTAAAATGAACATAAATTATAGTTTTTCCTTTTTTCTTGGATCCATTTAGAGTGGTTTTATTTTCATTTTGGCTCCTTTTCTCTTTTAACGACACCTAAACATTTAGCTAAAATCAAACGAGTAATTTTGTATACAGATTTTCCTCCAGTAAGCGTGTTATTTCCATCTATCTAACATGTAAGCCAGAAAGTGAATGAAGAACTTGGTTGCAAATTCAACCTCCCCTGTGATGTTTGGTGCCCCCCCTCTATTTCTTCTATTCTTTGCGTATATTTTTGTACGTTTATATTTAAGCTCTTCGTATTCTTTGTACATGCACCTAAGTGTCTCTGGGTAGCGTTAGTCACCAGTCTGAATGGTAATAAATACTTTAAAAATGATTGGAGCCCTTCCATGGTGGCGCTTTCGACTGTTTCCACATTGTGTAATTTGCTTTGTATAAGAACATCAGCCAAATGACTGAATGTAAATGCCCTGACAGGCCTGTTCAACAACTTTTCGTCAATGGAAGCGATGATTTTGGGTTCAGAAACAGATCCTGGCCCAGCTCATAGCAGTGTTCAGAAGTTGCACCACTCTAGAGTTTATCCTTGTGTCATGGCGAGCTTTGATACAACGTTAAACAAACACGAAGTAGCAAACGTTCGATCAAGCTGTTTATTTTTGCCCAGAGAAAAATTTGCCACGGTTTTGATGCTGTTTACTCGGTTTCTACAGGAACGCCCGTAGCCGAACCCGTGACACGCCACAGGAGCGGCGCTGCTGACAAACTGCGGTATGCAGCGACATTCGCGAGCGGACGCGCAGGATTCCGGTTGAACAAAACGAGGCGATGCTGGCTCTGGGATGAGGAAACGTCTCGGGTCCAGCTCGGCATGCCAGCTTCGGCAAGGCCTCTGTGCCCTCTGAGCAGTGGGTAGTGTGAGATTTCACACTCAGAAAACATGGCCTGGGTGCTCCGGTGTCATGGTGGCGGTGTTCGGAGCAGAGGGAGCACAGAGCTACTCGTTCTTTGGTGGATGATAGGTGGGTGTCAGGCTACCTGGGCTCTAAAGGGAGGCGTGATGAAGTCAGTCAGTCGACGTCAACCTCTCGGGATTGGTGCAACTGGCTCTGAAAATTGCGTCTGGGATATTTGGGAGCAGTATGCTCCTTATCTGCGACGAGATTCAGAGGGTGTACAGAATTTCTGGCAATGGTCTGACTTAAGGTTCTGAGAATCAGCAGGTAACAGATATCCTTGTGTCAGGCGTGTCTCGCTCGCCGCCGCCGAAAACAAGGACCCCCATTCAGACTGCCACCCTCCCCCCCACCATGAATAAGTAATCATTCCATCACAGAAGCAGGCAGGGCTCTTGGACCGGACCATTTTGTGTGGCGGCCACGGGTAAACCGATCTTTTCCCAGTGGAACCGGAGCCGAAGAGTGGCACGGCTCGAGTGGGGGCTGTAACCCTAGCTGCAGCTTTCGCTCTTGGTTCTCTGTTTACCTGTCAGATCGGGCGAATTGCTTCGTCCCGCGTGACGGGCAGGCTCACGTCGCTTTCCGCTTTAATGACACATCGGAATCATTAATAGCAAACAAGCACGAGAGGGAGCAAGGAGGGTAACCTGAGACTATTGCAGGCTAAGAAGACAGCTTGATCCCTGCTCATGCCGTGGCTTAAGGTTTGCTTTTGGCAGGCAGTTTTTGAAAGGGAAGCAGGGAATGGAGGAGGTTTGGCACTTGTGCGTTACTTAAGGAGTTATGGTAGCAGTTTTTAACTACTAACTCAAGCAGGAGCGTTAGAATGGTCTGTTTCCAAATCTTGCCGATTGGTACACCAGTGAGTCAAAACCAACCCAGGTGCAACTAGCTATCCAGGTCATGATCCACTGCAAAAATTATATAGTGTACTTTTGAGCCAATTACTAATGAGGGAGTAGAGACACTAATGAGGGAGTAGGAATATTAATGAGGGAGTAGGAATATTAATGAGGGAGTAGAGACACTACTGAGGGAGTAGGCACACTAATGAGGGAGCAGGGAGACTAATGAGGGAGTAGAGATACTAATGAGGGAGTAGAGATACTAATGAGGGAGTAGAGATACTAATGAGGGAGTAGAGACACTAATGAAGGAGTAGGGAGACTAATGCCTGTGTAGACATACTAACGAGGGAGTAGGAAGACTAATGAGGGAGTAGGGAGACTAATGAGGGAGTAGGAAGACTAAATAGAGAAAAGTACCTTCAATATCTGCTCTTAGGGATCAATGATTAGTAAACAAATTTCCAGGTCTTCTCACGTAATTTAAATTTGTGACAGTAAATGAATTCTGGCAGCATCAGACTTTAACCAGGAACAGGTCTCGACACTGCTTTGTTAGTGATTTCACTGACACCACGCTAACCTTGCCCCCGGTCCCTCTTTGAGCCTCCATTTAAGCCGCCGTGAATGAGCGCAGTGTCGGCGACATCACGGCGGGGCGTATAGCTTTCACCGGAGCGGCGATAAGATACGGCAAGGTATCGCGCACCCAAGAGCGCCAGCGCTCGCGGGGACAATGGCCGTCGCACTTTCTCCAAAGATCCGCTTAGAGGCTTTCTGTGGGCTCGATCTCCAGCGCCGCACTGATAAATACTGCGACCTGCCATGTTCGGCGTGAATAATTCAGCTTCTTTCCAGCTGCCAATCTCGCCGGACGAAAATTACCTCGTGTTGAGGTATCTGGTGGTGTCGAGTGTCGGCAGTGACGAAACGCCACCATGAACGGGGTTCGAATTGAAAAGTGTTTTGCAGGGCAAACAGTCAAAAAAAACATGCAGATTTGTTCAAAGGATGGTAAAGGAAACGATCGGTGAGAAATAAACAAGACTACTACTTGCATCTCATGGCCATTTTAGGCTGCTGTACATACATGTAGTGCTGTAGCCTACCTGCAATCATGTTGCATGGAAGTAATACGAACTCTGACGCGTATAGGCTCAGTAGAGCCTGGACTTCACTGTCGGTCCGTTTGTCTGAGATTTATTGATCTGTTGTTTATACGGCTACCGGCGTACAAGGATATTTAAAAAATGGCACCCCCCTCACTATGTCTCACTATGTTACTATGCACTGAGAAAAGTACCTACCTTGAAGTAGGAGCTAAAAAAAAGTCCCCGTATGCACCGTTACAAGAACTACATAAACATTTTGACTAGAAAAATTCACCTCGGTTGTGGCCGTTTGCTTGGTTCTCCTTTGGCACACTTGCTTAAACTTGTACGGGTCGAGTCGTGTGACTCATGATTCACAATTCTGTACACAGTGATTCGGATTCACAACAGCTCTCACTCAGTGAAGATCAGTGCTGTGTTCTTAGTGCAAATAAGTCTCCATGGGTCCTAAAAAGGTTCGTTATGAGAGCCAACCAAAAGCTTTTATTTTTACTTTTACTTGTCACCCTCAATCCATTCCTCACTAAATGACATGAGATTTTTCAACGCTTCATTATAAAATAAGCTTTGTGATCACGATTTTTGGGTAACTGTAGGCTAATGTAGGTGTCCGTGTGTAATCGGGTTCTCTACGATACAATATTGACTATATTAAACTATATTATTAAACAGTTCATGATAAATTCAACTTATGAGTGACATATGCCCATCATAAATCAGGGAGCACCTGTACAATATAACTCCATTAATGCATATAATGCATTATACAGTCTGGATTTTCTGGGGGTCTGGAAATGATTCGTTCAATTATTCCTTATGGAACCAAATTTGCCCTGTTCTCGACAAGCCTTCTGGAACGAATTAACGTCGAGAACCGAGGTACCCCTGTATATAAGACCAGACTGCTTTGGTATTCCGTCAGCCCTAAGAAGTTTTCCAGCACGACAGGAACTTGTGCTTGACCCCTTCGTCACATTTCCGAACCAGTGAAGCTGTTCCGTGATTGCAACTCAGCAGAGTGGAAAGCTCATACGGCGAGGACAGTAGGGGACTTTTTTTTTGTGCATAGTTCATTGGCTACTAGATCAATGCTCGTCTCCAGAGATCAGTCAACGTTCTGCCCTTTGCTGCGAATTGAAAATCTCTGCTTTTATTACAGAGTCGATGGTGAATGTCAGCAGAAGAAAAGACAGGGTCCAAAGAGCTAAGGGTACACATTTCTCAGTACAAAAACATCCTTACTACTTTGCAGGGGGAAAGCTGAACCTGCGATGAGTTACTGCGATTCAAATCTAGTCCTGAGACATTCGTCATTTCCCGGTTCTTATTTTTGTCCCTGTCCACTTGTCAGGGTAGCAGGAACAGGTCTGCCACTTTGCTTTGCGGATCTTGTTAAGCGTGACAGGAAGACCTCAGGGGGAAGTCCCTGCTCTTCCACCTCAGTGCATCTAGGCCAGGACGGTCAAACTGCATCACATTTACATTTGACAGCTTAGCCTAATCACAAGAAGTGTCCACCCACCACAACGGCCAGAGGGCAGGCAATGGGAGTCAAGGGTGCGTTGTTAACTGCCAACTTAACCTCTTATTAAGATTGTGGCGAGAAGGGACCACAGGATTTATAAAAGACTACGTTTTGGACTATGGTACAGGCACCGGAGAGCAGTGTCCAGAGAACCTTGTGATTTCAGTGCCTGAAGGTCAGACGAAATAAACCTGATGCAGCCCCCTGACAGCGGAGTGGCGAAAAGGGAGCTGCAGAGTGAATAATGGTGCGTCCTGTTTTTCAACAAGTCTAGCCAAGCGCAGATTCAGCCAGACCTCAGTCCACCGGTGAGATGTTCAAGACATGATTCATGTCTCTGTTTGACCCTCAGCAAACCAAGTGGAAGTTGAGAAACGCTAGGCGCATTCTAGTTGTCCAGTCATTGTGGGAATGCAGAGGCAGAATCTTCCATAACCTTTCCTCACTACTCTTCTCGGAGTTTGACAGATTGCTGGCAAAGTTTTGGTGTTCACAAACATCAAGGTTCCTGATGTCCCAAGCTACACCTACTCATGCATATTTGCACTGGTTTTTAGTTCTCCGCAACATCTGTTCAAGCTTCTTTCGTAATCTGGAATCTGGATATTTGGCCCCTTAACTGCAACCAAAATATCCAGGTCTTATAACAGCTCCATGGTTTGGAGACCAGATCTCTTTCCTCCTCTTATCCTGGAGTTCATTGGGTGCAGGCTCCATCCAACCTGCAAGTTGTATGCCCAGTCTGGGAAATGAACCCAGGTTCTCATGTTTCAAGTAGCTGGCTCTTGCCCCTGAACCATTCCATATTAATAACAGCTAGTCTAGTGCAAGAGGGACAGCAGGGGCGTCATCAGACCCAGTAAAATGATGCTTGACCCAACTAAAATCTGCTATAATCCTGGATTGCTGAGTGGAACTGCAAGACACGCCAAAGTCACTGCAGGTACTACATTTACCATAATGCGCCAGCATCTTTCCATACGTGATTTGGTTTTTCTCATGGATTAAAGAAAATCTTTTTTTGGTCTTCATTTCTCATTCGTGGCAGAGTGACAGCCACTCTGGTCTTAAATCACTCCATCAATTTCATGTTTAACAGGTTGTTCCCCATTAAATTCTGTGTGTGCCCCAGTACAACAAGCTGTCTAGAAACGTCCCTGAGGGACAGCTTACTGAAATAATCAAGATGCCTCCTGGTCGGTTGGTGAGTTGCACCTCTTGCCATCCAAGGAGGTCGGGTCCATTTTTGAGCATTGGTCCTCCTTATAAAGTTTAGGGAGTTTTTCCTTGCCACTGTCACCCCAGGTTTTGTGAATCTGAAAGACCACTTTCGGAATAAATCTGACATGACCCCTGAAATGACTATAGTTTTGAGAGTTAGTCCTGCCAATTAAATGAGTGTCTTGTTTTCCCACACTATCCATCCACAGTATGGATGGTGTCAATTGTGGTAAATCCAGCTGGCTTTGGGTATATCTGATCAGATCATGTTTTGGGGATCACCTCACCAGATGTTATGCAAAGTATTTGACCACACTTTTAACCCCTTGTCCTTATTAACTGCAATTGACTAAACTCGTTTGGATTGTCACGCCCTTTATCAAAACCATATTCACAGCCGGTTCCTGTGGCGCTTCAAAGGGAAACGCAGTTGATGCTTCATTTCCTTGACAGAAGCAAGATCGCTCCGGCCCATGTGTGCATCAAGCCATTTGACTGAAAAGTGTGGCTCTCGGCCAGCTCTTCATCCCCAAGCCACGAGCAGGTGGGAGGACAGCAGGAGACACGTCTATCCTTTGACATTTTCTCCTCGCCCCTTTAACTCGCTCTCTCTCACATACTTTCGCGGGATCCTCGCCAGCGGTCAGGATTGCCTTTTGCACATATGTAAGCTGTCAAAGTGGATCGGGTGGCACTCCCTGATAAGATCTGTACGACCCCATCCCCAGGGCCGCTGGCCTTTTCCTTTCAGTGACAGCGTCTCTCACACCAGCCGACGATGCCAGGCGAGATGGACGCGCTCCTGTCAGGCGGGCGCTGGCCTTCCATGGGATGCTTTGGTTTCTTGAATGATAGCCGTTTCTGCCTGGATGCACAAGCGGGGCTGAGACGAATGTCAACCTTTATTTGCCGCTCACACCCAGGGCGACGTGGCGGGTTTGAAGTCGGATAGGAAGTGGGAACGACATGGATCTAGTAGTGGGGATGTAAATGATGCTGTGTGGCATATGCCAGCCGTCACCTCCGCTTAACGTGTCAGGTTTAGCGGACTGGAGTCACTCGAAGGCACTGGAGCAATGGAGACGTTTTTGTTAAAAGCAATGACAGCAGAGTTGCCAGTAGTAGGTCCACAAATACCTGTTCTTGGACTACACAGTATTGTTAATACATGTTGATATTTCGGTCACTTCATGCTTCAGGAGTTGCACTAATTGTGTTTATTTCAGGATGTCCGAGGCATCCTTGGGGACCCCAACCTGTCAGGCTGGATAGCTGTGAACTTTTCACTTGTCACTCCTGCAAATCAACAAAGTGATGGGACCTGTGGTCAGCAAGGATACATCTGAGCGACAGTGTTGTGCCAGTTCACAGCTTTTCTGAACTAGTTCAAGTTCAGTTCATACATGCTCAAAGTGAACAGTTCACGTTCAAAGTTCACAATTTTAATTCTAAACTAGTTCAAAGTTCAGTTCATTTTACTTTTTTCGTGAGATATTCAAATAAATACTTTAAAATAAAATTTAAAAATACTTTTTTTTTCCACACTACAGCTAGAAATCACTATACGTCTTTGAAACTGCTCATTGTAGACATTTGCTCATGACACTGCAATTGTGTACGCGGCGTTGCTATGGCTACCCCGCTCTGCTGCAATTCATCACGGGTAACGTCTTGCGGAAGTCAGTATGTTAACTAGTCTCAGCCGGACACTACGTTGCCCGCAATGCATTGCGCACACAATGTCAAAACCATTTCTGTCTGGTGATACATGATTTAAGCGGCACCAGCGAGAATACAGGAGGGAGGAACTTTCTCTCGTTGCGTTTCAAAAGAGAAAACAGATGTCACTCAGTTTAAAATGGAAAACAAATTCCAACGTTTCATTTACAGTGATGTCTGCTGTTCATGACACATAATGTGAACTAATTCACGTTCAAGTTCTTTTTTAAAAAATGTGTTGCGTTCAGTTCAACGTTCACGAAAAAATGAGCGTGTTCAATGAACGCGTTCTTTTGAACTCGTTCACGCACAACACCGCTGAGCGCCTTCTGACATTCACAGCAAAGTTGCCGAAAAACTTTGTAAACTGGTTACAACAAGCCAACCGTCCAAACCCATGTCTGTAAGGTCAAGACACCTGAACAAGCACCTGGTGCAAAGTGGATTCCAGGTTAGGACACTTGCCCGTCCAAATAGGATGCCTTCCCTGGATTTCCCTGGCAGTGTTTGCATGTTCTCATGTCTGTTGGTTTTCCTTTGGGTACCCCAGTTTCCTCACATCTCCCACAAAAGGCATTTCTAAAGTGTCCCAATATGAACGGCTGTGTGCATGTGCCTTGAGATGGACTGCAGGACTCAAGGTGCAGATGTAAGGGTTTCAATCGCTGTTGCAATGCCATTGGGTGATCCCCTGACCAGCCAGTCATGTCTGCGTTTAACGCCTGACCCGGCACTCCTGGGACATGAACCCTAGTGGACAGACTGCACCCACACCGGCACACCACATGGACTTGTACAGGAGAGTTTAACCAAAGTGTTAACATGTTCTGAGAGGACTTCCCAGTAGATTTTGGAACTTGACTATGAGGTTTGGCACTGAGCCATGACTTTGTTGGCATTACGGTTCATCTGGCATTGTCCATCAAAGTGGGCAAGACATTTCTTTCTTTAGGATGAGCGAGCAAGTGGGTAAGCTGACATGTTGGAAACCTATTATTGCAGAGATCACCAATTAGAAGGGGTGTCTACATACTTTTGGCCCTACAACGTACATTTCTTTCCTCACGTCAATGTGGTTTCTGAATTCCATTGCCTGAATGATAGGCTTTAAAAGGATTTATGGACTACTACGACGGACAGTGAAGTGGTTTAGCCATTAAGCCCGGAGAGCCACCGATTAATCCAGGATCGTCTGCACTGCCCTAAAACTTTTTTTTTGCTTCAAGTACAAGGTACAATCTGTTGCGCTCCAGGAAAGCAGCCCAACCTCTTACACGTTAACGATAGCCTTGTGAGAAACCTCGTTATACTAATAAAAGGCAAGTGAGCCGATTGAGAGAGGGATGAGTCTTAATCCGATGCTAATCCCACAGGGATTATCAGATTGTAGGAACAGACCTCAGTTTGTCAAATTCTTGGTCATTTTGAGTGTATAAATCGTATTTATATTCAACGCCGCATACAGCAAATTGCGTCTGAATCTGTTCACATTTCCTAATTAGAGCCAGCTTCACTGCATGTCTTGGTGAGGTTGACACACCTTAAGTCATGGATACACCTTATGTTTATTAAGAAGGGATGTAACTAGCAGGGCTGTGTAGATTTGCAATGAAAAATGAAATAGCAGCATTTTCGCAAGTGGTCTCAGACTTTTGGACAATCATGCTTACAGTACATTGCAAATAATTTCGTTCCGAACGCTATTTGGTCTTCTGTTTCTCATAGTAATGTGGGAAATACTCCCCACCCCACAATGGCTGTCACACTAGAACCTACAACCTGGCACTTTATTTAGCAGGAGGGTGGATGAAAGCGGCTGGGACAAGTGCATCTGCCTTTGTGTGTCCTTTGTGCATTATTCGGTGTGAATGGGAGGCAGCGTTGGCGCAGGTGGAGCGTCACAACAGGCCGGACTTCTCGTGCAAGCAGACAATGCAGGGCATGCAGGGCGAGTCGAGAGGAACGGCCGCAAGTCAAACACGGCTGTTCTTTGGCTCCCTTTTTTTTAATCCCTTTCAGAGAGAATACTTTATTCTCTGCCCCTCTGCAGCGGGACAAAAACAATTAATACCAAAGCGCTGATTAAACACTGCTAATGCACTCACCGTTGTGTCACCGCTCGCTTTCCGCGTCACAGCCGGGTGAGTACTTGAGAACGTGTGCTCAGAGAGTGTCCCAAACCCAGAGGTTGCCTTTTGTTTTGGGGCTGTTTGTTGGAGCCAGAGCTTGACTCAGAGCCCCGTGTCTCCTCCCTCTGTGTGGCTCTGGGAGTTGGGATCAAACAGACGTACGTCAAAACTAGTTGTGGAAATGTTTAAATTATTTGTAGTTGCTGTTGTCCTGTATTTTTCAAACATCTTTTGGTCTGAAAGGTTTAGACGCCCGGGAAACGCTTCCATAGGTCACGTTTCAGCTCAGTTGAATGCATATAAAACTGGAGAGCTGGACTGTGGTAGCCTAGAGGTTAAGATACTGGACTATGGATCAGAAGGTCCAGGGTTCTAATCTCACCTCTGCCAATCTGCCACTGTTTGGTTGTTGAGCAAGGCCCTTAACCCACAATTGCTCAGATTGTAAGATTGTATCAACTGGAAGTTGCTTTGGATAAGGGTGTCTGCTAAATGCTGTTAAAACTGACCATGGACAAGTTGTCTATAATACATTGGATTGGTCCAGGGGGTTCTCAAAGTGCGGGGAGCACCCCCTAGAGGTAGCACAGAGCTATTGCTTGGGGGAGTGGTTCGCAGTAAGGCATATGAATGAATAATTCCAGAGTAATGCTGATTTGCCACTTTATTTTGTTTTCGTTCAGTTTAGTTCAACCCTTAACAAATTCCCTTCCAGTTTGGAAGCCAAAGATCATCTACAAAAGTTGGGCACACAAGGTTGAAAACAGGTTGCCTTGTCTGCGCAAAAAACTACACAAGCTGCAAGTTACTCCTTCTGCGGGATCCGTAAAGACGAGAGATAAATCTAAATGGGGACTATGACTCGTGTACTAACACGTAGAACATCAGAGAGACGCTTCTCCTGACTATATGAGCGTGATCCGGCTTGTCCAAAGCCAGCTCCAACATTATTGGCTCCCTTACTGAAGATAAAGGTGAGAATGTGTGCCAAAAGTCTTGGGCCAACATTAGATCTGTGGTTTTCACAATGCTATAATCAACATGTACAGTAGTAGCTCGGTTCTCGACCACCTTGGAACTCGTCGAATTCAGTTCTCGAACGCATTTTGACTAGGAAAATTTGTCCGACTCGAGCCACGTGACTCGTTTCAGCTGCAACTCGATTCACTATTCAGTACACGGTGATTCAGATTCACAATGATTCTTGCTCAGTGCAGATCTCTGCTGTGTTTATCGTGTTTCTCTTTATTTTCACATCTACAGTTCTGTATTCTTAATGCAAAGGTCCTAAAATGGTTAGATAAGAGAAAACCGAAAGCAAAACTGGAACAGAATCCTCTGGAACACAGGCTGCAGTTGTGCCCGGAGTTCACCAGTAGAGTAACTGCTTTGCATTTGCATTTGTCATTTTCGGATCTCAAGCCTTCTGTGACGAACTAACAACGAGAATCGAGGTACCATTGTACATTGGCACGGGTTTTAGAATGTAACTTAAGTAAAGTAATGAGTAATAAGGTTACATTTACTGTACCAGGAAGTCATAAGTAATCCCGGTACAATTTCAGTTACAAAGTAATGAGTAATCAGTAATGCATTACTTTTTTTGAGTAACTACCCCAACACTGTCAGTGACTAAGGCAATTCAAACAGGCCGCCATGTACGACCATAATAATGCCAGACGGGGATAAGATAGTCTGTTATGGTTATGGTTAACAAACCCAGCGCCGAACTTTAGCAGGTAACTGGAGTGTGTGATGCAATGTGCCTCACACATCCGGGACGAGCCTGACCACCTAGTGCGGTGGACCTGCCATCCCTCGACACCTCATAGCCCCTCCGTCTGAGCCGCGTGTTTGTTCAGCGTCCTGATAAGCAGGACGCCGCTGGATAACAATGGTGCGGCCCGTCGGCTTAATCTCCAAGATTAGAGATAAATGTGTGTAATCTCTGTATAACAAGCAAGTAAACACATCCCAAAGCCTGTGATCACACACACACACACACACACACACACACACACACACAAACACACACACACACACACAGAGCTATAGGCCAGACCTGTTAAAGTGTCATGTCAGGCTAATCAGGGCTGTTAAGGCTCGTTTAGTGAACTATTTGTAATAGATGTGCCGGACACTATGTCTCTGTCAGAACACACACACACACTTTTGCTGACTGCAGCTGCTGTTGTTGTTGATGTTGTTGTTGTGTGTGTGTGTGCGTGTGTGTGTGTGTGTGGGAAAAGTGACCTCCGTGACACAGAGTTTCTCTTTTATGCCCCGCAGAAGTTTGAGGTCGTTGAGAGACAATGTCACAATGACAAGTTAAGTGAATAACTGCTACACCTTAAACACACAACCCCCCCCCCCCCACACACACACACTTATGTTTACCCTTCCCTGCAGTAAGTAGTACGGCAAGCAGTGGCGCATGTACAGTACACAAACTACTATCCTAGCGAATCTCTACTATTTTCCTGCCAATACATTTCTTTAACATTGAATTAATTATTTTATTAACTAATTTATTAAATCATGTGTTTATTAAATAATGAATTTATTTTTATAAATAAAATAACAAATTATTGTATTAATTATACAGTGCTTGAAAAGCAAGTATGGGGACACAAACCCACACGTGGCAACAAATATTGGGACACACTCACACATGGCCAAAAGTATTAGGACACACCCACACGTGGCCGAAAGTATTGGGAAACAAACGCATGGGGCCAACAGTATTGGGACACAAATACAAATGTGGCAAAACGTATTGCGACACAAACCTGCATGTGGCCAAAAGTATTGCATCACAAACACAGATGTGGCCAAAAGTATTGGGACACAGACCCGCATGTGGTCAAAAGTATTGGGGCACAAAAACGAGGGGCCGAATGTATGGGACACAAACACAGATGTGAGCAAAAGTATTAGGTCACAAACCCACAACATGAAAGCTATACAGCTACATATCTTAATTGAGGACCTTTGTCAATCAAGACAACAGAGCCAGACTTACAGCAGTTACACACTGACACGACAAACACACACACAACTCCCCTTGCTAAGTCGAGGTGCAATGCGATGCAGGCTGGATTGTTTGCGCTCGTTGAACCCCCGTTGCGTTGCGTGACTGAGCGAGAAACTTTGAACAAACGGAGCTGTCAGCGCTGGCACGCGCTTGCGTTTACGCAAACAGACAAACTGTGGTTTGAGCTCGGAGCTCGGTTGCGTGGCAAAGCATGGCTGAGCTGTCTGGACTGGCCTGGTCTATCCGTCTCGCCCCGCAGCGCTCAGGTTATCAGATCGTGACACTCTTAAGCACCTCTGAGGCAACGCCTCGCCTGACTTGCATAGCTCCCATTCCTGCAGAGAGGCTCTGCTCGGGTCCCGCGTGAAACGTACGCCCGGCTTCAGGCTCGCCACCGGGACCGGGCCTCTGGCTAAGGCCTGATACCCATCAGCTCCATTCCTCATGTAGGTATGTCAGCGCCGGTCCGGCCGAGCTCCATGCATTTGCCTTTGATCCAGTCACGCCATTAGCATTTATCTTATCTCCGTAGGGCTTTTTTGCCCAACTTTCGCTTTTTTATCTCGTGAGCGCTTGCTGACAGTGCTACAGTCCTCGCTGATTTATGGTTTGACTGATGTTTGTTCAATGCACGGAGCACTGTAGATCACAGCTGGCGACTTGTTTGGTGACAAAGGGGTGAAGGGAGACCCTGAAAGAAATGCTTTCCTTTAAAATTTATCTCTCCTTTCCTGTTTTATCCTGGCTTCATCCTGGAAGACAGTGGATGGAACGCAGGGCCCTCGAGGGTCGCTGTTGCAGCTCCAGATTTGGCCAAAAGTTTTGGGACACAAACCCGCATGTGACCTGAAAAATCAGGACACAAACCCACATGTGACCAATATTATTAAGACACAAACCTGCACATGGCCAAAAGTATTGGGACACAAACCCACATATGGCAAAAAATATTAGGGCACATACCCGCATGTGGTTAAAAGTATTGGGACACAAACACAGATGTGAGCAAAAGTGTTGGCACACATGTGGTCAAAAATATTGGGACATAAACTCACAAGTGGTCAAAAATATTGGGACACAAACACAGATGTGAGCAGAAGTATTATGATACACACCCGCATGTGGTCAAAAGTACTGGGACACAAACACAGATGTGAGCAAAAGTATTGGGACACAAACTCGCACGTGGTCAAAATGTATGGACACACACCCAGATGTGGCCAAAAGTATTGAGACACAAACACATGGGGCCAGAATTACTGGGACAGAAACAGAAGTTTTGATAAAAAATATTGGAACACAAACCCACACATGGCCAAAAATACTGGGACACAAACACAGATGTGAGCAAAAGTACTGGGACACATACTCGCACATGGCAAAAGTACTGGGACACACACCCACACCTGGCCAAAAGTATTGGGACACAAACTCGCACGTGGTCAAAAATGTATGGACACACGCCCAGACGTGGCCAAAAGTATTGAGACACAAATGCATGGGGCCAAAATTACTGGGACAGAAACAGAAGTTTTGAGCAAAAGTATTAGAACACAAACCCACAGTTGGCTAAAAGTATTGGGACATAAAACAGCACGTGTCTTCATATTTACAGTACTTAAGCCACCGTGACCCTGACCAAAGGGTTAAGACATGACAAAAAACATTTGTTTTAGGCAAAGGTTTTGAGATTTTATGTTTAAAAAAAAGAAGGCAGCTGTTCAAATAGGATTTATGATTGTTATGATCTATTTGGTTAAATTTCCAGGAAGGAAGGGATTTTTCTAAACAGGATCTGGTAGTCACGAAAGCGATTGCCATGGTGGTAGGCTGGCACGAGCTTCTATCCCATCCATCATGGTGATGATGATGATCATCATCATCATCCTCCTCATAATCGTAAGCTCTCCGGTGCCTTGCCTGTCACGCAACCTTCTGGTACGGTTCAGCTGCAGGCTATTGTGAATCAGGTCCGCTTTTATATGGAACACATGTGTATTAATGACAGGCGCGGAGCGCGCGGTGGTTTTGGCGGCCCGGCGGCACTGTGGGAATGATTACAGGGGACAGGCCTGGGGTGGGGCGCCGTGACATTAGCGCTGCTTTTGATCATGCCATTCGGTGAGGTGGCGCTGAGGAAACTCAGAGCCAGCCCTGGCACGGCTTGAGACAGAGCGAGCGGGCGGCGAAGGGAAATGAAGGCTCTTGCACTCGCGGCTTTCTCCTGTTCTTATATGAGATGTGGTCTGGGGCCAGCATTATTTGGGATCTGCGTGGTGCTACGAGGATGGGCGTCGGAAAAAAAAAGCAAGGTCACGACCAGGTCCCGCAGGAGAGAGTGCGCGCCACCACATCTGGGCTTCATTCAGACGTGCCAGGCAGAAGCTGTACTGCGTGGATCCACTCACGGCCTTGCTGCCATGTCTTCAAGGGAGGAAGCTTGACTTTTAGTTTAGATGAAACTGAGTTGGAATCCAATAGCTCTCATGTAAATTAACATTAACACCCTTAAGATCTGTTCATTCTGTTTAGAAGACAATAAACTAATCACACTTATGACACCAAACGATTTTTGTTCAATAGTTAAACATCCTGGCTCCGTGAAGCATTCCTCAAACAAATGCATTTAAATGACTTAAATTGAATATTGAATTGAATATTTTTCCCAGATGAAGCGCATGAAAAAAAATCACTCTGTGTTCAGGAAAGTATAAAAAAAGCTAATTATGGACAGAAAACATGGCCGCAACAAAACAGTTGGCATTTGAAATCATAGAAAGCATTATATAACCACTTCAAGAAGGAAATCCAACACAGAATGTGGAAAACGATGTTGTTTTTTCCCCAGTCTGCTATGTCCCAAATGGTGCAAGCATAAACAAAATTGATTGTTTTTTTTACGCCTATATTGGTATGTAGTTAATGATTAAAAACTTGAATGTAATTACTGAATTAAATCAATAAATACATGAAATAAGTGAAAATAATGTGAAACTTTATAGCCACTGAGGAAACGCAGTTTCAACACGTCTTGTCACGATTGTCGTACCATATTGGAGCATTATCGCCACCGACTGGACTGGATTATGTGCATCGTCTTTAGAAGATCACACCATTGAGTGTTCTATGTCGGGTGTCGATGTTCGGAGTCTGAATTTTTGCTCGAATTTGGGAGCAAAAAATAGTGAAATGGACCATTCGATATCTGAATTGTTCGAGTGAAGAGGACTACGTAAGACGTCAAAGTGTCAGGATAGAAAGATCAAAGCAATATGCCTTGGAAATAGAACAAATGCAAAACAAATGGGCCAAACCAGGAGTTGGTGATTGCATCAGCACTGTACAAAAATGGACTGAACAATCTGAGATTTACATATAGAAAGCCAAAGGAAAACCACCACTGACCCCAAAACAGAAGGAAACAAGGTTACTGCGGGCTAAAGTGAAGCAATAATGGATTGTGGATGAACGGATGAAAGTGATATTCACAGATTCACAAATCACAAATCTACAACAAGGACGTGATGCTGGACTTTCTCTGGTGCTGTTCTAATGAAAGATATAAACACGTCCGTCTGAAGCTACCGATCAAAGTTCGGGATATGGGTTGCATGCAAGGTAAAGCACCAGGACATGCGGCGATCATTACCTCAACAGCCAATGCACAGATGTACATTGAATTTTTGGACACTTTTCCCATTACATTAATAGAAAATAAATTTGATGATGAAGTCATTTTTCAGCACGAGAATACATCTCGCCACAGAGCAAAGAGCGTTTTCGGATTTTTCTTCACGAAAGCCAGATCAACTCACTGACATGGCCAGCAGTCCAGATCACCATCTGATTGAAAATTTATGGTGGAAGTTTAAAAAAATGACAAGGCTCCATGCTGCAAAGCTGATCTGTCAACTGCTCCTCAAGAAAGTTGGAACCGGCTTTATGTAGGATATTGTTTTCATTAGCGAAGTCAATGCTTCGAAAGAATTCAGGCTGTCATAAAGGCCCAAGACAGAACAACAAAGTATACATTTTTTTGGATCATTCCATTATTCTTTTCTTTTTCTTGATCTGGGAAAGATATACCATTAATTAAAGTGATCTAATGGAATAGGTGTCATAAATCAAAATACCCAGCTATAGACCGGCACGTGTTCTCTTTCGCTCGTTCCTCTCAGTACCAGTTCCAGTCCTACTCTAAGATGTTCCTCTGCTTCAGCTCCACCCAGGCTGTTCTTCCATCACTTCCACCACAGGCATCTGTCACTTTCTCCGTCCTCCGGTTGACTAAACACACCATGCCACACAAGATCCAACAGTGGCTCAGACTAAATAATGCCTATATTATAAATAATGCTTACAGTTTTACATCATCGTATTCAATATTTGTATTTATTGTCACTACGAACTTATATGCTACAGTTTTAGATTCTCTTTTTTATTATACTCGTCATCATATTTTAAAATATTAGGCTACATGTTTTATTCATTACATTTTTAAATACGTTCTCTCTGATAATATATGCAGTATTTACCTTCTGTTTATTTATACCATGACTATATACTTATTAATTAGTTCATTTCATTTAAATCTTACGTATATCGTCTAGGCCGCTCAAGAAGGTCGGGTCACTCCTCCTTATAGTCTTGGCCCTCCTTGTAATGTTTAGGGAGTTTTTAATTGCCACTGTCGCACTGGGCTTGCTCAGTTTGGGAATGGCCTTAGATAATAGAAGATCATTTAAAATTGTAAGTAAATCTGATTCGTCCAAGTAGGTTGAGGCTGCTTAGTGCTGGTTTAACTGCTGAGCTTGAAAAGTAATAGTGTTTTTTTTAACAGGGTAAATAGTGTACTATGAAATATCCTGTCCGAATACTTTATTCAATAAGTATTTCACTTCACAAGTTCCCCCAAGTTCCTTTTTACTTCAGTGGTTCAGTGTTACACGTCACACGACTTTTCCACCCTACGTCACGCACTGCCGATTTCCTCATTTAGCTCATGTATCACTTGTCCCGGGTAAAAAAATCGAAATTCAAAATTCAGAATACGGTTTCTGATGCATGTGTATTTACGTGTATTATAAAGTCATAAAACAGGGGCTACCTGCATTACAAACATATTTCCTAAGCCAGAGTCTCATATTAGAAACATTTTAGGTTCGGATGCGAATTCATCTTATAGTGAATGTCTTTCATTGCCGGCCAATGCCACAAATGCGAGTTTGAAAATGTGATTCCAATTTTTCAAATGGGCAAAGACGTTAGACTGATCCCCACTATTATCCCCTAAAATGATGACCAATTTTTTTGCCTTACTGACTTTTGCTGGACGAAAAACGTCCGGCTAAATTCCGGCCTGGATCCGTCAAACCCCACTGAAGGTCCTGCGCCTAAGCGAGGCGGACATTTCCCTTTTTCCATGTTCGCCGCTGAAAGGTTAGCTCAGAGCCAGCCGCCGATCGAGTCTGCTCCGAATTTAACCAAGCAGGCTTTCAACTCCGCTTTGTGACATACCGAGAGCCCTGATTTGAGGGAAGGAGGGGAAGAAAAAAAGAATATGGTATCACTCAGTGCATGTTGCGCTTAAAAGGCTCGAATAACAGAATGTTCTGATAGAACAGATTAGGATGATCAAACGCAGGAGCCCAGCTACCTTCCGTGACCCCGGTGAATAAACTGCTTGTGGGTTTGCCGAGCTGAGTTTCTCCAGGCCTCTTTTTGGACTGCAATCGTGCGGAGTGGAGGAAGGGTTCGTCCAGGCCTGGAACGGGAAGCTTCGACTCCGACCGCAGTTTATTCCGCCCGAAACATCGGGGTTTTGGCCCGGGATCCTTCAAGCCGCACTCTCGAGCACGCAAAAGCAATCGGCTGATTTTTCATCCTCCTACACGGTTGAACGGGGCTAACTTTAGCGTGTTCTTTTTTTTTACCTCTCTGTTCGGGATGGGCTGAACGGACTAGGCTCTGGGGCTCAACGACACATGACTGGCATATTTGTTTTAAGTTAACAGGGTCCCCTGAAAGCCAGTCACAAGGCAAACGGTGTAGAATAGGTCAGACGTGGCCCGGGGCTCCGAATCTCGAGCATTTTTCAGTTTTTCAGTAAGAGTTACCCGATGCTAACAGCATAAGAGCTAGCTTGCTTGTAATTTGCAGAAATTTGTAAGGGTTTTTTACGCACGAGGGCCGATGTATTATACTTTACAATGCTAGGTTTGACACATAAACAAACCATTTTCTAGGCATTCACAAAACACTTAAAGTAACAGGATGGTTTCGCGTGGCTTTTCCGAAGTCTTTGTGCACGACGTGCTAATAGCGAGTGTATTTTTAAAACGAGGCTCCTTTCAAACAGGCACAGAAACAACTAACACATTACCTGTTTGGCCAACAGGGGGCGATGTAATTCCTAATATGGAACCGGACAAATCCAATACGGTCATAATACTATTACTGCTACTACTAATAATAATAAACATCCCGTGTTACACCCATTTATCCTGGATAGCGTCCCCGTGAGAATCTGGATTCCTCACAGTGCTCACAGAGGAAAGGACAGGGTGCCACTTCAGCGCAGGGTCCTAAAAATAATAATAATAATAATAATAATAATAATAATAATAATAATAATAACAATAATAATAATAATAAATGTTTTTGCTCGGCCCGTGCAGCCGTTTAACTCCCTGTGCCAGGTGGTTTCTTATCACTGATATGGCCATAGTAGTAACCAGTTATATGCCAGTCAACTGCAGCCCCAGGGGACGATCTCCTGACTGATTATCTTTCCCTCAGAAACAGCCTGGCTGTGACTTTGCACGTTTTAACCCTGCTTTTCTTTGGTCAGGTAACAGACCCCAGAAAACACAGGACACAGGCACAAGCCAGTCAGTTGCAAAGCCAGCAGTTGTTGGTGTTGTTGTTGTTGTTGTTGTTGTGCTGTGGGATGATCCCCTGGCCAGCCTCTCCTCCTGCAAGGATTCTCCTGAGTGATGCATGACCTGGCAAGTAGGCCACCGGGACTCAAACCCAGGTCGGCGTGGTGATGAGCTTGCGTTGGATGGCTGTACCACCCCAGCAGCGTATTATTGTAAAAACTATGATTCACTCTCTCTTTCATTCCTCAATTAAATTCATGGTCGTAAGAGGTCGTAAGGGGTCGTAAAGGGCCATAACTGGCTGCACAGGGCACAAGGCAGGAACCAACCCCGGACGGGGCGCCAGTTTATCATATTACACACACGCTGGGAGACCTTAGGCACCTTAACTAAAGCACATCTTTGGAATTTGTGAGGAAACCGGAGTTCCTGGAGGAACGGTGTTGATGCAAACAGGTTGGAAGTCGAACCCGCGTCTCTGAAGCTGCTGCTAAGTGTTTTAACTTCTGGCAAACTGTTTTTCTCGCGCTACTGCCTTAATTAGACAAAACGGGAAGCGACAATGGGCTCATAATGAAGTGGGCGTATGCGATCCTATTTAGAGAAGGAAATAAAAACACCTGAATCTAGAACACCTGGCTAATGAGCCGCGCATGCGTACAAAGCTTTTTCGTGACCGTGGTGACATTTTCGTTAAGTCAGTGTTTGCGATACACAAATGAATCCCCACGTCTGTCACACAAACACGCAAACACAGACTCACGCAAACACACACACACACACACACACACACACACACACACGCAAAACACAAGGCTGTCTAATTCGGGCACTTTAGCTAAGAGGAAATAAATAAATCCCCGAGAAACTGACTGTAGGCTAATCATTCAAACCTCGTTGCTAAGACCTTAAGAGCTCGTGCGCACAGCCTGTCGCAAGTTTGATAGAAAACTCTGACTTATTGCTACCCCTAAACGTACTGAATCACTTTTAAACGACGTATTAAATTATCTCTCACCTATATTGTCACTGTTTATAATTTCTTATCAGTAGTCTGTTAGTACAAGTGATTAAAAATGTGATCGGCGTTAACGTGTTTGTCCTTTTTCTTTCCATAACTAGCAAACTATCAAAACATCTAGGCTAAATCAACTAGCCTATAATCTGCATTAGAAGCATTAAAGATTTCGTTTATATTGTGGTTTTGTTCGAATCAGATTCTTTTCAGTAAGAACTGGCTCTCAGAGAAGGTCTACAAGAAACAAAACTCTTCGTTCTCTTGCAATAAATGAGCTAGTGATGATAAAATAAGCAGCAGATATTATAAGACTATTTGAACATGAGTTTCATAAACGAACCTAAATAACTAAACTACATTTGACGTTAAAGTGTTCGATGTTTTCTCTTGACATGACCTGAGTTTGAATGAAAACGTTAATATATCATAAAGGTGGAGACACCTTTGCATCTTATCAATCCACACAGCAAAAATAAAGCGACCTTTATAAAAGTTTGCTGTAAATTCATATTTTTTGGGGGGTAATATTTCAGCAGAGCTTCTTGTCTAGTGAGAGCCCAAACTGCACAGGACTGTAGAGACCAAGGTTAGGCATAATTATTACAAGAGCTTCCTGAATTTAAAAAAGAGGAAGTGTTGCTCCATTATTTAAATAATTTACATTGGTTTATTGTGTATATTTATTGTCTTTAGAAAAATATGTATGCCTAGGCACCAAATCAAATGTAATACATATATAGCCTCACAGACACCCTGTCTAGGAAAAATACAAACATAAATAAAAATGAAAAAATATATATTATATACTATACTTACAGCTCTGGTAAAAATCAGACCACTCCACATTTTCTTTAGATAACCTCTCTATGGTAAGGCAGCGATTCCATTGCAGTATCTGATGAATTCCAGCACAGACACACCCGATTCCTCTTAACGACCTTCCCAATTAGGTGATTCACCTGAACCAAATCATTTACTGAGCAAACGGACAGCTGGAGTTGAAATATTGATCCTAAGTTGAAACATTAGGACTATAAACATGTTTTCTTTGTGCTAATATTTGTATCTTCTTAATATTTGCATATATTCTTTGTTGTTTTGACCAGTTGTCAGTTAGAGCGGATAAATGAGCTTGTCATTACTGCAAATTTATTTTTGTGTTTGGAATTTGTCAGTAATTCACAGGATAAAACGAAAATGCCCCATTTCAAT
The DNA here is from genome assembly GCA_025084515.1 of Ancistrus triradiatus. NCBI lineage: Eukaryota > Metazoa > Chordata > Actinopteri > Siluriformes > Loricariidae > Ancistrus > Ancistrus triradiatus. Next base: position 223,107 of record JAJAGP010000785.1, on the reverse strand, counting down.
CAAACACAGGCTTCAGAATCTACTAATAGTAAAAGAGAGATTTTTTTTTTTCATTTTGCAGTGGACTCTCAAATTTTTTCATAGCTGTATGTTGTTTATAGTGAAACCGTTTTCTTTGGTTTTGTTCATTTTAATGTTAAATGAAGCCAGAAAGGCCGTATTTCTTTCAGTTATCCATTAGAATATCAGTATAGAAATAGAATAAATTAAATTAGGCTTTGACATACCGTATAACGTTGCTTATTTTTAAGATCGTATCTTCTTATTTACGGATTTAGTTCTATATTAAGCTATAGCAGTTATATTTCCTGAACATAACTAAATGGATGAATCATCCACCCCCATAATAACGATATAACCGTGTGTGTGCAACACCTTCCGCTTTTTATTGTAACGCAGAGAATGCAACAAAACCACTGTCTTTTACCCGAACAATCAGCACCAAGGAAAAGGTCCAAAAAGTAGCCTTTTAAAGACTTTCTCCGGGACAGATAATATTTATTATTAAAAAAACAAAAACAAAAACAAAACAAACAAAAAAAGAAGACGAAACCTGAGATTTCCCTGCTTATAGTGCATCGCTGTATTAAAAAAATGTCGCAACGCAATATAACGAACTGCAAACCAAAAGCGAGAGCTATAGAGGCACACGCGCGCATCCACTCACAAACACGCACACATTCATTTTTCATACGAAGCGCTAAAGATACACTCAGGTAAATATGAAGGTAACAAATCGCAACCAGGTCTCGTATTTACACTCCAATGTACAGAATAAATTAACAACGCTATCCGTCCGGCTTATTTACACACGTGTTTGATTGTTGTTTTTTTTCAATATTACATATAAATAATTCGAACACCAAACAGGTCCTGACACGAGGCCCCGAGAAATGACCGGGATGTACATTGTCCAGGCGGTTCATATTCAGCTCGTCGTGTTCACGATTGATTTCTTTTCTTGAAAATAAAAAATAAGCGAGTCTTTCACTGCTGAGTTGTGAGTCTGTTCTTTTTTTTTTCACTAAGATCCCGTTGCGCCTGTTTTAGACTTCTGCCGCGCGTCCGTTTAATTCGGTGATTCCCGGTGCGGTGAGCCGTCCCGCTTTTTCTCCAGGCCGCTCACAAGCCTCTGGATGCTCTGCAGTTCGTTCACGGCCTCCTTGGCGGGCGTGTGCGCGCGAGGGGACCCGTGCGCCTCTGGTGTGGGGCTGCCCTCCCTGCTGCCCGGCTTGGACGAGGACACCGAGCCCGAATCGGTGTGCGCGCTCCCGGGGAGCCCCGCGCTGAGCAGGCCAGAGCTCTGCGGGATCTGATAGGGGCTGAAGCGCAGTCTGGGCCGGGAGCCGCTCAGCAAAGCGCTGCGGCTCAGGCACGACGCCACACCGCCGGCCGGAAGAGACGAGGCCGCTGCAGCCGCCGCCGCCGCCGCCATGTACGTGTACGGGTACGGGAGCAGGCTCCCAAACGGCGGCATGGAGATACCCTGCAGGAAGAGGACAGGAGTTTTAGGGTTCACACCGATTTTTCACTGTTTTGATTGCGTAATCACGGTTTAACACATCAATTGGCATATTTTGTTTAGTTTTAAAAATCCAAACTAGATCTCCAGCGTCAAAGTCAGATTTATTTCTATTGTCTCAAAGCAGCTTTACAAGCTTTACAACAGCCCTAATTGAGCAAAAGCGACAGTGGAAAGGAAAAACTCCTTAAATGTTTTTGGGGAGGAAACTTGGACGCCAACCTCCTTAGTATTACCAAAATATATAATAATATAATAGAATTTAAATACACCCAAATCTAAACACAATAATTACAATAGAGAACATAATAAAATATAAAACATTATAAAAAAATAAAAAAAAATCACTAAAGCTCAAAGCTCTAAAGTGTTCAGTAACAGGAGAGCAGGGAGCTGGAGCAGTTCTCGAAACTAAACACAAACCCATCCATTTAGATCCCAGACCTTGTAATAAACACCATGCATCATCCTCAGAGGTGGCCAAACATTTGCACTAAAGCACTCGGAAATGTTTCTACAAAAAGCTGCCTTAACATCAAAATCTAAGTCAAACTCTACTCATTTCTACAGAAAGTGCTTTTTACATTGGAGCAATGCCGCAAAGCAGCTTTACAACCTTCTACTATCTTCTATTTTCTTGGTCCAAACCACAAAACAGGCAAGCCTAGGGTGACAGAAGCAAGAAAAAACTTCCTAAACGTTATAGAAACCTTGGTTCAGACTCAAAAAGGGACCCGACCTCCTTGGGCGACTAAGATGTTAGATGTAAGAATTAAATTTAATTAAGTTATCTAATTAATACGTTTATAGTAACAGTTTAAATACACAGACACTAAATGAACATTACGTCATTATTTTTATCTTACAATAAAGATAGAATAAAAGCTTATATACTGTATTTCTAATAGACCATGGATTGAACAGAAGATTATCAAAAAGCAATGGTATAATGTATTAATATGCATATAAGGCAGTAATATATAAATTCAACATGTTACTATAAGCTCCCCCATATTCAAATATTGCCATTCTGTCATACTGATATTTGAAATCTTAAATATATACTTAAACAAATACATACAAAATAAGTTTTGACGCTCTTTGCTGTGCATTTTATTAGACACAACTTGTTGAGCTCATCTGTCATTACACAGATTGTTCCCAACCTTTGTACCTTGGAGCCCCCCCTATGAGTACCTAAGAAAAGCTAAGACCAAAAGAATAACCTTATTCATTGCAAATCTTTAATAGTAAAAATGATAGTACATGAATGAATTTTTCCCCCTTTTTTCATTCGGGCTCAATTTCTCTTTCTAAACTTTTTGGCTAAAAAGCAAACAATATTTGTAAGTAAGGGTATTCACATTTTTTTTATTTCCCTTTTACTTTTATTTTATTTAACATGTGCAAATCGTACATATTTCGACAAACTCGGAGCGCCTCAGAGCACACAAAGCCTCTCATTCTTCAACAGTGCAAACAGGACACTACCTACAGGATGCAGGAGGCTGGACATTTATGGTAGGAGGATTCATTTCGGTCCAGAACTCCAGCAGCACTGCTGCGTCTGATTCACTCGTACCAGCACAACACACACTAAACACTGCAGTGCCAAATAGATCTGCGGCCTGATCTGTGGCCAGTAGAGAACATGAAAAAAAGTATTTAGAGAAAAAGACGGACTACAGATTGCAATTTTGAACTACAAAGAACTATGGTAAGAGGAACCGATAATGGAGAATGGGTGTATAAATTAGGAGGTGTACCTAATAAAGTGGCAAACTGTGTAGCAATATGATTGAACAACCTGCTGAAGCTGTGATGCTGAATTATTAACTGTCGCTTCCTAAAACCGAAGGCCTTGTTGTCAATATCTAAACATGCACAGACGCTCACCTGAGACGCCAGCATGTGCTGCGAGAGGTGGAACGGGAAGGACCCGGGCGCTCCGGCGCCCTGAGGTGACATCCCTCCATTCTCCAGGCCGCTCGCCCCGGACATGGATGCCAACCAGTGCCCCATGCCCATGGTCGAGAACGCTCCGGGCGCCATGGCGAACTGGCTCGGGTGAAAGAGCAGCGGCTGTCCGGCCGTGCCCAGCGGGTTAAAGAACGGCTGGCCATGCAGACCCGACAGTGCCAGGCTCTGCAGGTGACCGGCGCTGAAGGGTGCCGGGTTCTCCGTCTGGAACAGGAGCGGCGAGAAGGCGTCCTTGCCCTCCTTCCTGGTCGCTTCAGTCTCTTTAGGGTGGGGCTTGTCCTTGTCCGGGTTCCGGATGCTGAAAGCCGAGTCGCCCTCTCTCCTTGGGTCCGTGTAGTCGGCCTTCTTGTCCAGGCTCGGCCTGTCCTTGAGCCGCTCGTCAGAGCTCGGCCTGAACGGCGACGTCTCGCGCAGTGGGCCCGGACTGCTCGCTCCGACTGAGCTCTGCTCCTGGAGGTCCAGCTCCTGATCGCTCTCGGTGCAGGCTTTGTCGTCTGTCAGAACAACACGCAACATGTGAACATGCAAATAACAATTGTGTGACCCCTAACGCACCATCAGGCACAAACACACCTATATATTAGAGGTAGGGACTCTTATGATGCCCAATAATAGTGTTAAGATCTAATCTTTCAGTTATACACAAATAATAACAATAATAATGAAATGATATATTATAAAGTCCTTACGCGTTTGTATATAGGCCTACACTCCAGTAAAGACGATCATTTGTACACACACATGCTTGCGAAATAGTGATACGCGCACGCGCACACACACCTTGGCTGGTCCTGCTGTACTTCAGCGGGCTCGTCGCGGCCCCCAGAGGGGAGTGCATCAGATCCCTGGAGCTCGGCTGCTCGCACGACGAGTCGGACTCGGCTCCGTCCCCTTTAGCGCTCGGTTCATCGAAGCCGCGCAGAGACGGCAGCGTTAACTGTTTCCTGCATAACCAGAGCACAGTCAGTCTCAATTCAAACAGCACGTCTTCACGCGGCGAGCCGGGGCTTCGGAACGCACCTTTTTTCTCTCCTGCCGTTGCCGGTGTCTCGGAATCCTTTGGCGAAAGGGTTGTTGTCGATTTTCAGCTGCGTGATCTGTGGGAGGAACGACAAGGAAGCTCGGAAATAACGCGCTGAATGATGTCACTGCGTAATGTCAGTAATGTTTTCTTGGGAAAAAGAGCGCAAATAAACTCTACTGCTACTACTACTAGTACTACTACTACTACTACTAATAATAATAATAATAATTATTATTATTATTATTACATTACATTACATTACTACTACTAGTAATAGAAATACAGAAACTGCTAATACGGTGCTACAAACGCAAAAATTGATATTTGTTTATTAATTATATTACAACTATTACAATTATTCCAACACCACAACGACAGCAAACAATAATAATAGTAATTGCAATAATAATAATAATAATAATAATAATAATAATAATAATAATACAGCCACTACTACTACTACTACTACTACTACTACTACTACTACTACTAATAATAATAATAATAATAATAATAATAATGAATCTAGTACTACTGCTAACTATACAAATAATAATAAAGCAACTGTTACTGCCACTAACACGGATAATAATATTTATTTTATTATATTACAACTATTACAATTATTACATTTACAATTAGTACACACAACACAACAACAACAACAAATAATAATAATAATAATAACAATAATAATAACAATAATAATAATAATAATAATAATAATAATAATAATGACTATTACTATTACTAATAATAAAACTACTGTTAATACTATTTATAATAATAATAGTAAAAAAATAATGCAACTACTACTAATTGAAATAATTACATTTATTATTATTATTAATAATTATAATAATACTGCTACTACTACTATTTCTACTACTACTACTACTACTACTACTACTACTAATAATAATAATAATAATAGTGGTTTATAATATCTAATAAAATCTAATGTATTCTTTCGAGTGTTTTATCCACAAATGGACTTCCCAATAAGGGAAAATAAATATACCATTTCCATTTCTCTCTCATTCAGAAGTCGGATCATTTCCCTTTTCCTGTACTCAAGGGAATATTGCCGGATTGATTAAAAGCTATGCTGAAGATTTATAGCAGCCAAGCCTGCCACAGAAACACACAAATTATCTGCTGAACATGAACCCAGATGCACGACTGGCATGATGCCGCTTATCTAGTCTAAACTTGCTGTACCAGTAATCACTTCACTCGTTTTGCTGGATTTTCATCAGGCAGTCAGAGCATGAACCGATGCCAGCATAAACCCACAGGACGTGGTGTGACGTGAGTTATTGAATCTACACCGGAAATAGTGAGCAAAACCTTAAACTGGCTATTAAGGGCGTTCTGGTGAGTGATCAGAGAAACTGTCTTATTAATAAGGGGTCAAAATGGTGAATGATGTGGGGTGGGATGAATAAAACTGGGCAATAGTGACAGGACCACAAAGACAAATCCCTCTCTCTTGAGCGAAAGGCCATCATGAATACAGACAGAGCAGACGTCAGCAGGCCTGGGGCTCAGGACCGGACCTTACCTTGTCGTTCTGATAGGCTGTGACCGCTATGAAATCCGTTTCGGGGAACACGTACGTCCTGAAGGTGCTGTAGGGCAGTTTGAGAATGTCGTTGGCGCGGACAATGTGAAACCTGGGCTGGTACTTGTGCATGGAGTTCAGGATGGTCTGCAAGACAGATCGGACCTTGGTTAGACCTGCTCGGTGCATGAAGCATTAGTCACTACTATAAGCTGCAGCTTATTATTTACTGTCTTAATGACAAGCAGTTTCAGTTCAAGCACGCCTGTAGGAAAAAGAAAAGCAGCAATTATCCAATGTAATACCGAACCGTGGCAAGGAAACGCATGGGTTAACCCAAGGCCGCAGACTCCGAGGCCTGGCATGTGGAACGCGGCTTTCCTAGAACCCTGTGGCATTTCTTTAACTTTAAAGCAATCACTCTGCAAGCTTTCCTCGCCAAATTGCACTTAAGGAGGCCGGTGACTGAAAACACTTTGGGGATCTAAAAGTTCCCGCAGGATAATGAGCTCCAAAAAAAAGGTCCTGCAAGAGGCCCACGGAGCTGAAAAACTGGCCTAATGGCCTGCCGACCTGATCGAGATCTCTGAGTTTTTGAAAAGCATTCTTCCACATCATGTTGATTTTGAATAATAAAAAAAACCACAGGCTGAAGCAAACACACTGAAAGCACATGCCTAAATGCAGCACGGCACCACTCCAGGTGATCCACCAAAGATTTAATAAGGTGGCCCATCTTTCCCAGCTTGTTCATGCTTCATTAGATGCTCTAAACGCCTTGTTTGAACTTCTCTTGAATTTTCAAAACCAGCAAAGCATGCCACCTGTATCCCTAACTGTGACTCTTAAGCCCTGACCTAATAAAGCATATTTATATAAACAAACCAGTGGACCTCAGACGCTGGGCTTTACACGCGTTATGTTTTCTGCAGACTGCTTATAATAATATTCAGCAACACGATTACATGGATGTTCACCGTGCAGTGTTAATAGTAAATACACTAATGGACCTCGCGCAGCCCCAGTGCTGTCCCAGTGCAGCCGTGTAGCCTCAGCAAATGAAGACACACAAAACCTTTTAAGGCTCCAGGACTGTTATGACAAGTCTGTACGTCTCAGTTAGGATGTTTGGTTTCTGGTACAGAGTGGTTTTGTAGGCCATGCTCACAACAAGCTACAGTTTAAGCAAAACAAGACAAAACAAAGCAAAAATCAACTGAAAAGGCCAAAAAAAAACCCAACTTCTAATGTCTGTGTCCATAAAATATATTTAATATGTAAACAAAAGCCAACAAAGAAAGGCAATTGCAATGCAGTATTTAATCTCTATTTTAATCTCTCTCAAAACTAACCAAAAAGGAAAAACAACAAAAAGGCAATTGTCATATTTAGTTTCTCTATCTCTTATATATATATATATATATATAGTGTCTGTTATAAACTCTCTCTTATATATGTCAATATATAAACCAAAGCTAAATAGAATTTAAAAGGCAATTGTCGTATTTAGTCCCTCTTGTAATCTCTTGTGTATGTAAACAAATATAATTTAAAACGCAATTTCATATATATATATATATATGTGTATATATTTATATATATACATATATATACGTATATATATATATATGTATATATATAAATATATATACATATAAATATATTTCTTGTCTTTTGTTTTGTTTTTGCTTTATATATATATATATATATATATATATATATATATATATATATATATATATATATATATATATATTATATATACGTACACACACACACACACACACACACACACACACACACACACACATATATATATATATATATATATATATATGTATTTATATATACACATTACATATGTCGTAATGTCTCTTTCAATATATACAAACACAAACGAAGTAAAAAACAAAATAAAAAGTAAAAAAAAAGAAACAAAAAAACCAACAAAAAAAGCCAAAATGTCGTGTTTAATCTCTCTCTCTCTCTCTCTCTCTCTCTCTCTCTCTCTCTCTCTATCCTCTATAGATTATTCAAGACTTGTCATAATACTCATCTATTGTCACATTTACCGATACAGCTTATAAACTCCGGGATTTATTTAACCGTGGACTTTTTGTTTGAATAAACTGCTTGTTTATTTGGTTTTAATAATTGTAAAATCAGCTTAGCTGCTGCATTTATTTTATAAATGAACTATTATCACGTTTACGCTATGCAAATATCTTTCTCTACATACGTGAAGAAGTAACGGAAAGAGATAAGGGAGGGGCAGAGACCCACTCCCGAGGAGAGACGAGAGAGAGAGAGAGAGAGAGATAGAGAGAGATAGACAGAGAGAGAGAGATATATATATATATAGAGATATATATATGTTATATGTATATTAGACATATATATACATATATATATATATATATATATATATATATATATTATATACATGTATATATATTTATATATGTATATATATTTATATACATATATATATGCACATTACATATATATACGTTTCTTCTTCACGTATATATATATATATATATATATATATATATATATATATATATATATATATATATATATCACAGTAAGACATGTTCATGCACTTCTAATTAATAACAAACAATAAAATGCGCGTGACTTACGAAGCCGTGCTTGTCCGAAATGTTGTTGGTCAGCTTGAGCTTGTGGAAGGTGACGGGCTTGGCCATCCACTGCTCCCCGGTGGCTGGGCTGTCCGGGTGAATATACATGCGCTTGGGCATCTCCGGGTCCGCTTTGCCCGCCACCATCCAGCGCGAGTTGTGGAACTTGTAGCGACAGTCGTCGGCCGCCACGATGTCCATCAGCAGGATGTACTTGGCCTTCTTGTCCAGGCCGTTCACGCGCACTTTGTACGGGGGGAACATCCTCCTGCGGGCGCGCAAACACGGGGCGACATTTCTCATAAAATCCCCCAATTTTAGACTCAACTTCATAAGCCGATAAATCCAATTTCCCTGCAGCCTGTGCAGATCCGTACACACTTAGATTCCTCGCTGCTTTCCATATCCAGCTCTAATTTAATAAGCACTGACAGTAAAACCAGTAAAGCGCTTTTGGTGTTTACAAAAAAGGAGCTGCACTGTAATTTCTGCGCGCAGAACAAATAAACAGGGCTTGTCGGACATTTTAATCGTTCCCATTTGACGCGGTGATTTCGTGTCGATTCGAGGCAGCAAGGGTCAGTCGTGCTCGCTTCGTGCTTTTTTATGCGAGCTGCTCTGGATCCGAGAAAACGCAACGGCTTCGCTGTTTCTAGCGCAAAAGCAACCTTAAACCTTTGGCATTTTAAATACGTATAGTTTTGGCTGGGAAACGAGCAATTTCGTGCAATGTTCGTGCTTTAATACGCTACGTTTACGCAATGCAGGCCTAAAGTGTGTGCAAAGTGAAACTGTTTGCTTTTTTACATTTAGCCAATTCTTTAAAATCTATAAAGTTGCCCCTTTCAAAATACTTAAATCAACGTACAAGATCGCAAAATACATCATGACCTGACCTGCGCCTAAAGCAGCTTTCCACTCTGCCACAGTTTGAATAGAACGCGCCGACTCACCTTCCTGACTTGGTGATGACCATCTCGGTGCCGAGCTTATGGAACTGGTCCCACAGCTCCTTGGCTTCGAGCGTGACTTTGGGATCGTCCTCGACGTCCTCCTCGGGCTCGAGGCTCTTGAGGGCGCGGAGGTGCGCGGCCGCGGCCGCTTGCTGCTGCTGCTGCTGCGGGTGAGAGTGGTGATGGTGGTGGCCGTGCAGCGCCGCGTGCAGACCCGCCTCGGCCGCCCCGGAGAGCGCGTGCGCCTCGGCCAGCGGCTTGGGGAGCAGCCCGAGGCTCGGAAAGAAGGAGGCGGGCTGCGCCGCGGCGAGGAACGCCGACACGGGGAAGTCGGCCGGCCGGTGCGCGTGGAACGGGTGATAAGCCATAGCGCCGGTCCCCGTGAAAACCGGATCTCTCATCGGTGCATCCACACACGGAATAAAGAAGAGTAAGAAGAAGAAGACAGGCCAAGCTACAAGAACCGAGGATCGATCTGTATGTCCAGTTTAAGAAGCTGGTTTGGTTTTCAGCAGCGAGGCCGTGAAGTTGACGCTCCTGCGCGCGAACCAAAGGAAGCAAGCAAGCCCGCAGGTCCTCGTTAGTCCCGATAACAACGTTATCCTGATCATTAAGAGCCCGGATTCTTCACCCTGACATGTACAGCTCCAGCTGCTCATCCGGATCTCAGCGTGCCTTTTCTCGTCCGTCCAAGCGCTCCGGAGGTTTGGTGCGAGCCTTCTTTGCGCGTCCCTCCTCCTCTCAGCTCGCCCACACTAATGAGCCAATGCGCCTTGATTGCCGATTTTACGCATTCGGGACCAATCGCGGCGCTCGGTGGGCGTCCCCAATGACAGCTCGATGCCGAGCAGGAGGCGTGGTGAAGAGCAGCAGAAAGGAGGTGGAGAGAGAGGAGAGAGCGAGGGGGGCGGTTAGGAAGGTGTCAGGAGCATTTGCAGCAAGAAAACATGTCAACAGGATAAAATATTAACCAATGACAGGGAGAAGATGTGGAAATCCCACCCTCCAAATACAGAGAGAGAGAGAGAGAGAGAGAGAGAGAGAGAGAGAGAGAGGCGAGCAGGGCCAAACAGTGCGAGCCGAGTTTCATTTTCCATTTAAGACTGAAAAAAGAAGGGGAAATAAGCTCTCTTTTTCTTTGCTTGAATTTTTTTTATTTTGCCAGCGTGTGTTTATGGATGACAGACTGCACAAGCACATGTCTTATTATTGTGGCTTGCTTAAAAAAATCACACTGCACAAGCTGTGATTCGAGCTGACTCATTGGATTTGCTAACAATCGATTCCCAGATTCAGGACGCACCGTACTGTCTTAGGCACTCGACAGAATTCAGCTCGGTGAAAAGAAAGACAAACATCATCACAGGCCCCCATTGTTAAGAGCCGCGCTATTAACCCTTGCGCTTTTACGCTCGAAAGGAGAGAAAGCCGCGGCCCCTTTAAGAGGCTCCGTCCGCGCTCTGATTAAGTGGGACTCCGCTATTTGTTAAAAGGCCGCTTGGCGCCAGCCGGCTGGAGTCCTACAATAAGAACCTGGCCCGTGTCACTTCATATTTACCCCCAAGTCCTCAAATGGCGTGCACCCATCCGCTCAGCGCGCACCAGCACCGGACCAAAACCCCGGCGAAAACAATTCAGCGCGCTCCAGTTAATTGAGGAGAAAATGGTGGGGGAAAGAAAGTGCCACGGATGTGGGAAGAGGTTCAGATTAAAAAACAACAACACTAGCTATACAACCAAAAATATAAAAAAGTGTAAATTAATAAGGCATGTTTGTTTAACCTCTTTATTCCAACCAAGGTAACAACGACCAACAGCAGATAGATAGACAAAAGTTTGTGGACACCCCAACAAATTATTGAGCTCTGCTCATGCATAATATAAATCGTACAATTCTTGATTCTCCACAGACAAACAGTGGCAGTAAAATGGGTTGTACTGATGCCCGACTCTCAATATGGCACATTTATAGGTTTCTCCTTCCAACAAGACAGTTCCCAACTTTCTACCCTGCTGTCCTTAAACAAAGTCCAAAGAGAATTGGTTTGTAGACTTTTTTTTATTCGAGAACATGCTCAAGTTTGCTCAGAACCTTGGCCTCAACTCCGTAAGACAGCTTGAAAATGCACTGGAATGCAAAAGTTCCAGGGCTTATTGCCTAACATCAGAAGCTGACCTCACAGTCACGTTCCAAAATCGAGTGGTAAGCCCTTATAGGAGAACAAACGTGACTGGGGGTAAACTCCACTAATACCGATATTTTGGAGGTGTTTTTTGGCTGTCCACAAACTTTTTTCAGTGTATTGTAGATCTATAGTTAGATTACGCATTATGGACCAGAAGGTCTAGGCGTTCAAGCCCCCAGTTGTCACTGTTGACCACTTAACCCACCATGTCTTTGAATGTACTGTGTAAGATTGTATCAGGTACTTGCTTCTTAAGGCGTTTGCTAAATGACTGAATGTAAGTAGCCTACATGTAAGTATGTACAGATATCTCGTGTGTGTTTACGTATCAGACGTATCCGAAGCACAATACGCAATGTGAAGACGGGCTTCCATTACTGTGACAGGTGAACTCTCCAGTTGGCAAATTCCAGTAGGGTTCACATGGAAAGTTCTGCAGTTATTGGTTGGTGCATCATAAAAATATGATGAGCACTCCTTCATTCAGCAAGGTATGACTTCAACAATATCCAGAGAGAGAGAGAGAGAGAGAGAGAGAGAGAGAGAGAGAGAGAGAGAGAGTGCTGCAGGTCGCTGGTCGCGTTTCTGCACCCGAACCCTTGAAGTCGGTTCACAATCCTGCAACTCGTGTTTGAGCTTAAACGAATTGGGGGGCTGCTGTGGGGCACATCGGGGGAGCCTGGTGGGAGCCGTTTAGCGGGGGTGTGGATGGAAGAGCTGTCGGATGATGAAGCACATCGATAGTGCGTGCGGATCAAAACCAGTTCGTGGTAAGACGGAGCGACTTCTACGCGACTTCCAGAAGAAAAGGAAAGGAAAAGAAAGAAAAAAAGCAGGTGGACTGTTTTGATGGAGGAATTCCAACAGGGATGTGTTGTTTAAAAAAAGGAGCAAAACACACAGCTGGACTTCTGTTGTTCTTCATGAAATGCTTCCAAAAATATTAAGAGAAACCAAATTTCAGATTCTCTCTCATAAAAATGTCAACTGTTCATTATTATTATGTATTTTCAAACGCAGTGTTTGATTGTCAGCGCGGATTAGTTATTATATAGAGATTTGTTTTCAGATGCAGCCCGCCATACCAAGCCTTACAAAGATAAATATTGCACGACTCAACACCCACGCTGCACTTGTACATAAAAAAAAATGCATTATTTATTTGGAACTTACCACAGCAAAAGTCACCGTGCCCTCGGTTTAAAAAAAAGAACGAAAGAAAAAAGAGAAGCTCACTGAAAGAAAACACATTAACCCCACACGAAGGAAGTTAATGATTTGCCTTGTGTATGCTTCTCCAGCTAATTATATCAACAAAAGTCAACACGTCGCTCGCGACTGTTTATTTGCACATGGGCAGCCCTATAACTACTGTGGCAATCAAAGTTAAATGGCCAGCGTTGGCTGGACACACCTAGAGTGTTGGAGTGACACACGTGCAGGCTTGAATTAACACACCTACAATGCTGAATTAACACCTACGGTGTTTATATGAGTCCAGTCGGACACATAGGTTTAGACATACAGAAACGCTTGAACGTGTGGGGTCTTGCTATTATATCCGTGCAACAATATAAACATAAAAAAGACAAAATAATGTGATGTGTTACTGATTTTAACTGTTATGAGTTTAGTATAATAAACCTGCCCTGCGCAAACATAAAGAACAGTTAATAGCCTATTATTAATTATTGATTTCGCATTGGGTTTGGGTTTGTTTTATAAAGGTGGCGCATCTAAAAACTTTTTTTTTTGGTTATGTTTTTATTATATATGATGTTTTATGTTTTAAGAACCTCTTTAACTGCCCAACATATATCTGTTGTAGAATTGTGTAGGGGTCATAATTTAATCCCTCAACACTTGAACCTGATTCACTTGTGAGTATAAAATTAATAATCACGACACGTTTTTATCCTGGAACTTCTCACTGCTGCAAATCGTGTCATGACCATTAGCTCTACAATTTTTTGTGTTCTTTTGGTGATCAACAATTATATGTTTAGTTCTATAAAATTAATTGTTTTTATTTAGTAATCACTTCAAATTGCTACTTTTCAGAGTTGTATTCTAAGTAGATGACTGATAATCGATTCTTTAATTCTGGACTGCAATGTTCTTAAATTCTGTTGTAATTCTATAATGACGTTTCCATGTATTTCTAGATCACCTCACTATTTTGGAAATTTATAATGGCCATTGATTCTAAGACCATGCAACTAATTCAGGAAGGAGCATTTCCCATTCAAAACGTCTTAAGTTTCTATAACTCCACAATGACACCATTACAATTAATTAAGAAACGTCTTAGTTTTCTACAGTCATACACCAGCTGACCCTTGGTTCTAGTCCAGCGGACACTGACTTATTAAACTTATTAAAATTATGAAACTTCAAAAATGTTCTACGCCATAATTACATTCAGCATCTCATAGCTATGAACAAGTTAATTACGAAACGTATTAACGTTATAAATCAATCGTTGAATCTTTCATTTTTAGACTTTCCCCTCTTTCAAATGGGACTGAAATGGTTTATTTTTTCGAATATCAAACGTGAAACGCTACGTTGACTTATCAAGAACATAAGAACAGTTTTCTGTCCTTCTATTAAAGAACAGTATTTCTTTAATAACAACGAAGTTTTGTAATCGACTCTTACATTACTCCAATTCCCATACGTTTCTCAGACGCGCTTCATATTTTCAAACCCCAGCAACATGTTTTCCTCCACTGTCAACGTTGGAGAAATTATGGATTGTCGAAATATAAAACTGATTTAAATGTTGAGCTTGGAAAACGTCGGTTAAAACGGACGAACAGCACTATTGTAAATCTAATTTGACTTGACAAAAAATATGGTAATAAAACATTTTACAATGTCATTTATGTTTTTGTGGCCGCAGTTTGTGTCAGGCCATCTTACCACAAGCTGATGTTGCAAAATTCAAGATTGATTTTTAGAGGTTTATGTGCAGTGTCTACATTTCGTGACAGCAGGCCGTGTTCACCATGCATTCGGATGCGATTTGGGGTGATTCAAAACTAATAAGTGTCAGTTTCATCGTGTGTGAGCTCCTTCTAGGTTGTATCGGATAATATTAGGTGTAGGTTTGGTTCATGACTGAATACTATTTCTTCAACGATAAATATTTTGTTCTTATCTAATGTAGTTTTTAAGAGGAACGCCCACGTTTGGCCAAGAATGGCTTTATTTGCTCATTATTTTGCGTTCCACTGCTTTTACATGCAGCTATAAAAGACATTTTTCTTCTTCCTTTTAAAAAAACTTTATTAAAACCAGTAAGCAAACATGATTGTAGCCAGAGTAAGTCCTTCCTTTCCTTTTGCAAGGGCAAGTCTCGGTTTATTTTGTGGATCACATCCTCAAAGCAAACATTATCATTTCAAACAAGTCAAATCATGTTTGGGAGCCGTTTATTAGCTAATTACAGTGAGGCCATTGAGAGAGAATAAGCACTATAACCTATTTGTAGATAGGCTATATTTTAAATAGGATACGCAATGGAAACAAAACTGAAACTGGCCAGGGTTTTTATTAGTATTTTTGGTTACACGTGTAAAATTTTAAACACAACAAAGAATAATGAAACATAATTATAGATTATTAACATCTGGCATGATATTAGGAGGATCCCTTAATGTGAACAACACCTTTCTTGGAAGGGATGGTCCTTATGACTAGGTTATACAAAAATATAACAAATGAGAAATAAGAAACAAACGGATTTGGACCAGGTTTCAAGTATGATTTTAACATTCAGATCTCATGACTACGTAATTTTTTACATAATTAAAATAAAAATAGTCCCCGGCCTACATAGAATACACAAAAGCTTCCATAAAGTAACTTGTTTCGCAGTACAATGTTGTTGCATTTAAGATTGATAAAATACGGATAATTTCAATACAAAGCAATGTCTTTATTGCTTAGTTTCCCCATTGTTTTCTAAACGTCTGTAATAATAATTAATTGACCTTTAACTTTATAATAGAACACAATTAATTCTTTATTACTGGAACGTGTCAGCGTTTTACAAGTCCATAATAATCACCATTTAAACTCAATTTTGTCGTAAATGTTGGTCATTCTGCACAAAAAATGCCTCACAACCACAGTGCTCACGACAATCCATTCTCTAGAATACACATTCTATTAATAATTTTGCGTGTGTGTGTGGTTTTCAACCACAATCCACGCATGACAAGAAATGAATTCAAACTCATATTGTGCCAGATCGCTGTACACATTAAATGACAGTAAACAGGAACAAACACCAGTTCGGCCGGTCTTTCTGTTTCTCACACCAATGCATACCGGGTGTGGTCCATCAAACAAAAATCAATTATAAGGGAACACGATGGTGTTAGGACATTTGGATATATTAGTCATAAACTGGCATCACAAAAAGAAAAAGGATTGGCGAAATGGTGAAAGACTTTGTTGTAAATTTAGGGATTGTAACGCTGGACCTAGTAATTATGAACAACTAATTAAATGTAATAATTTATAGTATCTTCAATTATTATAGGTTGAGTGATATTGGTTGTCTGAGTCATAACTGCAACCAGTCAAAGCAAAAACTATTATTATTATGAAACGTGCATCAATGATATCATTTTGAAGAGGATTCATTTTTAGAAATCGGTGTGTGTGTGTGTGCGTGTGTGTATTTGTGTGATATATGACTCTGTCTACATTAATGCAAGTGATTGTCTGTATGTGGAAATTGATTTGCGCAGCCGAAGCGCTTGAAGGCCCACTTTGTTTCGTTTTGTGTGAGGGTCATAAAGGAGCGGCTTTTGTGTTTGTTTTGTCTAATGACATTGTGTTTGGCTTAATAAAAGGCGTTCTGTCTCGCAGCGCTCATTCTTTTCTTCTCTTAAGAGCAAAACAGCGCTTTAAAATGCAACTCTCGCGTTATAGACTGTAATCGTGACAATAAGAAACGCAAAACACAGAACAGAAGCCCATACGATCGACCTTAAATTGTTAACATGACAAGTGTACAGCGCTTTGACTTGCTGCTATGTGTAATTCACCGTGCATACTGTTTTAATCGTTCGCACAAGGCACCCAGTTCCACATCCAACTAATTCAGACACAACAGCGTCGGTCACGTTGCTACCAGAAGGGATGACTCACTTGGACTTGGACGTAGGAATACTTTCGGCGTGTTAACAGGTGAGCAAAACAACAAGTATTACAAGATACGTTGCCAGAAACAATACCAAAAGGCACCAAGCCTTCGCTCTTCTGAATGGCCTAAAATGTCTGCTTTAAAATGGTCCTCCATCCAGCAAGACTGCCTTGCTGAAGCAGAGGCGATCCACCACCGATCAAAGGTAGCCATTAACGTTGCAGGTCAGTCTCTTTCCTCACCAGCGCTGTACTTTTCGGAGGAATGTTCTAGGGCCTTCGGAGCAGAGGATGTACGCGGGGGAGGCGTCATTAGAGAGCTGGTTAACGTAATAGTGCAACTGCAAGCCAAGCCGGAGAGGCAATGTCTGAAAATAGCTGCATTATTTGTTTAATAGATGATCTACAGATGTTATGATGTGAGAGTCACGTTCAAGCCCCCTTAGACCAAGTGCTAAGTCTATAACCATCTGGTTCGTTTCGGTCGTACCTTCCCTTTCTGGTTCTCTCGCCCTGTTGAGTTTTCGTTTTCAGATCAAGCATGGGACCCATTAAGGGGAACTCGGCAATTGATTAAGTTATGAGGGCCTGTCTTGCCGGATGCTCAAACAAATAGACGAGGAGGGAGGAGGGGGGAACAGAGGGAGATGGGGTTGCAGCCGTATGACAGTGCAGGCCCGAGTGAGGAAGTGAGCTCAGCGCTCCCACACAAGATGAATGGCTCCCTAGCTAACAGGGGTAATAACTTGTAATCAAAGCCATAAGACAGGCCAAGACCGAGGTTTGGGTGGAGGGGTCGAGGCGGTGTTGCTTGCAACTCTTCTCCTCTCCTCTCTTACTCTGGCACATCGTTCCACAACACAGGCACTGTTTCAGACTCCCTTACGAACAGTTGCACAGTAGGTGGTTATAATTAAAGACAAAAGGAGGAGTGAACTGGGGCGTGTCCTTTCGCACACTGATACAGTACGGAAGCTAATTGAGCTCAGATGAACAAACGAACCCGTACACCGCAGGTTCGAAAACTGGGTGCAAGAGTGGAGAGAAAGGGAGAGCAAGAGGTTGTGCTTTTTCTCAGTCACCACAGTCGAAGGACAAGCCAAGCCCCCCAACCGCTCCCTCCGCAGACTGTGCCCGTCCACATCAGAGGGCAGGAAGGAGGTCATCAATCTCAGGCTGGTGACGCCACTTTCACCTCTGTACTCGCTCTCCACACCTGGCACACATTTGACATCATGTTAGGTCACGCCGGACTCAGGCAGAGTTAGTGCCAGGTCGAAACCGTAAAACAGCCAGGCCATCATGGATAAACTTTATTTGCAGCTTTGATTGCTGGAACAGCTCGGGCACTAAGGTGTGTAGTTTACCTGTAATAATCGGTTGGCTAAGTGTAAAAAGCACAGCCACATTTTATTCACTTTACTTGGGCAGTGTCCCAATCACTATAAGAAATGACTGCTTTCATCAATTACTTTCTTTATCTGGACGTCCAGATGCAGCAATGAGCTTTTATCAGAGCTTAATCTGCAATGATATCACTTTCCACGCCAAAGCTCGGGCCCCAGTGCCACTCCAAGCCTCAGCTCCCAAAGGAATGCAAGTGTGGCTCACTGAAGGCCTTAAGCTGATGAAAACCTTTAAAGACCTAAAAGCCTTTCTTGTGTGGCTTAACGTGCCTGCATTCTAGCACTTCTCAGATGCTGCACTGCAGCTATGCGCCTTCTGGCCAATCAGAAATCTCCTGTCATTGCCGAGCTTAAGACGCGTGGCACTCAGAGTCAAGTTGTTGAGGCAAAAAAGGGTCGTTGTTTACCTCGAAGTAGCAAGACACCAGAATTTTTCAGAAAAATCCTGTCTATTAAATTGACAAAATTTACAGTTTAGACCCCAGAACTTCCTGAATCCACCCTTATCCAGAGCGACTTACAATTGATACAGCCTTACAATTAAAGCAATTCTAGGTTAAGGGCTTTCCTCAGAGACCCAACAGTGGCAGCTTGGCAAAGGTGGGATTTGAACCATGGACCTTCTGATCTAGAATCCATTACATAACCACTAGACCACTAGTACTTTAACCACTAGGGATTTGAACCATAGTACTTTAACCATTAGTCCAATACTTTAACCACTAGTGATTTGAAAGTGCAAAACTTTACAAACTTTTGGTCCATAGTCCAGTATTTTAACCACTATAGACCAGTAATTTAAGCACTAGGGATTTGAACCCTCAACCTTTTGGTCCATAGTTCAGTACTTTAACCACTAGGGATTTGAACCCTCACCCCTTGTCCTAGTCCAGTACTTTAACAACTAGGGATTTGAACCCTTGACCTTCTTGTCCACAGTCCAGTACTTTAACCACTAGGGATTTGAATCCTCAACCTTGGGGTCCATAGTTCAGTATTTTAACCAATTGACCAGTACTTCAACCACTAGGAATTTGAACCCTCGACCTTCTTGTCCATAGTCCAGTACTTTAACCACTAGTCAAGTGAAGTCAGATTTATTTATATAGCGCTTTTTACAATGGAGCATTGTCTCAAAGCAACTTTACAATTTTACTTTATCTCCTAATATCTACATCCAATCCCAAATTGATCAAGCCTAGGGATTTGAACCCTCGACCCTCGCCCCTCACCATAATCCAGTAACCACTAGACTAGTACTTTAACCACTACGGATTTGAACCCTCAACCTTCTGGCCCACAGTCCAGCATTTTAACCACAAGCTGAAAATGAAGTCAATCTGCCAGGACCACTGTCTTTAAAAATGTCTTTCCAGTTTCACCTTAGCAATGTGGACAAAGTGGCATCTGGTACCACGGCCACTGCCTTCCAAGCAATACCCAGTGGCTTTGTTGAACACCAGATCGTATGCCTTGCCGATCTGATACAGTACCAGTAGGCCTGACCCTGATCTTGACATTATGATTGTTGTAAGATGTAAGGGAACCAGTAAAGGTACTTTCAGATCAGGCGTCTCGTATCTCCACCATCTCTTCCCCAGTCTTCAAGGGGGAACGTCCACCCAGATTAAGAACACATTGCCTCGAAAGACTTGTGGTGACAGAGATACATGCAGAGGCATTAGCCTGCAAAACTGAGATTAGGATCAAAGAAGGAAAAGAGTCTCGTAATCAAGGATCCATATACCAACGCTGACCATGGCAGAATGGGAACAGCCCCCTGCTCTCATCCCTCTGCCATTTTGGGAATTTTCTTCACAGGATATCTTAGTAACCTACACCCTACAACGTCTCCCACCCCGATTTGTTATTTGAAGTTTAATCCAGCTGTCTCCTTTTAGTGTGCACTCAGGTCAAAACATCCACTGGATCAGCCGACATCAGGAAGGAGGCAGAGGAGACGATTCCATCTTCATCTACTCCAATCAGCCTTCATTAGAGAAGGCCAGTCTGCAAGACATCCTTACCTTGGCTTAGCATGTCGCACAGAGGATATGATCGTGTTACAGAGACAACGGCGACGCAGAATGCCATCTGACCTAATTATTATCCCTCAATATGTCTCTGCAGCCAGTTCGGGGGGTACTTATTCCCAAAAAGTATTGAATACATTGCTCTTGATAATGGTACGATATGATAACAGATCTAGCTAAAAGCAACTGATAAGGCTTGGAAGGTAGTAGGAAGGAATTAGGAAGGAATTAGGAAGGTAGTAGTTTTTCAACCGAGTCCGTAGGACTTCAAACAGTGAACAGATCTGTGGCACCAGCTGTGCGTAAGTTCAAACGTACCCTAGGTGTAATGCAATGGTGGGTGACTGTCAATGGCAGGACACATAACAGGCAGTGTGACAACAAGTTTCCTTCTGCTAAGCGCCTGGAAATGTGCCAACTGGTACTGTGAAACTACTTACTAATGAAACTGTGGGAGCTGCTCGTGCTTGTCAGCGAATTAAACAATCCTCTCTATTGGTGGTCTATCTGGGCTGTATGGAGCCTGTTCACCTTGTGTCTGTGCCCCCACTGAATGACTTCTCCCAACACCTCCTAACAGCTAGGTCAGAACAGTCTGGATGGGAGGCAATCCCTCGAAACGTCTATCCTGCTTCTATCAGTCCAATGATCAAACTCTCCCCCTCCTCAAACTCTGTCGACTGGGCAAAATGTATTTGAGTGCGTCATAGAGGCATGTCAACAATCTCTCACCAAGAAGTACACTTCCCAAAAGTATCCTCTGAGAGACTTTTTATAGGGCAGCAGGGTAAGCACTTTTATGCCCTCTTGTGGCAAGTATCTAATCAGACCACACCTGTAATCATTTATATATCTACCTGAGATGAAACTGAATGCCGAGCTTTGCAGCCATTTGGGTGCGTTATTTTTTGGCAATGAGTGAATATTTTTCACTCAAAATATGTTTCACAAATGAAATCTGTGCTGGTAGTCAACTATGTGTCCATGGCAGCTTGTTGGTTGACGCATTACTTAGTTGCTACTAGTTACAACAAAACATCCGGATTTGGAGTACAACCTTATGTAGTGAAAGGATAGTTTAAACTAGCTACTGTTAGCTAAGGACTTAGTACAGGCTTTACACACTGAACAACAAATGTAAGCCAAACCGGTGCAACCCAGTGTTGAACACAAGAATCTTTGCTACCACAGTGTAGGTGTGGCTTACCTTTTGCATTATAGTTCCTTTGGATCAATCGGTTGATGAGCACGTCATTGGTGGCACGGTCTATTGTTAGAAACCTTGCAGATGGGAGTGACATCAATACAGAGTCACATTTAATTATTCTCCCTTGACTGGTTACAAGGGCACATGAGCAACGCCCTGTCAAATTCAGAGTCAACTCCTTTCCTCAAATTTATGGACTATGGTTGAGTTGAGCATTATGTAAATATTATAACATGGAGTAAACTGATGGCCTATAATAATTAGATCAACTAAGAACTGTAACTGTTAGAGGCGTCTCAAGTGAAGTTTCTTTCCCAGTGCTATCACTGCCAGTATGCAACCACTGACGAAAACATGGCTGGTTGGGAAGACCTGGACATCTTTTTGTAAAAAATGTTTGTCAGTATCTTTGGGGCCTCTTGCTCTGTCTGATGGGAGACGACCTCATATGGACCACTCTGAAAATCCCTCTCCATCCAGCTCAGGTCATCAACAAGTGCCTGTGAAACTGTACACGTAGTTGTAATAATGGTAATGCTACCACAGTACAGGACAGTAGATACAGTAGAATCATTTAATCCAATGTACTTCTAACACACATTGTCTTGGTGATGGTATATCTGGGAAAACCGGACACAGGGTTGGGCGTATCATGTAAGCATTCACCCATACCTAGGGGGCAATTTACAGTCAACAATGAAGGAATGAGCAAATAATAGAATCATATTCGAAGGTGACTCTTCCTTAGCCCCTCAGCTGAGCAGTAATCAGGTTCAGATATGCAGAAAAACCATCTGGCGACCTTTAAAGGGCAAACCCAAAATCAAATTATTGACACATGATCTCAACAGGGAAACTTTATTGTTTTGACCAAATCAGAGTCTGGACAGAAAGCAAACACTTCCACCAGTTTATCTCCCAAATAGCAATGAGTTAAACAGACAGTAAGGAAAAAAACCTGCGTGATATATAGGAAACAGTATACAGTACGCTGGTGTGCTTCCATTGGCATCGTGCTAATTTGACCTCACGATTTGGGACATGGCCACTGTTTCCGTCCCAAATAACTTTACTGTCAGATTAGATCCAATTACAATATTGTGGTAATTGTAATCAGATAAATACATAATAGTTCATGGTATAAACATTACAAAACAAATAGAGTGATATACAGTACTGTACTGTGCAAAAGTCTTAGGACATCTTTAGATTAGATTAGACAGGTTTAGGCAGGTATGATGACCATATATAATTATTTCTCAGGGTCTATATTAGAATACAACCAGAAAATACAAAAAAACAGCTTCTAGGCTACAGCTTCATCTGGGTGCCTTCTACAGTTGGAAGCAGCTTGATCAGGAATGGGGTTTGGAAGGGTAGCAGCCAAGAAAGGGGAACAGGTTGAAAAGGCATGAAGATGAAGATCAGTGGAAAAGACGATTTTGCAGTGACCAATCCAAGTATGCAATTTTTGCTTGATATATACCGTCATTATAGCATTGCTAAAACAACAACTAATGGTGGCCTAAGACTTTTGCACAATACTGTATATCTGCATGAAACGAGAAAAACATTGATGCAGCACTTAAATAACTGACACAAAACTGCAGAGATCATGCTTGTTTCACAATACATTCTTCAGAGCAGCTGAAGATTAATGGACTTGCTCAAGAGACCAACAATGGATTTGACCTAATCCCTTTTAGTCACTACGAATTTGCCTAGACTTGGCCTATCCACCTTTTGTTGGTTCGCGTCACTTGTGGTTCTAATGCTGCCTTCAAGTGGTGTCGGAAATATCGTATTTACGAGATGACATCACATAAACGTCACCGCAATGTCGTATTTACCAGTGGGAAACTCGGATTTTTCGATAAGCCCCGACTTTCCGAGTTGGGGGCGTGTCAGTAACGAATGGATGCTGCTACTAGAGTAAACGTAAAGTTTTTACTTTACTAACAGTAGATTTGCATGTTAACTGTACAGTTTAAGCTTGTGTACATTTTGTCCAACTTGCACTAATGTTAATGAGGAATTACAACAAAATAATATTATATAATATAAAATATTACTCATCTAATTCGTGTCCTGTTCACTTCATTCTCTTCAAGTAAGGCTAAATAAACTTGCTGGTTTTGCCTATACAAAAATAGAAGTAGTACAAACAAAAGTATTCTTTTGGCGTCACCACCCGAAAACACTTGAACGTAAATCATGTCGTAAGTACCACCTCCGAACTCCGAGTAGGAACTTCCGAGGACGTCTTGAAGGCAGCATAAGAAAAGTAGTTAAGGACTACAGGATGGGTTCCTAGGATGAAACCTCTCAAACTACTACTAATCCATGTTTACTTACCCCTCTAACTATGACTCTCATTCTGCTACGTTTCCTTGCAGATCGAGCTCCTTTCAGGTCGGTGACCTCAGGCGTAATGCGATCAGTAACGAATTTTGCGTTAAGATTAGGCCTGTAGAACGCGAGGCACAAGGGCAGTGTACAAGTGTCTGGGAGTTGGGCCATAATCTAATGACGGATCGGGCAGAGACAGAATTTTCAATTAGTGGGCAGACGAGCGGGCCAACGTGGGTCCCCACTGCACGGCCAGCAAATGAATAGGGCCAAATCAAATCACGGCCTAATAGACGCCGCTGAGAGAGAACCTGGTGGGGTGGGGGGTTGCAGTCGATGCTAAACGCATTAAAGTCTTGTGACCTTCCATTTCTCTGTGGTTCCTCCTCCGCTGAAAAATAATAAGTACAGCAAAATCAGCAGTGGAATGAATACGAATTGGCTCGACGTTCTTTAGGGATAAACATGTTTCTTCCCATTCTTGGTTCCACTCGAAAGTTTTGGTGACCCTTTTAAACTGAGATTGAGTTTCGTTCATCATAAAATTCCCTACATCATGCGCTCAGCTGTAGCTTGGTCCGGTGAAACATTTCAAACAAACAGCAGCTATCGGGCATCGCTGCTGATGTCTGCCGGATCACTTGATCTCTAAGCCCGACTTTCCTGACTGCTACCACTGTGATAGCGAGATCTTGGCTCTGCGTGGCTTTCTAAAGTCATGCGAGGGGGAAGAAGGCTGCGCTTTGATAAAAGGAGAGAAAAACAGAGCGAAGGAGGAAGTCATCTGGTTCGTCGAATCACAGAGCCCAAAGACAGACTGCAGAGATAGCGGCGTGCTGTCTGCGGATGCCGGGGGAGGAGGGCGAGGCACTCGGTGGACAGATACCTCGCGCATGAAACGCTACGGGGTTATCAGGGTGGGCTTTGAAGTCGAGCCAGGTGGCTATCTCACCCTGTGCCTGGAACCTGCACTACTTCAGCCACACGCTGAAGCCTCTGACAGCTGCTGAATACGCAGATCGTAGCCCTGCAGAAGACCCGATCGATGCCAGGGACTCAAAAATTATACGGCGAATCAAAGACGTTGCTTGCATGTCACTTTCCATGTCGTTGTTCTGTCCTAGTGCAGTTGCTATCATGGTGGGGTCACTTGTTGATACTCCGCTACGGATCAGGTATTGCCAACGATTCATGGAAGACTGACACCTAGAGAGAATTTGCCCTCAGCCTAAGGACCCCTATTCAGGGTAACAACAAAGGCCTATTTGCAGTAATCGTAGCTGGACTAACCTTGCCTAACCTGGGGTGCCACAAGGTGGGGTCATCCTAAGGTCTCCGACTAGACAAATGACCCAATGGAGAAGAAAACCCACTCAACAGTACTTTCCCACCCTAGATCTAGCATTCTTTCTGTTCCCTTCTCTGCACATCCATATAAACTAGGATTTGTCCAGGATTATTGTTATTTACAATAATAATAATAATAATAATAATAATTCTGCTGCAGGGTTGAGCAGTGGTTTGGTTGTCCACATTGGCACCTTCCACCCTAGTGAGGCATCGCTGGGCTGCATCTGTCTGTGCCTGAAACAATGCCGGATGCAGGGAGTTCTCAGCAACCCCTGCTCAGCCTTTTTTTGTGAGTTTGCATTTTTCCACTGGGAATGATGGCACCAATGTCTTCAGCTATTTCACCACCAGATGGGATATTCAGAGAATATAAACATCTAATGAATGCTACATATAGTATAGTATATACTATATATATGTATAGTATATACTATATAATATTAGTATAATATAGATACAGTATAATAGTATTTCTCCAGATCAAAACTGAGACTAAGAAGAGGAAACTGTGTTTTTTCCATTGGCAGGTTCTAACTGTTCCACAAACTGCATTATTTTTGGTAGAATACAAGCTAAATGGTACTAAAATCGAGCTGTCGCTGATTGGTTGACCAAACTCTGCATTACTCTAAAATTACTTGCAAATATGATTAGTGTGTTAAAGTTCCCCCATCCAGGAGGTTCATTCCAAATCCTGGTTTTATCTTTTAAAAGTTGGTGCACCATTCAAAATCCTAAGCAGAGGATCCAAATGACCATGCTAGCAGGCAAGTTTGACCAGTCATACCCTATTTCAGGTCCAGGACTCAAAGCAATGGCGATAAACTGTCCAGATCTCGTTCAAGGAAGCAGCCAAACGGATATGCAGTCTGCACTTCAACCGTCTGGCGGTCTGTGTTCTCAGGCTTTCCCACCCAGCTTTTAAAATGGCACCATGAAATAATAATAATAATGTCTCTCTTGAGAGAGTTCACGGGGGTAGCAAGTCAGAGAGGGATGGAAAGAGAGGAAGAGGAAGAAACAGACAGGGACCCGATGGTTGGAGACATATCGAAGGCCTCTAGCCTGCATCTGCAGTCTTTGAAAACACGGCTGTGTTTTACATCATTGTGAAATATGGAAACGAGTGTGTTAGAGATTATGGCCGGAGCAGCTGCCGGCCAACAAGCCGGGGCTTATCTCACAGCACTGAAATTTCCACAGAGATTTAATCGGCTCATTCACAACGCAAGAATCTTTTGAGAACGTTTATACCCTCATGCACTCTGCACTGGCTCAGGGTCATACGCTAAAAATGCAAAAAAAAAAAAAAGCTGTGCTATGGGTTACATTTTAATACCCCAATCAAATTCCGTCACTCTCCCCAACATAGACGGACTGTTTTCCTTTTGATAAAGGCTTCTCACCGTCGGCCATGTAGGATATGATTTACATAGTCAACACACCAGAACAGGGATGAAGAGAAACAGTGTCAAATAGACGCAAAAGTCAGTTCCTCCTCCCGCAACACAAATCACTGAGAGGTAGGGAGGCATGTGCTCAAGTTAAATCGTGTTTATCAGTTTGGAACAACACCAGCGAGTTGTACGATCGGGAATGGAAGTACTCAGCAGGCTATACTGCTTGTTTTTTTTCAAACGTTCTCTACAAGAACTGGGCCAAAAACAAGCCACTTTGGGTTCTACTCAACAGAAAACCATCGGGACAACAGTACTAACTATATTTGTGCTCTTGGACACAGGCTTTGAGGAAAGTATTAATACCATAGGGTCCTCTGTCTCTACACTTCACCCACCTCATTGTACATCCCCATATGTCATGGTGGCACGTGACCACAGACCCAGCCCTCTGACCTTAGAAGCCCTGGAGACTCAGGAGCCTCTGAGCAGGCGGCCATACATCCAGAGAAATAAACACAGACATCCGGACAAGCTGTAGCCAGTAAAACGACACCTGAACTTAACAGTTCGCATCCTGCCTCTGGAAAGGTGAGGTCTGTTGGCTACAGACCTGTTAAATCCACTTAAAGCTACTGGAGATGTTAGGTCTGGATACTTGAGCTCTCTGTACAGTTTCTGGATGTTTGTGTGCATTTCCCTGCATGTTTTGCCACCTTGCCAGAGCCTCCAGTGCTCCTTGGGTAGGGGGACTGCATCTGTGCCCACCACCACACGACTATACAAATAAAAGTACTATATTAACTCATACCATTGATGTATATTGTACTGAATCTTAAGTTTATGTCCTAATTGGCTATCCATATTTCAGTGCAAAACACTTTCTGATTTGCAGGGTTCTTGTCCAAAATCACTCTTTTTACAGGTTCTAGATCTTTCTTCTCCAATACATTGTGTGCCCACTCCACCCACTGGATCTCTTTTTATATACAGTACAGTGCAAAAGTCTTGGGCCACCATTTGTTGTTTCAGCAATATCGTCGATGATTGGACCCAAAAACTTGGGTTTTTCACTAATCTTCATTCCAATTTTTGTGAGCTAGGGTACATCGTAACCTTTTGACCCTGTTGCCCTTCTCGAAAAAGTGGTCTCTTGGCTACTACCCTTCCAAAAAGACCATTCCTGATCTAGTTTCTTCGGACTGTAGAAGGGTCAAACTTGGTGTAAAAGTGGTCGTGACACCACCTTATTTATACGTGGGTCCTGGTACTCTCCTCCGGTTATTCGGGCACTGGAATAAAGTGAACCTACACTCCAACTGGTTTTTATTATTCTCCTCCCTTGAAACCACATACATGACTCCCCTCTCTTTCCTCTCTCCTCTCCTCTCTCCCTTCAGCACACCTTCAGCCAACATAAAAGTCCTCTAAACATGTGTTACATTACTCCCCCTCCCACAGAAGAAATGTCCTCATTTCTGAAACTCAAAAAAAAAAAAAAAAAAAAAAAATTAAGAGCTGTAACACATCAACAGCAAGATTTAAGTCAGTGAGCATACATAACAGCACAATCACATCAAACACAGCAAGTGAGCAGACCACAATGACTACAAACAGAAACATGTGAAGAACCGTTAACATAGAACATTACATTAAGACAAAACATAGACCCTAAGCCAAACAGGGGGTTGGCGAATTCGCGTAGGAAGTGTTCGGCTGGCCGCGGACCCATCTGAGACCGCACAATCCTGCCCCGAGTCAGCAACACCTGGCTTTGAGCCTGAATCTGTCGGTGCTGCAGGAAGCTGGTCAGACTTGAGTCTTTGAAAAGTCATGTCGGTCAGGTCACGTCCAGGCAGAAACCTTACAGTAGGCACAGTAAGGAGTGTCCGAGGTGGAAGAAAGCCTGAGAGTGTCTTTTGTGTAGTCGGGCACCTAGGTGAAATGTGCTGCAAGGGCCGAGAGACATCCCACAAGTATGGCTTCAACCGGTTATAATGTACAACCTTAGGACGAGCCTGAGGCCGCTCCAAGGGCCTCACCAAGTAGTTAACGGGCGGAGAGTCGGGTGATGACGACAACGATTCCAGTACCTCATAGGGACCTACCCACCGAGGTGCCAACTTATCATGGTGGTGGGCCGGATCATCTACCAGCACCAAATCCCCCAACTTGTACGGCGAAAACTTCAGCTTGCGATAGCAGTACTGACGCTGACACTCTTGTGCCCTATCCATGAACTCCGTAGCTGATTTGTAGGTGCTGGTCAAACGCTGACGTAACTGGGCCGCGTACGCCGCTGGTGTACTATTAGAAGCCGTCGACTCATGAGCACCCTGATCGAGCAGGTTGTCCAACGGCATGCGAGCCTCCCGCCTGTGAGACAAAAAGAACGGTGTGTATCCTGTGCTAAAGTGAACCATAGTATTGTACGCCAACGCTACCTGCGGCAGGTGATCATCCCATTCCTGACCTAAGGCCACAAGATACTTAGCAAGTTGGTCCTTGAGTGCACAGTTAAACCGTTCGACCGCCCCATCACACTGGGCATGGTATGGTGACGTGCGAAGTTCACGAATTGAGAGCAAGTCACACAATCGTTTAACCAAGTCTGATTCGAATTGTCGCACTTGATCGGAATGCAATGCGTCCGGGACACCCCTCTCTTTCCTCTCTCCTCTCTCCCTTCAGCACACCTTCCCCACACCACGCCCACAGTCAACATAAATGTCCTCTAAACATGTGTTACATTGGCAACCCGATGAAGCTGTCACACTAAATACCTGCCACTGTAGCCTAAAGTATTTTATAATTTTCTCGTTGTATTCTAATAAATGGAAAAATAAATAATTATAGATGGCCATTTTACCATCGTGAAAACAATGGTATGTCTAATGTAATGGTGGCCTAAGATCTTTGGACAGTACTGTATATTGTGCAGGCTTCACTGACGGACGCTCTGTTACAGGGGGTTGTACTTTCCTCTCTTATATAGTGAGCAGGCTCCACCAGTTGGCACTCTTTTAACAGGTCCTAGAACTTTCTTTGCTAATTGAAATGTTCTGTTTCTTGAAATGTTGCTGTTTTAAGGTACATACGTGACTGTTGCGAGAACAGAACCAAACCAAATCTGAGACGGTGTATGATCCGAATTAGACATCCAAAACTAGATAACCACTTAAACTTTGAGTACTTTTGGGTACTTCAAATGCATAAATAATGCACATCCCATTTCTGACCTCTTCTCCTTCCTGTTTTATGAGCAGGAAAGTCAGTGTGTGTGTAAATACTGTTTCAGCATTGCATAATAAACAGCATAAAAATGACACCCAGGCAATAATGGCTAGCGCTAAGCCTAACGCTAAGGAAGAAATGCATTAGCCGAGCTGTTAACATGCTTCAAACTCACGCCTGGGAGAGCTGGCAAGTTGGCCAGCGTTTATTAGAAATAGGTCCATTTCACTCAGCCTGACAACAAATAGCCATGATATATTGATCGGGACTATAAACAAAAGTCCGTGTATACAGTTTGACGTGACGAAAGCGGAGATCACACATGTGCTTCCTGTTTACAGACCTGTATACACATCTCGGGCTCTAAACATGTCATCTAGCAGAGAGTCTGAAGGTGGCCCCGGCGCGAGCCTCACTTCATTTATCATCCGACCCATTACGGCTGGTTACGTTGTCACGCTAGCACCTAGCTCATGGATTAATGGCCGTCTCGGTTTATCTCTGCGCTGCTGGGCCCCCGGCTCGGCCTGTTTATATTCTGTCAGCATGGTGGAACATAACAAAACATCAATTTCAACAGGGCCGCCGAAGCTGGCTAGCAGCTAACACATGCTCGGGAGTGATCTGCGTCAAAACAGTTCCCACCTCGTGAGACGCGAGCATCTGTGCTGCTGGAATCTCAGTTCACGGTAACCACGAAATGTCAGGTATCCAGTGTGTGTGTGTGTGTGTGTGTGTGTGTGTGTATATATATATATATATATATATATATATATATATATATATATATATATATATATATATATATATATGTGAGTTGGGGTTGTGTTTTATGTATATTATTCACTGGCATAGGATTGTTAGCTGTAACTTTTATGGAGGTTATTGAGGGTGCCGGACTGTCTGGAACACATGCATGCACGTAGCAATGACAAATCCAAGGCCATTAAGCTTTCCTGTGGGGGATGGAGGATAAAATGCCGTAATATGCATAATTTTGGAGGCTTAGATGAGGAGGCTGCTACGGATTTAAGGATCTGGCAACACTAGGCACTGATTAATATGGTCAGCGCCATAAAACTGAAAACGAGACATCAAAAATACTTCAATCCTTCTTGTGGCCAGACTTCTGTTCTCTCAATCCCTGGGTCCCTGGGGGCACCAGAGACTCCTGGTCCACACCTTGCCAGAGGCTATATTCAAACCTGGGAAGCTCAGAATGAGCAAAAAGTGTGTGCAAAAGTCTTAGGCCACCACTAGATTTGGCAATATATAACATACTGTTAACATTCTGACCTAAAACATTTCACCCCGTTTCCCTTGGGAAAAATTGGTTTCTTGGTGCTCTTCTTGCAGTTTTCAGAACTTCCTTGCACTACTTATTGTGGTGGCTAAGAACAAGGATTTCGGAACTCAATATAATTTGCAATACGTAAACATTTTGCCACCGACTGACCTCTGAAGTAGGCTGGCTGCACTCACAAATGCTTGTGTTCGCAATTCTCTAAAGCATATCAAAAATTAAGAAAGGCAAACAAAGGAAGAGTCAAGAATCCTCAAGCATGTTACATGGACCAGTCCCTCTCTCTCTCTCTCTCGCTCAATCAGGGTGCACTCTCAGGGCTTGAATACAATGCCTGACCTGTCTCTCTGCGTTATACATCATCACGCCGTAGGCTGCCATGGCGTGTGTGCTCTGCAGGGGAAAGCGATATGATTGATCGGAGCTGGAGCTCCAACTGACCCTGAATCTCTCAAAGCATATACAGAACTGATTCAACCCTGTGTTGTGCAAAAAAAAAAATTTTTTTATTATGGATCCTAGGGTTGTTTGTAAATGAATGGGTTTGGAAGAGAACACCAACGGATCATCCCAAGAATTCAAAGTCCACTCCCCTACTTGAACACTCATTCCTTTGACAAAAAATAATGCACCCATATAGAAATGTCGGATTGCTGCCTACGTTTGCAGTGGTGTCATGACCTGGACTGCTATGGACTGGAACCGTATCGTCTTTAGCGAAGATTCCAGGTTCTGTTTGGGATCCGACGATGGTCGGGCTTGGGCACTTCAATCCTGCCTTTACTGTAGTGATACAAGGTAGTGATACGAGGGACACTAACTGCTCAGCAATATGTGCAGGACATCCTGCGGCCACATGTGTTACCAGACATTTTTCAGCAGAATAATGCTCGCCCCCACAAAGCAAGGGTTTCCCAGGAATGCCTCCGCCAAACTGCAACACTTCCTTGGATTTATCGCCAAACGAGCATTTATGGGACCAGCTGGGACATCTGCTTCGCCAACCTACGACTGTGCAGGATCTACAGGCCCAGCTGCAACATCTGTGAACAAATGTGCCACAGGATACCATACGGGACCTGTATGCCTCCAACCGTATCTCATCTTGGATCCTCGGACTCATTGTCATATGCCTTACATAGAAGTTTCATTTGATTCCAACAGCTCCTTCTTGGGGAGTTATTTGTCAATGAGTGTATATCTTTGGTGGTCAAGTCTACAGGCATTTTTGCTGGCTTCTTTACAGGCACCCTTCACAGGTTCTAGAAGGTTTTTTTTTCCTATAGAATGCACTGGCTCTGCCAACAAGTGCTTGTCTCACAGGTTATAGAACTGCCAACATATGTTGTAGAGCTTTCTTTCATTTATGTTGGGTTGCCTTCACCTGTTGGTGTTCTTCCCTCTGGTCCTACTGTTTTCTTCACTGATATACAGTAGTATTCTCTTCCACTGAACAGAGTCCTGACTAAGCCCACAGACATTTCCAACGGTTGCAGAACTTCATTCCCTGTATGACTCAAAGAGCTTGACTCACAGGTTCTGGAACTTTCTGGAACTTATTATACAGTGTTCTGACTAAGCCCACAAATAGTTTTCACAGGTTACATAACATCTGTGTCTAATATAATGTTCTAAAATAACTAAACCCGCAGCTAAGTCTGGTATCACGTGAGAACACGTAAACCAAAATGCTCTCTTTTCACAGGTTCTAGTACTTCACATAGCGTTCTTACTCAACACACAAGCATTACTGACACAGTTTCTGGGACTAGTTTGTCATACATTGCTTTGACTGAACCTGCATGCACTCTGCACAAGGCTTATATAACCTTATTCCTTGACATTGTGTCCTGACTAAGCTCACAAACATTTTTACGAGCTGACATATCTTCATTTGTATACCGCGCTGCCTCCGCCAACGAGTAATTGCCTCACAGGTATTTAGAACTTGTTTTTTTCCATTAGTATGCTAGCCCCACCCACACTGAATTGACTAAAAGTGGATAGGAGTATTATTTCCTAGCGTATCATTTTAATGCTTAAAAATGAGAAATCAAGGGTTATGGGAGTGTGTGTGTGTTCATCCGAATAGAGGTCAGACTAGAGAGAGAGTGTCAGCGTGAGGCTTCAAAGTGAGATTATTAAGTGTGTGTGTGTGTGTGTGTGTGTGTGCGCACTGACGCTAACTTCCAGTGACAGAGGAGGTGTTAGATGCCTCACAGCTCTCACCGCGCTCCATGCCTGGCTTGGCTGTCCGCATTCACACCTTAATCCAAACAGAAAAGACTCATGCCACTTGAATCCCGAATAACACTTCCACCAAGCGAGAGAAACGACTGACCCATGTATATGTGTGTTGTACTTTGTTTAGTTCTCTAAATGGATGTACCCAATTCCCAGAATCTTGCTCCTTCACCATGTTTAGCTGCACATAAAAGCAACAACTTTGAATACTTGGATTTACTCCTATTCAAGGCAATGCCGGGATTCAAAAACCTTTTTTGGTACACAAGGTACAATGACGCTTAATTTTCCACATTTGGACATATTTGTATTTGGTCAATTCTAAAGAATGATTTCAGTCCCCCATGTCTGCCAGCTTTCAAGTATGGCAGGAGGTAGATGAAGGTATGGGAAATTGTCATTGACCCAACATTAAGGTAAATACACAGGGTACTTTCACCAGAGAATGTGTCAGAGATACCACTGAAAACACAAATACAACGCTACAATCCATGCAATCCAGCACCCGAAGCCTAAACTGCTCTAAACGCCCCCTATAGTAAATACATAAAACGTGGTTCTTCAGTTACAAGCAACACATTAACCATCACACATACTGAAGAACCAATATATAAATGTGAACGATCGAACATAAGCATGAATAAACATAACTCGCTGGTGGCACACAACCAGGAGGGTCCAGCTGAAGAAACACTACATTCAAGAACAGGCAAAATAAATCAACATTCATGAACATTAATTAACAAAAATGTATAAACAAAACATCATGTATGATAAATAATATATATTTCAATAATAATACACACGCAAAAACTTTTTTTACTTTGACCAGCTGTTTACAGAGCAACGTCCGCAGTTAAAAGACAGATTTTTATGTGCTAATATACTTTATTGTAGTTGTTAAGACTTCAGTTGAGAAAAACAGGTCACTAACACTTCTCATACTCACGTAGTCTAATTCAGAGTCACCTAGACAGGGCACCAGTCCATTGGGGCCCTTTAGAGATGCCATTTGGCCTTTCTTTGTAAAGTCCACACACACGGGGAGAACAGGCAAACTCCACACAGGTATCACGCAGGCCAGGATTAGCAACTGTGTCTCTGGAGCTGTACCCCCTGGTAAAAAAGTGGAACCTCTCCAGATGACCCACTTTTGTTATTTGCAAGGTCTCAGAAATGCGCACGTAACGGATAACGCTATTAAGACCCGCTGCGACATGGAAAAAAAAAAAAGTCAGAACGCATGCGTCTTTGATCCGCGCTTGTAAAGGTAAGGTTAGAAGTTCAAGTCCTTCGTCGCAACCTTTGATAAAAGCGCTTAACCTCAATTACAGCTGTAAAAACGTCGAGCCGCCTCGCCGGGGTGACGTGCCAAACAATTACGATAAAAGAGAGGAAAATAAATAAACACGGGGGATGTAGGAGCATGCCGCAGGGGATCAAGGGAGATCGAGTGTTTAATCGGCACATTAGGGAAGGAGGACGCAATCTTTGCTTCTAACTAATAGAACGTGTGACTATAGCATGTAAAATATTATCCTTTGTGATTTTACCGCTGGGAAAAAAAGTGCTCACTGCAGCCCAGAAGGTGGATTGGACTGCTGGTTTGATAACGTCTGGACACAAAACAACTTGTTATGCATCCCTGTTAGTATTTTGGCTCTGTGGTTGCCATCTTATTAAGAGACAAACTGCTAACAAGTGCCACATCGACGCATTAGCCAGGCACCTTAGCGCACCAGCGTGTGATAAACATTTAATACCAATGCCAGAGGCAGTAAGCCCCAGGTCCTGGACAGGTTCACTTTAGCCAGTGTGAAAGCAAGTCCTGTAAATCCCCACCAATGCGTTTTGCCATAAAAGTGTCAGGAAGTCATTTTTATTTGGCCACACAGGCACAGTAAGGACCACATGACCCAGAAGCCTAGTCTGCAGAGACATGGGCCAATGGCCAGGATGGGTTTCTAACAATTTCTCAAGCATCCATGATTGCTGGTGACCTTATTTGGCATCAGGAGTAACAGAAGTCACCACAGTCAACAGAAACAGAAAGCACCACAGTCAATGGAAATGAGGCCAAATAAACCCTAACCTTTAGATAAGCAGATGTGGCAACCACACAGACAGAGAAAACCGACCGAAATCGGTGTACATGCTATGAGAAACCTGATTACTGGAGTAAATGCCATCTCTCATTATCAGATTATTTAATCTGATTTCTAGTTTACATGGCCACTTGAATAATCAGATAACTGTAAAAATTACTACTATAATCAGGTTATTAAGTGCACGTCAATTTATGTAGACCAGAAGGTTCAGGGTTCAAATCCAACTTCAGCCATGCTGTCAATGTTTGGTCCTTGAGCAAAGCTCTTAACCTGCAATTGTTTGGATTGTAAAATTTATCAGCTGTAACACTTTGGATGAGGGCTTCTGTAAAATGACTAAATGTAATGTAAATATTATGATTTCTACTCTTATTGGTGGATTTGTGCTTTATGGATTTGAGTTTGAGCTCAAATCGGGTAAAAAAGGAGCAAATCCTGACTGGCAAGCTTCTAGCAGACAAAGTCAATGTTAATCTACCTGTGTTGTGGTGGGTTAGGTGTTTCTTTAATACTGTTGTTTTAATATTCGAAACAAGATAGGGCTAGGTATTCATCTGGGTTTGGTTCTCTGCATATTTCTATAATCACACATTTTTTTCTGTTTCCACACTATCTGGCCTTAGTGTAAATAATAAAGTTCCGGGATCAGCAGTGGAACCACAACGTCTGGTAAGAACCAAGCCTTTAAGCTGGAACAGCGTCAAAGGAGAACTTCCAGCTGAACTTCTGTCTTAAAACCAGAGAATATTTTCACTCCATTTAGGTGATAATAACAACCGGAAGCGATCATGGAAGGTTCGGAGAAGGGCAATGAAAGTAACCCTCCTCCGGTCGTTCGGGGCTTTTGGTGGACCCTGCGAAGTAGTCGGCAGTTCGGAGTTGATGAAAACATGTGTATGTGTGATTGTACATACTGTAGACATATGGGGTGGTAATCAGCATGCCTCTCTCAATGGCTGCCAAGACAAACAAGGCAATAACAAATCCACTTTGCAGCTCATCTATCTACTGCAGGCCAGGCCAATGTAAACACTCCGGGGCCTCGGTTGTGCTTTTCAAAGAAGGGGGTCCGGTATCCCTCAAATAGTCAGCCGGCCTGGTCTATGGCTCTTTCTGACCCTTGTTTCATGTACAGGGGTCCGGTAGTGGTAAGTTCCAACACAGTACAAACATTATGTTCATGGATGAAATAGGTTCACAATGACACAGTCAGTGGCAATGAGTCCTGGAACGAATATAGGCCTTGCAAAGTTGGTGGAAAGGATTGCGTCTCATAATGTGTTGATCAGGACTGTGCGAGCCAAACAAACCTGTCTTTTGGGTCATGTATACAGAATGGGGAAGTTAGTGATCTCCTTCAAGTGTGTTCCAATCCTACAAACCACCTACAAGATCTAGGGAGTCACAACTTCAGTTTCAGTAAGGTGTATTTATGCACCCATGCTCATGGGCTCCAATCTAGGCATCATTGCAAAGTATTATTTGCAGAAATATAGCACTGTGCAAAAGTCTTAGGCCACCATTAGATTTGTCATTTTTGCAATAGTATAACAACTTGGATTTGTCACTCCATAGTCCTCTTTCCCATGATCTTCGTTCCAATCTTTGTGAGCTTTAACATATCTTAGCCTTTTCACCCTGTTTCCTTTCTGGAAAAGTGGTTTCTTGGCCACTTCCAAAAAGACCATTACTGATCAAGAAGAATCAAGTTGGCAGTTTCATTGATGCTGCCAGTTGCTGCTATTGCTATTTTTTTAAATACTGCATATACATTGCTTGTATTTTCTGGTTGTATTCTAATTACATACTGTCACCTTACCGTTGCTAAGCCGAGAAATGTAATGGTGGCCTAAGTTTTGCACAGTACTGTATATGAGAACAGATTGACTGAGACAAATGCTGTAACCTGCTGTTCGATCTCCAGCTAATCCCACAATGCCATCCGGAGACAGCGAGGCCCAGAGCAGGAGACAACCTCTGTTGAGCGAGCAAATGAGCCTTGCCACCCCAGAGACTGCAGCCTGAAATGCTGACCCTGTGTCCGCTTCGTCATTCTCCTGCCTTCATCTGTTCATAGCCAGGTTCCAAATCAAAGAGAACCCCATGTTGCGGAGGAAGTCTGCTAATGTGGATCGGCGTGTGTGAGTGTGTGTGTGGAGTTAAAGTACAGAACCGAAACAAAGGCAGCCCTATGACCGAGTAACGAGTGATGTCATTTGCATACAGTCTACACAAAGCATCCACAGTGCGACTGTTACAGCTACTAATGACGATCGGTACGTGTTCAATAATTTAACAATAGAACTAAAAGGCAGTCGCCACGCCGGGGCTTTTGATTCACTGATTCCTTTAGAGAGGATGGCGCAAACGTTAAGCCAATTGTTCGAATTTGTGGCGTGATGATTATGGAAGGAATGCAGTGGTGTAATCTCAAGTACCAACATAGCTGCATGGTGAAGAGCTGAAGAGCAGAAGCGAATGATTTGCTCGCTGCTCGCTAACTAGTGATGGTTTCTGTTTCATTTTCAAAATAAAAAGTCAGCATTGAAGAATTAAAGCAAGATTGAAATTCACCAACTGGGTAAAAACAGGGTGCCGATATTCAACTCAAATCTCCATTATCTTCTAAATTATAAGAGCGGCTTAGATTATAAATGTAAGAATTACAATAAGTTATCTAATTTTATACCACAGTTAGTTCCGACCCCGCAATCTGAGAGTCTTCCGCTGTGACATTATTGACGATAACAGCACTGTGACCGACGCTCTATAAGTATTAATCCGCAGCACACATGTAACCGGACTGTGGTAGCCTAGCGGTTAAGGTACTGGACTATGGACCAAAAAGGTCCAGGGTTCAAATCCCGCCTCTGCCAAGCTGCCACTGTTGGGTCCTTGAACAAGGCCCTTAACCCACAATTGCTTGGATTGTAAGACTGTATCAATTGTAAGTCGCTCTGGATAAGGGTGTCTGCTAAATGCTGTAAATGTAAATGTAACCTGGCAACGACGCCGGCCAGAAAAAGCAACCAAGTTATAATGAGTAAAACACTGCCGAAATGAAAGTTATTACATTATAAAATCTATTGGTTTTGAAAACGATATGAATTTGGAAGATGAAGCTATTAATGACCAACCTGAGCCAAAGGTTTATCACCTTTAGGATTTGGAAGCGCTGGAAAAGCGAAACGAAGTCAGTACTTTAAATCAATCATCTCCCGCGCTCTTAATAGATTCACCGCTCGACTGAAGAGCAACAAGTCTGAAGATCAGTTTTAGTCCCATCAACAAAAATTAACTGAATCAGCGTCATCACTCACACAGACGTCGTTTACTGGAGCTAAACTCTGCATTTTTCATTAAACACCATGCAAGGCTAATCGGGCGTTCATTGATCTGACAGGTTTGTTATCTGTAAGTCCAACTCTAACCCAGAGAAGCTGCTGATGCTCTGTAGCTCTGCCCTTACATTTCTGACTGATCAGATTAACATTAAGAGCTTCATCATACAGATTTATAATCACTAATCAAACGGGATCCTAGACTTTGGTTAGAACACGGGGATCTCACTACGATTTGCTGCAGTGGGTAGAATAGTGGATCTTAGTAACAGCTTGCCTTGTAAACCCCACCCATTTTATTTGCTGAATGTAAATAAACTTTCTCTTTAATAAATTAAAACTTACCAATCGATATATTTGTGTTTATTGTCTGAGTAATAAACAGTTATGGGTAATTCTGTTCCTAGACTTTAATGCTGCGAGGTAACGATAGAATGGAACTATTTTACCTATTTTTTTAAAATCGTTTTTTCTGTCCTTTTTATTTTAAAATCTAACAATAAATGATAAACGATAACGGAACTGTGGTATAAACTGTGGTATATACAGGATGTGATATATTCACAATAATGCACACCCTCTCGTGCCTTATTGCTTTAAAATATGTTCATAGGAACAGTTTAAATGAACAGAAAATAGATAAGTAAGTATTTCTTTTGTGTATTTGCCCTACACCATTTGGGGTAACCAATTATATTTGGCATAGAGTCATGTGCAAAAGTCTTAGGTCACCATTATATTTGTTGTTACAATTTTAGCTTAGCTTCTAAATTATAAAGCCATACCAAACTGAGCAAGCCTAGGGTGACAGTGGCGAGGAGAAACCCTCTAAACGTTATAAGGAAGAAACCGTGGGAGGACCAAGACTCAAAAACGGACCCGACCACCTTGGCCGGCCTAGATTACCAATTATAATTGGTATAATAACCAATTATAATTGGCACACAATAATATGCAAAAGTCTTAGGCCACCATTTGATTTGTCATTTTACCAATGCTGTAACAACCATACATAAAGTTGGATTGGTCAATCCAAAATCCTTGTTTCCACTGATCTTCATTCCAGTCTTTGTGAGCTTTAGCATATCTTTGCCTTTTCACCCTGTTCCTGTTCCAAAAATAGTGGTTTCTTGGATTGTTACCCTTCCAAAAAGACCATTCCTAATCAAGCTCCTTCAGACTGTAGAAGCTGCCGATATTGCTCAAAAAAAGAAAAAAAAAAAAGGTATATTATATATCTCATGGTGGCCTAAGACTTTTGCACAGTACCCTATGTTGCTGTGTAGTTCAGCTCTGATTCCTTTGGTGTTGTACCTGTCCACGTGAGGGTGTGGAAAAGTAAAGGATGTGAACCTTGTTTATTTGGTTTCTTTCCTCCTCGGCTTTTGCGGTATCATAAATCTTGGCTGTTTCTGTGTAAAGACATGCAAACACACACCCACTGCGCTGAACACACACGTACAGACTGTATTACAGCTCTCATCGCTCACGGCTGGTACGAGGAAATGAAGACAGACCAATAGGAAGTGCATGGGTGGCCTGTCAGCATGCCCTGTGTGTGTGTGTAAGTGTATGTGTGTGTGTGTGTGTGTGTGTGTGTGTGTGTGTTATGATAGCTTTCTGGGTCATTAGCTGTAATCAGAGGGACCTCTCTCTGCATAAAGCCCCATAGGACCACATCAACCATTACCTAACCAGCCACTCCAGCTTGCTTAAACGCAACGTCTGAAGCCACATGACTGTAAAAGCATTAGCTATGATTTATCATCGAGGCATTGTTTTCGGTAAAAGAGGTGCGAGGTGCATTCTTGGGCGTGGAGATCTTCAGGGCTCGAAAACCCAACCCGTGGTGCCCATATATCAAAGCCAGCACTCGTCAGTGACGCCTCCCCTGCTGGGCCTATTTGTCCAATTAGACGCAGGCCACAGGGGGTGGGCTTCAGGCATGAAACGGACGGAAATAGAGCTGTTTGCACAGACATGCCGCTCACATTATATCAGGTCACACTTCATTTAAGTGACCTGGTCGCTTTACGACATTAACAGCCATCGGTTGTGGCACAGAGCTCGTTTTATGGAATGTAAACATCTTTATCATTTACACCTTCCATCATATCCCGGCACCATCATGTAATACAAAGTCCTTACACAGCACCCATAATCTTGCACGCATGCTACACAAACACCCAAAGCTCATCAACAGGTCCAGGTGGCTAAAACAGCCGGTATTAACCACCTCAGCCTGTCTGGTCCCCAGCGCGACGGTGTAAATCGCTGTTCCTTCCTGGTCACAGTCAAATCTAAGAGCCTTACCGGAGTCAACAGAGGCCATGTGCCAGTTTCAACGGACCTTAGCACTTGGCTGATTCTGAAAATACGTTAGCCTGATGCTTATTAAAAGGGCGATCCAGGACGTAGGACGTACGAGAGAAGGAGGAAGGCGTCCTGTCCTGATCAGGACACCTTAAAGGAATCCTCCATCCATGATTAAATGGCCACGTTAAGGACATGTTTAGAGTGGTTTATATATTAAGATTTATTTTTATTTGATTTTACAACAACGAGCTCTGTGGATAAGTCCATGGGCTTACTAGTTTGAAAGGTTTAAGTTAAAATACAATAGTCTGAATTAGTGTGCTTGCCAACACTGAATTACATTTACAGCATTTTGCAGACGCCCTTATCCAGAGCGACTTACAATTGATACAGTCTTACAATCTAAGCAATTGTGGGTTAAGGGCCTTGTTCAAGGACCCAACAGTGGCAGCTTGGCAGAGGTGGGATTTGAACCCTGGACCTATTGGTTCATAGGCCAGTACCTTAACCATTGTTTTGTGGTGCCTCGTGGGTAAGACACTGGGGCACTAAGCAGTAGGTTAAGAGTTCGACTCTCAGCACTACAGCAGTTTTACTTTGCTCTGGTTAAAGGTATTTGCTAAATTCCTTAAAAGTAACCTACATTTTGAAAGCCAACACTGAGTCTCTTTGTGGGGCACACCTGGGTAAGATAGGTTAAAGGTTCAAGACTCATCACCAAGCTGCCAATGTGACAGGTTACATTAAATCACTCTGGATAAGGACTTCTGCCAAATGCTGCAATTGTTGGCTATTCTTTAGAGCAGCAGCATCACATTAGTTTGTTAATTAAGCACACTATATACTATATACTCTATGAGTTATCAGTTTAAGTTTACATTGTATTTATGCTCATTTTTACGTGGAACTGGGTCTTGTCAAACAGAAAAACTCGAAATTACAGTATTAGATTATATAATATTGATTATAGTAATGCAATGCATATAAAACTGCATTGCATATTACATTGCATATAATATATTGCATATAAGGACGCCTGCCAACACTGAATTGGTTTGTGGTGCCTTGTGGGTAACCAGTAGGTTAAAGGTTCGAGTCCTAGCACTACAGCTGATGGATCCTTAAGAAAGGCCCTCAGCTTCACACTGGAGGTGTGAAGGTGTTTGTTGCATTCCTTAAGTGTATCCTTTATTTTGAAAGCTAACCCTGTGTCTCTTTGGCTCTTTGTGGGGCACCCGTGAGTAAGGTACCAGACCATTTTTAAATGGGTTGAGGATTGAAGACACATCACCAAGCTGCCACTGTCACAGGTTTCATTAAATCCGTAAATCACTCTTTATACAGACTTCTGCCAAACGCTGCAATTGTTGGCTATTCTTTACAGCAGCAGCATCACATTAGTCTGTTAATTAAGCACACTATATACTGTATGAGTTATCAGTTTATTAGGTTTACATCGTATTTATGCTCATTTTTCACCATCAATCCAACCTCTCAACTGACTGTATAATCGTATCTGTTCGTGTTAAATAAAATGTCATTCTTTCACACTATACTATCATTACCACCATTTTGGATCTATAGTACTACTATACCAAGGCTTCAGGTCAACATGGGCAAGCAGTAGCGCTTGGGGTTTGGGGAACACAAATTAGTGTGCCAAACATCACCAGCTTGAAGTTTAGCATAACAAAGATGCATGTTGAGTGGAAATTGGGAAGAAAAATTTTTTTTTTCTTTTTATACTGCAAACACAAAGGTCACATAGTCAAGATTAAGAACCGCAAAAAGGTTCATACTGTATTCTGAACAGAACACAGAGGGTTAACAGTTCGGAGCAGATGCCCTGAATGCACTGACCCATAGGCCTATGACTCAAATAGTGAAAGCTCCCAGAAGAGTGAAATTACATTAGGATGAGCGGCGCCTCATCCCAAATTACCCCGCATGCGAGGACCTGGCTGCAGTCATTACGCAGGAGAGTGGCGAGAAGCAGGGTGAAAAAAGGGCTACGTCCAATTTGCTTAATTCGCATGCGTGGATACACACTCGGGCCCCTGTCAAAACGTGTTTACTGGTTTAAAACGTACTTGTAAATGGGATAACTTAGATTTATTTGGGGTAGCAATTGCTGCGAGCTCTGCCATCGTTGGACCTCAGCACAGTTGTTAAATCCTACTCTACTCTCACAGCATAGCTGTGAATTATAGGTCACCTGACCCGGGCTTTCTGCCTGGATTATGCAGCCAAACACCGTATCGCACCTCACGATGGAAAAAAACATGACTGGGAAGCATTGGTGAAAACAGTTTTATATGTCTGCTGTTTACAATTCTCGGGCCAGTGCAAGGCGGGCGAAGTAAATCCGGATAAACCTGGCACTGATGTCTTGAGGGGGTGAAAAGGATTAATAAGCAAAGGCTCCAGAGGGCTTTGGGATGGCTAAGAATCTTAACCCATATTAACCTCCTTTTATGGCATCATAA
The DNA here is from genome assembly GCA_025084515.1 of Ancistrus triradiatus. Taxonomy (NCBI): domain Eukaryota; kingdom Metazoa; phylum Chordata; class Actinopteri; order Siluriformes; family Loricariidae; genus Ancistrus; species Ancistrus triradiatus. The sequence continues at coordinate 179,299 of JAJAGP010000785.1, read as the reverse complement.
AATCAGGACACTTCATCCCCAAATAAAAGGAATTCGGCCAGACTGGGCGCTTGTCTACCCCATGCAGTCCATCTCTTTTCTAACATCCCCAGGTTCCTGCGATGTACAAAACTGGATGTGTTACCTACTGATAGCACAAAGGATAAATATTGCATAACATAGCATCAACAGATAAGAGGAAGATCATTTTAAGCAGACGTAATCGATGATGACAACACTCCGGTTGGTTCTGGCATGTAAATGGATCGTTAAGACATTCCCTTCTTTAACTAGTGCCTCTAATGTTTCTTTAATGTAATGGAGTTTGATCAGGGGTGTCATGTCTCCAATATTTTACCCTCACTCCGGACTCAAGGGGTCTCCCGGGCATATTGGGTTCGCACTTGTTCGCTGTCCGAACAAACCCTCAGCTGCAAACCGATACACTGATAAACGACAGCAAATCAATGAGGCATCTGTGCCATCACTAATGCGTCAAGCAGGGAAACGGCATCAAAATCAAGAAGCAAAATGATGCTAGGCGACAAAAGCACAAATATAGCTGCCATACGCCTCAGAGGCCAACAGTTTTGCTTGAACACTTCACATGGTAGGAAATGTAGACTTTACATATAATGTGGCAAGTGTTTAGAGGGCTTCATCTGTTCCTCTTGAAATTACTGTAGCTGATGTTCGGGTTGCTCTTGAGGTATTGTCAAAAGTCCTATGGACAATCCTTCAGTAGGTTATTGGACAGACCACTTCCATGGTTCCAAACCAGGCTCCATTTGGGCTAGAAAGAACTCACTGGAACAGCAAAGTAGCTTTATAAGCTTTAGAACATCCTTCAAGTTATTCAAATAACTTTTCTCTTCAGGAACCGTTCTTCAATTACATGCATCAGTGTTAAGACGATTAAGAACTAATGAAGCCGATCAGTTGGGTGGTTCCTTAAAGGACACCACTGACTCAAGGATTCAACCAACCAATGCACTGCTCATAAATCCCCATAAGTATGTGGTGTCATGTATTGAATAAAGGTTCATCTCAGGACTTTGATCAGTCCATGATTAACAGAGAGTTGATGGTGGTCCTGGAATGAGCGGTGATAGTTGGCAATGTTGGTCCAGTAGTGAAGGCTTCAGGCTAGTGTTTGAGAGTTTGAATCAAAGCTCTACCAAGCTAGTACAGTTGTCTCAGCAGCTGAGGCTTTGGGAGTCACCTGAGGGTTTACGGGGCTATTGGCTCTGCCAAGTTGGCACCATTAAGGTTTTTGAGCTGGTACTTGGAAGGTTGACAGTTTGCATCCCTGCTCTGACAGTACTGACTCTGTAGTTCGAGATGGTGTTGGTGTAGAGGTGGACACCCAGGCCACCATGTCTATCAAGCTAGTACTCTCGGTTAAGGCTTTGGACCAGGGATCAGAAAGTCAAGGGTTTGAATGCCAGGTTTTCCTGGATGCCACTTCAGGGCCCTCAACCCATGTATTATCGTAACTCATGAAATGAAAGTTGTCCTTGATAATGATCTTGTTTACCCCTTGTTTTTGGTGTGTATGTCTTATTAGCAGTTGGTTCCTCTCGGTTTCTTTATTCAATGGTCTTTCTTTCTTTAGTTTTGCCTAGCCACTGGCTTGCTTATTTGGTATCTAGACTCTGCTAAACTGAATTTCTCAAATTAGGTGAAAAGAAGAACCTCTCGTCTTTTTCACCTCCTACCTCATATTCAGCTCTCATTTACCAGCAAACTGTCCGAATCTGCCCTAGGCCCTTCATTCCCTGTTCTGCACCCGCCTGCAGTACAGTAAGAGAAGTTCACATGTCTTAATCGAGCCTGCTGGAGCTCTGCAAACACAGATGGAACTGATCTGCGACCGCGAATTCGCGGGGCAGATTTATCGCTTCCTGCTGCGCAGCGGAAGTTTCTGTCCAACTGGAAATCAGCTCTTTGATGGATTAGGGGCTCTTGTAATGCTCAATACCATTAGGCATGTGCAGATCCAGCTATACGTTACGTCTCGCAGCGCTATCGTGTTACATTAATAAATCCATGCCATACTTTGTGCTCCGGTAGAAACTCAACCGGCGTCTTAGCGCCTCATTTTTAGGAGTGCCATGGCATTGTTTCAAATCACAATCAGCAATTTTTGATGTGTCTCATTACATAATCCTGGTTTGGCCAGCATGCTGCTTCAATTGTACGTCTGTAAGAATTCAGGACAAGTGGCCATGTTATGATTTCTTAGCCGCTAATGCAACTCTGGGCTCATTCATTTCCAAGCCGTAGATCTCCCATGTTGAGTTGGGAGTAAACACAGCATAGCTTATTAGCTGTTTTACACCAAGCAATTGTGGGTTAAGGGTCTTGCTCAAGGACCCAACAGTGGCAGCTTGGCAGAGGTGGGATTTGAACCCTGGACCTTCTGGTCCACAGGCCAGTACCTTAACCGCTAGGCTACCACAGTCTCAACAAAATAATTCTGCCACAGTTGAAAGGGTTAAACTGGATTTGACCAGAATATCAAAATGAAGAGGAAGATCCTGACAAGAGCATAAGAGGGAAGGAGTGTCATTTGAGAAACAGAAGGCTTACAGATTCTTAGTTGCTGCTTTCTTATGGATAACAAAGTGACCCAAAAATGCAATATATTCTGATTTTTGAATTGTGCTGCCTGGTTCAATTTCATTTTGTCAAACAATTCAAATATTTCAGTGCATTCATCATTTTTGCTTGCTCTTATATGATGTCGATTATTTTTTTCTTTAAAATGAACTACACAGCCATCCAAAAAGACGTATAAGCTTCAGCAGAATGCGTTTTTTTTATTTTAAATGATTTAACACACACAAAAACACAACAACAGCGATTACCAGATCGATCCGTTTGTGATTCAATGGGCTCTTTCGTTTCGTTAGGCACTTTTAATATGGCCGCAATCTCACTCCTGTTATGAACAAGCATTGATGCTGATGTGACGCTAAATAAATAAATAAATACAAGCGGTACTTTTATTAGAAACAGCACGTTGCTATGCCAACACCAGAAGCGACACTGATTGGTCAGTGTGGTTCTGTCGCTGGCGAAAGTTCATGAAAGTCGAAGAGAGTGTATAAAATAATGTTGAATTTTCACCATTTTAAAAATGAGCGATCTATGGGGCGATCTACAGAAGGTAGCCAAAACCTCATGCTTTTCAAGGTTTACAGTTCCAGATGTTTTGCTACTGGTTCCTTGAATGCGATTTCGTTACAGAATCGTCACAAACTGCGAAATAAGGAAAACGTCTGTGAACGAAATGGGAAATGACACACACACACACACACACACACACACACACACACACACACACACACACACACACACACCATATGTACAGGCAGGGGAGCAGGTCAGTTCCCTTAGAAAAGCAAACTCTGCTAGACGTAAGTCTTTGGTTGGCCTGACAAGCGCTGCGGGCGTACGCAAACAAGGTGGGGGCCGACGACGCGCCTGATATAGAGTGTTTTCTTTGTTCCGCGAATGATGAACAGAGGAAGAAGAAGAGAGAGAGAGAAGGAGGAAGAAAGGTATTTGGTTCATTCAAGACTCCCTCTGAGCAAAGTGGGCCTCCGGGTGACACACGAACCACCTCAGACTCTTAGTGTGGTGAATGATTTGGAACCAGGAGCAGGGAGAGACTGGGCAGTTCTACCCCCATGGCCGTCATTCGCCAGCTCTGTATTGGCCATGGAGAAAGACTTAAAACAGGTATCCAGTTCTCCGTACAGAGGCGGAAAAGCTACAGGTGAAATCACCCTACCTGTTGACATACGGATATGTGAGAGCAGGCTCAGGCGCCGGCCATAGGAGGAATGGCCAGTCGCCGACATCTACCATTATTCATTTAACCGTAGAATACGTTTCATCTCATGTCGCCAAAGAGTTTAATGATTGTTTTCAATTGCCTCGATTTTGCAGAATACTCTTGAAAGAAAGTATAGCTGGCCAAATATTTATGAAAATTGTATCGGACCTATCAAAGAGTCAAATCTGTTTGCCAGACTGATTTGCTTTCTCTAATGTGCAGTTTTGCGTTTTAAAATCCTGGTTGCAATGAAGTTTCCTCTTCTTACGAGAAAACCTCTTGACCATCATCACAAGCAAAAGACTGAGATGCCTGGTTAATTTTTTTGCCATTTCGACCAAGTGTGTATACTTTTAAGGTGTCAAATAATTTTCTTTTGGATAATTTGCTTTTAGCATCACATTTGGTGTGTAATGCATACACCTCGTCTGCATACGAATGACAAGCTGCAAAATCTTTTTGACCTTATTTACTTCTAACTATTTAGACAAAGTGAGGAGTAGCCGGGCAACATTTGGGCAATCCTGGTCGGGCAATTCGGATGCAAAAGCCTGAAAAGCACCCCTTTGCTCCTCCAAAATGCGAGGTCAGCTACAGAAATACATCCAAAAAAGAGCAAAACAACGTGCCCTTACAGCGCCAGTAATCAATAGGACTGGACTTCATGGGTGCCTGTAAACTCTATAACCAACTTACCTCACCATGCCAGAGGCGGGATATGAACCAGGGTGGCTGAGTAGGTAGTGTGCTGCTTACCAATCACTCACTGGTGCATATCTTGCTTCTGCTTACAGTACACTGGCACCACTAAGTACAGTTATGCCAAACTGCAGTTCTGGTCAAAGGTCTAGGTCAGAGTGTATTCAATGGATTGCCTTCCATTTTCGCCAGGGATGGGCTCCGTAGTCTCACTGCTCCTCCTTCTAGATGAGTTTTATCTGTTAGATCTAGAACGATGCAGCAAATTTATTACCCAAGCATTAAAGCCTCAGATGTGATGGGGTGTTTAGTGTGCCTGTCTCCAGTCTTGGTTCTCAGCCTAGCAGAAAGAAGAAGGGAGTTTGATTCTCAGCTCAGACAAGGCCACCAAACGTTAGCCAGACCACCAAGAAACTGAAGAGCATTGCATCAAGCTTTGATTACTGTGGCTCGAAAACCTTGCCAGGGCTATATTTAACAGCTCCCATACAGAGTGATCCGAGTTTGGAGGCAGGCTGCCCTCATAAGAAGTGCTATCGAGCATCCAGCACGTCATGATCGAGGACCGCTCGCTCTTGGCCACCGCGACAGGGCCGAGAAATCTGATCTCGTAAAACGGCATCATCCTTCATTCTTTTCTCCTGCCGGCCCCTAAAAGTATTGTTTGCTGTTTTGTTGTCACTCTTAATCCCTGATCATGGCTTATTCCCCTGCAACTGATACGCAGATCGATAGCTCCATCACCGAAATGGACTCTAAATAGTAGCTGATTGAGTAAATGCGCCAGGCTCTCCGCACCCAGGGCCTGTTCCCGTCACTGGCTGAGGGAGTCTGGCCATTTTTCATAAAACCATTTCATTAATCTTACAAGTCAGGAGGAATCTTAGATGAACTGCTACGAAACAACCAGACTACATAGAAGAAAACATTTCCATATAAGATAAAGCGTGATTCATTTACCAGGCCTTTCTTGGATGCTATATGGACAGTGAATGTGAGTTCATCAAGAAGTCTTGAATAAGTTTGTCTTTAGACCATCCATAGAGTCATGAGCTACAGATATCGAAACCTGGTTCTGATTCAGAACCAGTTCTAAGAACTGGGTACACAAAAATACATCTGTATTAAGGAGGAGAATATCTGCCAGGACTGGTGCGTCACTAATCACATGGATCAGATGTGCTTCAATAGAGCATCAGCAGAAGACAGATGCTCAGATGCGCTCGAAGGTTTCCTCCACTCTGAGAGAAAAGGTTGGTCGTTTCAGCAAGAGAGAGTAGAGCTGGAGCGATGGCACTAGTCAAACAACCCCTAATTTTGGGGGTCAAACGTGCTCAGGCCGCAGCCAATCTTGTCTGTATGGGACGCTTTACCCAGCTATAAGGCGCAGTTGGTACTGGTACCCAGGTCCTTGCAGAGATGGGCGGGGTATTACTTCACAAACACCCAAACAGCAATTATATTCAACCCAAAAACTTACTGCTTGCAGTTTCCTTTCCCAATGCTATATAGGCTCCCTGGACTAAAAAATGTCTTTCGCACTTGTTTGGCAACCCTACGCCAATGGAGTCATCAGTTGTTGGATAGACTCTGAGGGGAGTGCAGAATTAACAGGGACATTGGTTTGGAAAATGGGTGACTGAATTGGAAACATCTAGCAAAATCACTGAAGCCTCGTGGGATGATTTTAAGATGTAGCTGAACTGCTCCTATCGACTACACCCCATTGTTTTTGGTCGAGTGGCTACAAGGATCTCTGTCCAGAAAGGGGTATAATCCATAACTGAAAGGGGCGCTGTTATTAATACGACCTATTTTTGCCCGAGAGCTTACACTCACACACACGAGTTTATTCTGATAAACCCCACGCAGTCTTGTTGAAACGCTTACCCAAACTATATACACACCGCTGACAAATGAGGGCCCGGTGAGAACCTGACATTCCAAGGCCTCTGTTCGCGAGGCGTCATGGAACAGCGACGGCCCGACTTCCAGCTTCCAGGAATGTAAATCACCATGCCTTATGAGGAACCACAGAGCCATTAGCACTTGAACTGGTGTCTGGCAGCGTGTGCACGCGGACGCGCGTTGTATACGATAGTCATCTCATCCGTCTCTTTTAATGTTCCGTGTCAAACCCAGGAGCCATTATCTCCTCAACCCTGCGTAAACACTGAGGGGCCAAGGCAGCTGTGTCTGCACACACGCGCAGCGCCTGCCGTATACACGCCGGCACGTCTGCGTCTACGATTGCAAACCTCACTGCACTTCTGCATTTTTCACACGAGTGAGTCCGCTGCGTACAAATAGGCAAAAATTCGATGCCAAGAAATACAGGCCGTCGTGACGTCCACTTGCTTTTTCTCATGGGCGAATGCAAAGATTTGCACGCAAAGTACCCCCCCCCCCTTTTTCCAGCTATTTCTGGAGATAAACGAGCACCAACAAACATGGCTGTTTGTGGATTGGATTCACCAGTTCTGCAACACAGTTCCAGTATCACAAAACAAGTTGCATCTATAGTGTACATGATAGTGGTGGTGGGAAGAGAAAGGAGACCTCTGAACTTTTGTGACCTGTTTGACCCAGGCCCTCAACGCCTCCTCTCGGGGGAACGCCGGTTTCAGACTGGCAGCTAGTTTCCTTTCCCAGGACCACTGCTTTCCCCAGATCCCCCTTCAATGAGGGCCTGGGAGAGCCACTTCATGCTTTTTAACTGTTTTTGAGTAGAATATATAGAATGATCAGCATTCGGTTTACACCGAGTGACTAATATTCTGAAGTTATCTCTGCAGGGGTCGAGGTTTTGGCTCCATCAACCAAGAATGGCATTCCAAATGCAAACCAGCAGTTCTACCAGAGCTTAAGTGAAACAGTTGAGGTTTTCAATGACGAACCTAGATCCAGACTGCTCAGCAACAGGACTGGCACAGTACAAGGCATTTGGGCATAGTGTGAGTACAGCCTAAATGTTCTCAGCAAGTCTGTGTGGGTTTTGTCATGGTACTCTGGTTTCCTCACATTATAAAGACGTTACGTCAAATAGTCTCAAAAATGAGTGAGAGTGTTTGTGCATGTCTGACACCCTGCCTATACCTTAGCTGCTGGTTAGAAACCTGAACCCAACCCCAAAACCCTAACCCCTAATACTAACCCTTAATCCTGACCTTAACCCTTAATCGTAACCCCTAATTCTAACCCATAATCCTAACACTAACAACTAATCCTAAACCTTAATCCTAACATTACCCCCATAACCCTAACCCCTAATCCTAACCGCCTATCGCTAACCCCTAATCCTAAACCTTAATTCTGACCTTAATCCTAACCCTAACCCCTAATACTAACCCTAATCCCCTAAACCTTAGGCAAATCAGCAGCTCCACCATCTTAACCCATAACGCAAATGCAAGCCACCATTAATCCTAACCCCTAACCTCTCATCCTAACCCTAACCCTTAACCATAACCTTACTGTTTTATTATTTTATTTGCTCTTCAATTTGCGCTACCTTTTGCCAGCAAATTAAAATAAAATAAACATGTTCTGCATGTGTAAGAAGTTATTGATGGAGGCAGCTGACATTCTGTGCTCAAGCATGGTTATCAATCTCATTAACCGGGCATAGTACAGCAAAAGAAATGAAAAAATTGCGTTGCATTAGATGGGTACAGTTTAGAGCCTTTCCCAGTTGAGACACATTGCTGGGGTCGTAACAATGGCAAGCAGCATGGAGTGGCTCCCCCACACCTTGTAAGTAAGTCTGGGTAAAAACACGGCATCAATAACTAAAATGTCAATAATCTGATGGATAATAAGCTAGTAAAGACTGTACGTGAATGAGCGATGGCTCTCAGTCTGCTCCAGTTCACAGTTCTCACCCTTTACCACTCTGGCTCTTGTTTCTCAATGAAGCCCCGACACAAAGTTCCCACGCTTCACATATTTACCCAGAGCTATTTTAAAAAGGGGCTTAAAGCTGTGTGAAAATCGGCCTCTTTCTGTCTTCCTGTGCCTTGCCTGACTTGTTGGAAAAATAAATGCGAGAGAACGGACTGTGAAAGAACAGAGTTTACACTTACACCAAATATAGTCAATCAGACGGGATGTGCTTGGGGTCTGAATTTCGCTTCTGTACTTACGGATCACCTAAAGATATTCTGACATACGTTAGACCCTTACTTAGATTGTAGCCCCGACACAAGATTAAGAGTTTTGACACAGAGCATGTATTGGTTTAGTGTCAGTAGTAGGGAAACTGATCCAACATTTTAAAGGCAATATCAGAGATAAATTGTCTCATCTGTTGGAAATACCAGTGTAAATTTAAAGCAGAGTTCACTCCGGTTCTGGAGTTTGCTAAAACCCCAGATAACTTTTGCATGTTTTTCCTACCCTGATGGTTTCCTCACATTCTAAGGACATTTTAGGTAAAATGCTGTCTCTAAAGTGTCGCTGAGTGAGGGAGTGTGTGTTCATGACTGACACCCTGACCCAAAATCCTCCCCCAAACCCTAACCCCTTATCTTAACCCCTAACCTAACCATGATGCTAACCTCCTAAGCCCTCCAACTCCAACCCCCTAATCTCTAATCGTAACCCTCCAACCCTGACCCCTAATTCTAACCCCATTTTACATATTTATTTTAACATATTAAATTGGATTATCACTTTTTTCTTATTTTATGTACTTAAAAGGTCTTATGATTTTATTTTAAATTTTAGATTTTTTCTAAAAATACCTTGCAATAATTGGTTGAAATCAACTTTATTTTCTTCATTTAATACTTTTTATTCAGTTTCTATAGTTTCCAAAAATATATTTCATTTACTTTTGTGCTTAAATAAGTTATCTTTTAAATAAGTATCTTTAAATATTTTTTTTCTTAATTTTAATCTTTATTTTTGTGATTTTCATTTAGCTTTTTATAGACTAGTGCCCTTAACACGACAGGAATAAAGTAGGCAAGTATAAAATAGTCCAAAATAAAACAAAATGTATTTTTCATTAAAGAATAGAATACAAAATGTCAATGGATGGCAGATCTTCCTGATGCCTGAGCCTTCTGTTCCGCAGGAAGAGGAACAGACATCTTTTCCCCCCTAACCTAACCCCTAATCCTACCCATAATCACACTCCTAACCCAGTCACCCTAACCCCATATCCCTAACCCCCATATACCTAACCATTACCTCCAATCCTAACCCCACCACCCTAACCCTGTAACCCTACACTCAATTAAGTGCATAAGGAAAGACCACAATTACTGAGATGCTCTAAATACTACAAAGCGTTTATTGGCTCTGGGACACTAGGTAGTCTCAGGCCTAAGAGACGTCCTCGTGACTCCACAGCTATGCTATGAGCGACCAGACTTGGACCAATAAAAGGAGAAACCTCAGAACAGTAAGCCTATGAAGACTGTTGTGCTTCAGGCCAGCTGCTCATGACAGTGCTTTGAACTGATTAGATGAGATTAAACAGTGTCATTTATTTGCGTTCAGCAATGCCACATCAAGGGCGCCTAAAGGTCGAGCGCCTTGTTACTGGGTTTGGTTGATGAGAAGAAGCAGCGTGGATCTGGGATCAGACGGCGTGGGGACGAGGGTCACGGCCAGTTCAGCACAGCTGTCTCCAGAGAAAGGTCTTCCCTCATTTTTAGGGGCCGAACTTACACGAGATCAAACAAACGCTGCCTTTCTCTACATTATGGGGGAGAGAGAGCGAGGCAGACCAAGTGGGCGCCTGTAACTGGAGCCAGGTCCAAGCAATTATCTCTGATAATTAGATCGCAAACCCAAAGCACACACACACACACACACACACACACACACACACACACACACACACACACTCTTGGCCCGCCCCTGCATGGCAACTCAAGGACCTCTAATTCAGACTAGCAAGGGACATTCAAACACGGGGTCCAATTAGGAGGCCAAGGAGACCATGCAAACAGCTGGCCTTGGGTTCCGGAATGTACCACTTCACTTCATCTAATACTGCCATAATAGAGCTGAACTCCACCGTGTGTGTGTGTGTGTGTGTGTGTTTGTTTTTGGAGAGAGCCACTTGTGTGCCCCGGTCCAACGCAGGAAGAAGCATTAGCCAGACTGTATTCTGCTCGGAATTAATTGCTGGGACCAAAATAATAAAAGACTTGTACAAGTCTATCATTCCGGACGAGCACAGTGAAGGCAGAATAAATAAGCTATTCACCATTTGGAGGACTGGTCCAGAGAGTTTGGGCCGTCTTAGCATTTTTCGATGACTTGTTGCTACTTATTGCGGTCAATTTTCTGAACTGGGCCCCGATCCGATCGGTTGTTTGAGGGGCGGGAAAGGCCAGGGTTCAGCCTGGGTGAGCCAGTGGTTGCAATGGAAGTTCTTACTTTGGCATTCGTGTTGAAGTGGTTTTCGAGCAGAAATTAAAAGGACACCCTGGGAATGTTTTGGTTAGTTTCATCTTCCGTCATCAAAGAGAGGAAGTTTTACACTTGCCATGTCATAAAATGTTTGTAAACAGTCTACCGTGGACACATTATCCATTTTGGTGGCCGCCGAGACTATTGTATGAAGGTCGCCACAGTCATAAAAGTTGGGGAACCGTGGAATTTCCGACTAGTAATTGAAACGTTTTGGCATTTGTCTGCACTCCTTTTGTGAACTTGCAGTTCACAACGCAGTGCCCTCAGTCCAAGAAGGGATTTAACTATTGCTAACGAATAGCAGTGATACAGCATATTAGGTGTGAAAATGCACCAAAATTGCTTGTCTTGAGTTAGATGCTTGAATCTCTCATACCAACTCTTATAGCCCAACATCAGTGCCCAACCTCAATCTCGCGATCACAGTGGTACCTCTGTAAAGAAGGCACGCCTAGTACCAAAAACGAGTACCGAGAGAATTTTTTCCATAAGGAATAACATAATTTGAAGTACAGTAAGTCTCCCAGATACAAACCAGTTCCTTTCCGAGAGTGTCTTCTTAAGCATCCAGTTTGTGAGCCTCCAACACCTGACCTATACATACTTTCATTTTAGTATCCATTCTTATAAAGATCATCACTGCTTTTACTTTAAATACCAGACATTCTGGGTTTCAAACTCCACAAAAAAAGGAGGATGTACTGCACACAATTGGCATCTCAACCACAGTTCTACACTCCCCATCGTCCATCGCTCCTGCTACGTCTCCCCTGTGCGTTGCGTCACCTTTGTTTACGTTCAGATTTACTGATTCAGTTCAACTGTTTAGTTTCTGTCTCATTAGTTCGATTATTTAAACCCTTCATCCCCTTTGTTTGGCGCAAATTGAGTATGTTTCGCTTCTGTGCAATTCGCCCCGTTATGATTTCCCTTTTCCTAGTTACGGTCTCTCTATGGACTCTATGTCCAGGTTTCATTACTGCATTCAGTTCTCCAGTGTTTTTTTTTTTTTTACACTTTCTTAATAAAGCTCTGCTCTGTACCGGTGTCTAATGTTCATCTCCCGCTTTCTGCCCGAGCTCTGATAGTTGGTAAAACGACCAATTCTTAATAAACCACTTCTTGTGAACTAACCGACCACGCTGAAACCGCAACTTGAAGTTCCGCCACAGTTTGTAATTTTGCACTTATTTCAATCATTTTCAGTGCTTTGCACATGCATGTCGGCATCTTTCAAAAGTTTGGTAGTTCAAGGTTCGCATCTAGGGAACCCGTATACATGAAAAAAAAACCAATACTTTTAAAAGTATGGACCATTTTAAGCACTATTGTGGTTCTCATTGTTTTTCTTTTGCTCAGCTCTATCATTAACCTTCTTGTACACAATAATAATTAAAATGTTTACAGCAAAGTTTAGAGAGCCATTGGTGACTCATAAAAGTTCTAGCAAATGAACAAACGACGACCACCACAGGAGAGACACATTTTTCTCATCAAAATGCATCGGGAACCAATGATGAGTGCTGAGGTATGACTATTAATACAAGTGAATCTCTGCAGTCATGTTCCAAAATGTTGTGGAAACAGTCCCTGGATGGTGGTTCTGTGAGTGAGTCCATAATAACACCTATGGTTTCAGGACAGCTTCAGTAATAGCATACAGACGTGATTTTTGAGCGTCCACACACATTTGGCCATGCAGTGCTGCTGTGCCTTTCCTGAACGCCTCTGCGATCGCTCTCGTGGACACACAAACGGCACGAAATCGTCGCCTCACACTGTCATTACACCTATCCTGTCATTTGCCAGTAAAGGGTGACGCACACCAGCAATCAAAAACATGTCGGTATATATCTGCGCACACACACACACACACACACACACACATGCACACACACAGGAATAAACAGCTCTGAAGGAGGTCACACATCTCCGATGCAGGCCACGCCGACCTTTTTCCTGACCAGGCTCCAAACAAATGGGCAGGAGGCAGCTTCACTGTTTTCGTATGACTTCATGACTTTAGTTTCATTCTTAGATTTATCACCTACGCCGCCCAAGGAGGTCGGGTCCCTTTTTAAGTCTTGGTCCTCCCAAGGTTTCTTCCCCATAACACTTAGGGAGTTTTTCCTTGCCACTGTCACCCTAGGCTTGCTCAATTTGGGATTGAATACTAGGAGATCACCTAAACTTGTAAAGTTGCTTTGAGACAATGCTCCACTGTAAAAAGCGCTATATAAATAAATCTGACTTGACTTGACTTCAGAGCTCCAGCTGGTACGGGCTGAAAGACCTAGCTTTGTTTCTTATAATACTACTACTAATAGTAAAAATAAGCTTTATTTATATAGCCTATTTTAAATATTTGGCTTCATCTGGCCTCTGACTATTGGACTAAATAACACTGATATGCATATTTTTATGACATTTTATTTTTTTAACTATTACTGTAAGACTTAATTGACTAGAAAAATGTGTTTCTTTCTTACATTTATCATCTAAACCACCCAAGGAGCTCGGGTTCCTTTTTGAGTCTTGGTTCTCCCAAGGTTTCTTCCTCACAACATTGAGGGAGCTTTTCCTTGCCACTGTCAACCTAGGCTTGCTCAATTTAGGATTGAATATTAGATATTACAAGATAATCTAAAATTTTAAAATTGCTTTGAGACAATGATCCATTGTAAAAAGCGCTATAGAAATAAATCTGACTTCACTTGACTTTTTTCCATTGACTGTGACTTTTTTTTTTTTACTTCGCGTGATCTGGCAACCCTGGAATTAAACGCGAACAGCGAAACGGCTACCAAACATTTTGTGGAGATTTTGAAATGCAGTGTATACTCAAGAGAAAATGAAGAATTTGTTGATTTAATATTCATTTTTGAAGTTTATTTCACATATAGCTGAGTTTGTTGGCTGGTTGCAAAGTAGAAATCCGATTATTCCCAAAGGTTTCCCCATCATCCGATTACTCAAGTGTGTGTAGACCCATTGCTCGAGAGCTGGAACTGCAGCTTATTAGAGAAGAATACTAAACTCTGGCTACACACACACACACACACACACACACACACACACACACACACTCTCCAGCACCCCTTCACCCCCCAGAACTGTCCTGACATTGTTACCTTTCACCTCCACTTGAACTGCCTGGGTGTGTGAGCATGCCAGTGTTGCACACATGTTGTCGACTAGGCTGTTAAGTCTGTTGCTATGCTGATTATGGAACGCCAAAAATGCCTGCGCTCTGCCACATGGCCGCACAGAAGCATCTGTGGAAAACTCTTCCGAAGAGCACTGAACGTCCAATCAAAGCTCGGCTTCCAGGGCTTTAGTCTTTTTGCCCAACACCCCCACCTCCATCTCTACCCCCCAACTCCTTTTCTGCCCGTCAAATGAAGGCAGGCATGATAAGAGCACCCAGGAACACACAAAATGGAGGCCAGGATGGTCTAAACTTAGTTTGCCATGCTGACTAGAAGTGTGAGAGATGGTTTGTTTACTATTCCTAAATATAGCACTGTTCGAATGCACTTTGTCATTTGGCACCTCCCAAGACTCGCATCCTTTTAGGAGTAAAAAACATGAGTTCAACAAGCGCCTACGTTCTACCCCTGTGTAAAAGGCAATAGCTACACATATACTGACACTTGGTCCTGGAATGGCGCAACACTACTACACACTAATAGGTCTGATTTATCTTCCCATTGCTTTTTATAATTACGCAAAATTATGCCTCAGCTGAAGCCCATCAAGTACCTCTGTTCTACTTTGAATGCTACAGCTTGCCTTGCCAATAGTGTGCATTCATATCCAAAAACTAGCAATAAACACCATAATTATCCATCGCCAAGAGTCCAAGAAAGCACAATTGGCCTTCCACTATGGGTTGAAGAGATGCTGATCCTCTCAGCTCTACAGATTAAGAGGCACTACCCAATCTCGAGCATCAGCATCATGTCAGCTTATACAGCACTGTGCAAAAGTCTTAGGCCACCATCAGATTTGTTGTGTTGTTTTAGCGCTGATCTTCATTTCAATCTTTGCAAGCTTCGAAAAAGTTGTTTATTGTCTGCTACCCTTCCGAAAAGACCATTCCTGATCAAGCTTCTTTGACAAAGCTGCCAGATGCCGCTATTGTTCATGCATAAGGACAAGTCACACTAAATATTTGCCAGTAAGCCTAAAGAAACGTTTTTTTTTTTGATTTTCTTTTCAGGTTTATAATAACGCATACAAATGTCTTATATTTTCTGGTTGTATTCTAATAAAGAGACTGGGAAATAATCATATATGGTGGTTAAAATATTACTAAAACAATGGTGTACCTAAACTAATGGTGGCCTAAGACTTTTACACAGTACTGTAGAAGCTGGAAAAGACGATGGTGGCTTCATGCCCCCATTGGAGGTTGGAAGTTACCATGAAATCAGTAAGTAATCAGTAGAAATCAGAAATTGGGAAAAGTGAGACTTGAGAATGACTATATTGGGAGATTTTTACTTAGTTTCTGTTTTTTTGAACTATTACAGCAGACTTATTTGACTAGATAAATTAGTGTCATTCTGACGTTTATCATCTAAACCACCCAAGCAGGTCGGGTCTCTTTTTGAGACTTGGTCCTCCCAAGGTTTCTTCCTTATAATGTTTGGGGAGTTATTCCTTGCCACTGTCGCCCTAGGCTTGCTCAATTTGGAATTGGCCTTAGATAGTAGAAGACAATCTAAATTGCAAAGCTGCTTTGAGACGCACTGTAAAAAAGTGCTAAATAAATAAGGATATAGTTAATAAGTGCTAAATATAAAGGATATAATAAGGGATATAACTGAAGAAGCAGCAACACAAAAAACCCCAGACTGATACAGTTAGAGCGTACCACCTACCAGTGGTTAGGGAAGTAACCAGACAAGCCTAGCTATCATATTTTACATCGGCTTGACTAGTACACATAACCAAAAATGATGAGCAAAACATAGTTTGCAGCTTGATGGTCACAAATGCTATCCATAGCTTAAAAATATGGTGGTCAAAATAGCAGAAAAGTGGCAAACAGCCCTGGAGCAGACTTGCAAGTGCATTTCTTTTGGACTGTGTGATTCACCACTGAATAAGAGAAGCCTACTCAAAAGAGAAAGCAGTCAGAATGTAAAGGAGAAGAAAACCGTGTCAAGATGCAGACCCAATTTCACAAGCGTTTGGCTTTTGAAATCGCACTGTTTCTTAAGCCGAGGCGAGAATCTAGGCAAAGTGTGACAACAAGCGAAGCCAACGCCTAGCAGAAGTGATAACAGGGATCACACGGATTACATTTTATGGCATTCTCCCTGGTGAGCCCTGACACGCTCCTGAGCCACAACTGCCTTGTTTTCTTCACCGAGTCAGCCATGCATGTCTGATTAGACCGTACGATTCCTCTTGTACGATCTGCCGGGTCGGCTTACGCTCTCGAGACTCACGCCGACCTGAGGACTCTATAAACACTTGCCACGGCTAGCTGATTAGCACAGGACGCCATAGCATTGATTAAAAGGAAGGGGATATATGAGGTCAGCAGGTAATTACAATCAGTCCGACTGACCAAATCAGTAAGGAAACGGCTAAATGCCCGGGCTGCAGCCGGCGGCCTGGAAATTTTGACATGCGCGCATGCATGTCGAGTGCATCATCTGCTGCGGGTTAGTAGTTTTTTTTTTTTTCCCCACCAATGCTATTGCCCTGATTCATTTGCTAATTGTGTACCAGAAAGAAAATCAGATACTCCTAAGCAAACATTGCTTAATCAGTGTCTTAAAGGCAGATACTAATCGGCTGTGGTATGCAAATACACTAGCTTGGGGTGTTTTCTGTGGTCTCTCAAAAGTGGAGACTTGTTTCTGAAAGTGAATCTGTTGACAAAAACTGGCAGAAGTTTAATCTGAAGATCAAGCTAAGCTCGGGAGAAGAATTTGATAATATTAATCCAAGCCAGTTTCTGCTTATGAAGCAGGGGCACTACCAATGAAAGTGCCCCATGAAAAGATGTTACACTGGACCCCAGAACCCCAGGTCACGCCAACCCTGAAAACATAACACTGTGCATACCATCGATGAGTAAAATGGTAAAGACAATATCTCAGTTGCAACGTAAAAATTATTGAAAAGAAAATTTTCTCAAAGTTAATTGATAACACTATGTAACACAAGTTTTGTTTAAACACAGCTTTTTAATGTTATATTCCAATTGCTTATGTCTAAAACAAATTAAAAATTGCTTACATTCATCATAAACTTCGCTTTTGTGACGACGGCAACGAAAATTATGAATTTTTATTATAGAAACAGGTCACCAACAGGCATGCCGAAGGTATGCCGCACATCTTAGCAGATGCTTCCACAGAGTACTTTTTCGCTCTTGTCTTTATAAAATGGCCACATACATAGTAAAATGCGTCTGCTGGATGTACGCAACCTCTTGATGCCATCTAAATTGACTAAGTTGCTGTGTACTGTAAGGAAAAAGGATGTCACTCCAAACTCGATAAAAATGGTCAATCTTTATTTCCATGCAGTATCAAAGTACAAGAGTGTACTGAGGATTCAGCAGAGCAAGACTGATCACCTGGTAGCAGTAAGTAACACACAATGTATACACATTTGAAAGTAGTGGTCCTTCCTAAGCTCCTCCTGTAAGGGGTGTGGGGTGAAGTGTGAATACAGTCGTTATCAGAATCTGAATAGAGAATGAATTCACACCTGTCTGTCTAGGTCAATTCCCCTTTGTCTGTGATGGCTGTTGCCCACTTACTATGCAATCCCAATCAATTAGATCATGTCTCTCCGTCTCTCAGGAAGGGCTATAGTGGCCCTATATAACTGTAGTTATACAGCTACCTACAATTCTGTACAGTCCCAGAAAGTTCTAGATAATTCTGGACTAGTTTCTAGAAACTTCTTGATAGTTCTCACAATTCCAGAAGCTTCTTAAGTATCTTGAAATATGGCGAATATCCTTAAAAATAGATCAATTTCAAAATATCATTGTGCTGACCACAAAAGCAAAGTTTACAGGGAATAATAACTTTTTTCTATTCATTTAGGGTACAAACAATCAGGAAAACACACTTAACAACTGGGAACAAACATTTTTTTGAAAATTGTTACATGGTGTAATAACTTAAAACAAACATACATTAACCTCTTCAATTAAATTGCAATGAAATATGACGCCATGTGTGTATCTTATTTAAACAAAAGTTGTGTTAGTTTGCTGTTAAACCAGCTAAACCAGTATCAGACCGACACTAGGCCAGTATAGACTAGGGCTGCAACAACGAATCGATAAAATCGGTAATAATCAATTATTAAAATTTTCGATAACGAATTTCATTATCGATTCGTTGTGTCACATAATTTGTGTCCCTCGTCTTGTCGTATCTGCTTACGTTACTTGCGGCACTTCTTCAGTGCTGGAAAAAAAACACGAGCGATTGAACGGAGTGAGGCGGAGCCGACACGGAATCTTCAAAATAAGTTAGCGTTAAGAATTAAGTCACTTGTACAAGCGTCGGAGCAGTTCACGCTTCACACAACAAAAAATGTGTAAAATGCAAGCTTTGCAAAAGTGATTTGACCTGGCATGGGAGCACCCCGGTGCTGATACAGCCCTTGAAACGAAAACATGGTGTCATCGATGAGGATGAAAGGAGCTCAACAACAGCATAAGTCACTACAATATCCCGAGTTTGTTCTGTTTTGAAGTGAGGAAACATAACGGCGCACTCACACTATGCAAACGGGCACAGCACGGGTGCTGCTGTTTTTCTGCTTGTTAGCTGGATAATGACAGTTATGGAGTTAAGAGACAGGTATCCTATATTGGCCAGTCTAGCCAAGTCCTATTTATGCATTCCTGGTACTTCAACACGGTCTGAGCATTTATTTTCTGCGGCAGGAAATATAGTCTCTAAAAAGAGAGCCAGCTTTAGTCAGGAGCATGTTGACATACTAACATTTTTGGCTTGCAATGCAAAGTTTCTAAAGAAAGAGTGTGAATGAGTTTGTATGTAGTGTTTGCATCAGAGATGCACTCATTTTTCTTTATTGTTTAATTTGTTATTTTAATTTATTAATAAATTTTATTTATTATTATTCATTTATTGTAAGCACTAATTTGCTGTGTTATTTAATGTTATATTTCTGAATAAAGACATGGAAAGGTTTTTTTTTTTTAATCGAAAAAATAATCGACCGATTAATCGATTATTAAAATCGTTGGTTGCAGCCCTAGTATAGACCAACTCATGGCTTTTGTTTTGCAGCAGGGAAAGTAATTACAGTGCTTATTTTTTTTGTGGAAATATTCCACTGTACAGATAGAAAATAATAATAATAATAATAATAACCTGACCTACTTCAGTTGGAGGGCTTTGATATTTCGATGTTGAACCTGAAGCTGTCTCTACCTGTCCTGGCACAGGGATTCTAACTCATTTAGCATGCAAAAAAATTTTTTGCATCGACTAAATATCAGCTAAAAGAGGAAGGAAACGTAAACACTGCATTTCCGTAACGATATCCATATGCTAAATAATGAACGTTAGCTTATTTCAAAGTGTTCTAAGCTAGAAGATTGATTTTCAAAGCTCACAGACAACACCCACCTTTCTGGGTGAAAAATTGCCTGACTTACTTGTTTCTTTCATTCCTGTCTTTGTTTTCTGCCTTTACATTTCTGGTAACATTTCTTTTCTTTCTTTGAAACGCAACACTTACTCTCACACAATTATTCCCTCCCAAACTCGCAGTGCACTGCTCGCTGTTCACACCCGTTTTGAGGGCGGACTGAACCATTTCATTTGGGGGAGTGCAAATCAGAAAGCAGAGGCTCTGGGTGTTTCTTGTTTTAACGTTTTATGTAAAATGTTATACGAATGATGACAGTTAATAGTTTAATATTAAAATTAAAACTAATGTATATGAATACATTATTTAAGGGTGTCAGTCACAGACCGTTATTTTCGTCCTTACCCCCCCCCCCTTTGGCGTGGCCTAAAAAACAACGTTATTACTGTTTAGTGTTTGATTAAAGTGCAAATCAGTTTATTTTTTAAACTACAGCCAGCTTTATTTCCCAGTGAGTGTCTTTCGCATTAGGACAAGAGCAACTATGGCAGTGGCTTTAGCCAGTTTTTGGGGGAGCCTCAAGAAAAAAAGAAAAGTGAGTTCGTTAAAGAGTCGTTAAGCTGAATGGGTGCCGTTTGCTTGTTGTGATTCTTAAAACACAAACCACGTTCGGTGTATTTTCAACGCTGCAATCTAACAACACACATTTAACTCTTCATAATGAGTACTGGCAATCTCAGGCAACTTTATTTACAACTTTATTTACTCTTCATATGAGTTTTCAGCTCAGAATGAGAAATGACACAAAACGTGACCACATAGCATTAGGAGCTCATTCTAATGACTTAATAATAAACAAATATCATTATACATTAATGTAAAACTGTAAAAAGATTATTATTCATACATATAATGTCCTGGAGCTGGAAATGATGGAATGGCTCAAAATGAGTACAAGTATACAGTATATCAGCTGTTTCTGATATCAGCAGAAATTGTCACATTTCCATTCCTGAACATCATGGAAAGAAATCCCAGCTGTTTACTGATAATATTTCTTGCCTGTTCACAGTTTCATGACATTCAGAGTACAGAGAGAGAGAGGAGGAGGAGGAGGAGGAGGATGATGATGATGATGCTGCTGACATGGCAGGTGACATGGAGGTGAGTGAGAAATGGAACAGATATTGATGGTTAAGACCGAATACTGACATCACAACAGTCTAATCCTAATGTACAGACCCTGTACCATAAGAAAACAAGCTTATATTATGTTCTTCAAGAAACATTACTAGTGTTTTAACTCTGTATAGCCCAGCTTTCATGTGTCTTGTCCTTTTGCTCAGTGGATAAGATCTGGTTCACCTAATCAGTAGCTTATTAAGAAGAATCAGTTGTGTCTGTGCTGGAATTAATCAGGAATTACTGTTAAGAAAGTTTGGAGTGGCCTAATTTTTTCCAGAGCGGTGGAGCTACAGACTTACTATATTATACTGTGTATATATAGTATATAGTATACTATATAGTATAGTCAGATACACTAAAAATCTGTGATGCTATGTATTGCACAAAATGGGAGCACAGCGAAAAAAACAACAACATTTCATTTGACAAGAATTGCACTGTCACTCCCTGCTTTTCACTGTTTGGGTAGACTGGCCTTGTTCAAGGCTGTGGTAGCCTAGCTGTTAAGGTACTGGACTATGGAACAAATGGTCCAGGGTTCAGCCAAGCTGCCACTGTTGGGCCCTTAACCCACAATTACTTGAATTGTAAGATCGTATCAATTGTAAGTCGCTCTGGATAAGGGTGTCTGCTAAATGCTGTAAATGTAAATGTTCTAAAAGGCAAACTTAGAAGATTGGCCCTAATACAGTTCAACTGGTATCAGTGATGTGACCTCTCAAAGCTGTCAGTGACCAACAATGACTGTGTCATGGCATGTTACTAAAATGTAGAGCAGTACTTACTTAGTTTCTGTTTTTTGAACTATTACTACGTTTGTCATCCAAGTCACCCAATGAAGATGGGTCCCTTTTTGAGTCTTGGTCCACCTTATAATGTTTAATGAATTTTTCCTTACCACTGTCGCCCTAGGCTTGTTCAATTTGTGATCATTAGAAGATAATCTAAAATAGTAAAGCTGCTTTGAGACAATGCTCCACTGTAAAATGTGCTATAGAAATAAAGCTGTATTGACTTGACTTGGGTCTTGAGGGATGTTGAGGCCACAGTTGAAGGACTCGAACCCAGGTCATTAGACCGCTGTGCCAGCCAAACACCGCTTCTGCTCTTTCAGAAACAAACCCCCAAGAGATGACACTCATTTCCTTCTAATTTGAAACCGGCACTGGTTTAACTTTCTCTCCAGTCAGTCGGACTCGATTGGGTCTTATTGGGTCTGTAGGAACGATAGCTTTGGATCATTTTTTGTGCACAGAGCACAGAAACCGAGGCGGTTATAAAACGTTGACTTATTAAGTAGGCCCAGGCTTGCTTAACATCCCTTGATCGTGATGTTTACAAGCTGCACGATGAATGATTTGGTGGGTAACACGCGGTTGGTGCATTAAAGCTCAGGCTCCTCGGCCGCGGTGTGAACTTGATGAAACGCTCTTGCTCCAGAGATGATACATCACGGCACGTTACTTACACTTTCTGCACAGGGAGGTCTGCAGAGACAGGGAAGTGACTCTTCTTTTCAAGCCTCAGGCGCTGTGTGTGTGTGCGTGTGTGTGTGCGTGTGTGTGCGTGTGTGTGTGCGTGTGTGTGTGCGTGTGTGTGCGTGTGTGTGTGCGTGTGTGTGCGTGTGTGTGTGCGTGTGTGTGTGCGTGTGTGTGCGTTGGCAAGGCTGTGTGAATATGACAGTCTGAGTGAACGTGTGAGGTACGGGCCTAAGCAATGGCTGACCTGATTAACAGTGAGAACAGCAAGAAGAAAAGCAAAGGGATTCTTATAAAGCCCTTTTTTAATATATGCTGTTTCTCAATACCAAGTACGAGACGACTTGCGTTCTTCCTACTCTGGATTAGGAAGTTCGACTTGCGAGTACATTCTCCTGATGATGGGGGGACGCATATATATGCACACATATACAGTGGTGCTTGAAAGTTTGTGAACCCTTTGTAGTTTTCTATATTTCTGCATAAATAAATAAAGAGAACCCAGTTAAACAAATGAGACAAAAATATTATCCTTGGTCATTTATTTATTGAGGAAAATGATCTAATATTACATATCAGTGAGTGGAAAAAGTATGTGAACCTCTAGGATTAGCAGTTAATTTGAAGGTGAAATTAGAGTCAGGTGTTTTCAATCAATGGGATGACAATCAGGTGTGAGTGGGCACTCTGTTTTATTTAAAGAACAGGGATCTATCAAAGTCTGCTCTTCATAACACATGTTTGTGGAAGTGTATCATGGCATGAACAAAGGAGATTTCTGAGGAGCTCAGAAAAAGAGTTGTTGATGCTCATGTAATAGTAGGTGAGGTCACAAAGGACCCCAGAGTAACTTCTAAGCAACTGAAGGCCCCTCTCACATTGGCTAATGTTAATGTTTATGAGTCCACCATCAGAAGAACACTGAACAACAATGGTGTGCATGGCAGGACTGCATGGAGAAAGCCACTGCTCTCCAAAAAGAACATTACTGCTCGTCTGCAGTTTGCTAAAGATCACGTGGACAAGCCAGAAGGCTATTGGAAGAATGTTTTGTGGACGACTGAGACCAAAACAGAACTTTTTAGTTTAAAAGAAAAGTGTTGGGAAAAAGGAAAACACTGCATTCCAGCGTAAGAACCTTATCCCATCTATGAAACATGGCGGTGGTAGTATCATGGTTTGGGCCTGTTTTGCTGCATCTGGGCAGGACGGCTTGCCATCATTGATGGAACAATGAATTCTGAATGATATCAGAGAATTCTAAAGGAAAATGTCAGGACATCTGTCTATGAACTGAATCTCAAGAGAAGGTGGGTCATGCAGCAAGACAACGACCCTAAGCACACAAGCCGTTCTACCAAAGAATGGTTAAAGAAAAATAAAGTTAATGTTTTGGAATGGCCAAGTCAAAGTCCTGACCTTAATCCAATGGAAATGTTGTGGAAGGACCTGAAGTGAGCAGCTAATGTGAGGAAACCCACCAACATCCCAGAGCTGAAGCTGTTCAGTACGGAGGAATGGGCAAAAATCATTTTCCTCAATAAATAAATGACCAAGCAGAATATTTTTCTCTCATTTGCTTAACTGCGTTCTTTTGATCTACTTTGAGGACTTGTGTGAAAATTTGATGATGATTTAGATCATGTTTATGCAGAAATACAGAAAATTCTATAGGGTTCACAAACTTTCAAGCACCACTGTGTATAGTAGCATACCTTAAACATGTTTAAAACACTTACATTAACCTACAGTTGGATAACATCAATCACGCAAAGCTTATTTTTATAATAAAGTACTGAATATCTCATGTAATTTTTTTGCATAATGTATTGAAAGTGAAAAACAAACAGATTATTGTACTACGTACCGATTGCCCATTGCAAAATCTAAATAAAAAATTCAGAGTGCGGTTTCTGCTGAATGTGTTTTTATGTCTGTTATTGGATTCCCATCATAAAGTCGAAATATCGTAAACCGGACCACATAAAACAGGTACTGCTTGTTACTGTTGTGCTAAAAAAATCGATATTGTGATGTGTATCGTATCATGAAGTCCTTTCCGAATTCCCACGCCTACTGCTTGTATCTCAGTGGGTGCCCAAAGGAAACAAAGCTGGTGTTGGCTCGGATTTATCCGATTATTCAACTGCTCATGTAAACAGCATACTCTGATCTAGAAATCAGATGAAGAAATCCGATAGAGAGCTGGGTTTTACCTCAGTACTCAGATTTCTCAGACCATGTATTCGCATACCCCAATATCAGTTGGTTTTCTCAGTCTGCTTCTATTGGGCTTTTTCCATAAACCTGATGTGTTGTTTTTATAGCTGGATCTGGCAACCTGGGAATTACATTATTAATAGCATCTGCATAACGGCTACCAAACACTTTGGGGAAGACTCTGAAAGGCAGTGTATGCTCGAGCAAATAAAGAATTTGATTATTGAATATTAAAGTTTGACGTTTACGTCACATATTTCGGTGAGATTACTGGCTGGTTGCAAAGTAGAAATCAGATTATTATTAATGAGTCAAGTAAACATTTGCTCCCTGATGTCTGTATACACAGATTGCTTGTTTATGTTGCCCCTGTGGTTACCCTGTGTGATTCTGGGTATCTGTTTCACTGAGTAGCATTGGTTGTTGTCTAATAGCATATCAGTCATATGTGGGATACCTGCCTCCTTCTGGATTGGTACGTCTCATTCTGCATTGGGTAATGCTCTCATAATGGGTACATCACTACCAACATGCAATGACATTCGTGACCTTGGAAAAAGCATTTGTGTGTGCGGGTTGACGTGTTGGAGACCAGGGAAGGAAACGAGGCCATGTCAGCTTCCATCAGTGGGAGCCAAACTTCACGCTGCTCTCCGGCCCGGAGGAGACGCTCGCCATTAAAGTCCTGTTAAAACACCCACTGACGTTGTCAGCCTGGAGAGATGAGGAAAGAGCTTTTGTGCCTGCCAGCGCTTTTGCCACATCTCGCACCGGCCGAGGTGTCGGATCAGCACCACATACATTACAGTATCAAACTTTTATGGCGCCATGGAAGCCACTTAGTTCAGCCTAGTGCTCTAATTCGTAAATCTTGCATAAGGTCTTCTCAACCCTCAAATGCTACCAGATGTACTTGGATGCAAACATTTCAGGAGTGATAGTTAGATCATCAGCAGGAAGTTGCACTAGTATCCTGCGAGCTAACTTTGGCACTTATGAGGTCCTACAATATCTGCCATCGTCTGTCAGAGATAGATGCGTGGTTAAGGCTCTGGACTGCAAAGTGCGAACTCAAATCCCGGCTCTTTGGGTTGGGTAAGGCCCTTAATGATCTCTTACAAGTCTCTGAATGGTGTGAATGCATGCACTGTTGGTCCGGTTGGTCCAGTAAGTGTGATACGTTGAGAGAGACAGATGGGCGAGGTGCTTTGGCAGCAAGTGTGCATCTGATATGTGTGTGTGTGTGTGTTTGTGCGTGTTTCACACGTTCTCTCTCTGGTCCCCATCGGTTCACCGCGTCAAGCTATGGTTGGACTGGCTGCGTTGCTTCTGCCTGATTGCCTGATCCGGAACGACAGGGCATCTCCTGTGAGATGGCTGGGCAGACGGTGTGCTGAAATATTTAGAGCGGTACCTACAGAATAGGGCTGTCGAAAAGAGAGAAGGGCGAAACAGTGAGGGGAAGGCCTGAAAACAGAGATTGCTGTTATTGTGAACGGTACAAAAAAGGCGTCGGTAGCATCGCGTAACGTCGAGAAGGCAGGCAGAAGGGCATTTTCACACCTGAAAGTCCAGTCCAAGGTCTGGATAGAGGTTTCCAGAACGAGGAACCTGGACTGCTATGGACTGGGACCGTATCGTCTCTGGTGACGAATCCAGGTTCTGTTTGGGATCCGATGATGCTCAGGTTTGAGTATGGAGACCTCGTGGTGAGTGCTTCGATCCTGCCCCAACTGCTGGAGTGTTGATCTGGGGAGCCATTATGTACGACAGTCAGTCACCCCTAGTAGCGATACAAGGGACACAACCAGTACAGAGACATGTGTTGCGGCCACGTGTGTTGCCTCTCTTGGCTTCAAGCTGGCAATTTTCAGTAGAATAATGCCTGCCCACACACATCAAGGGCAAGTGTGTCGTAGAGGCATGATCTCTAGCAGTCAACGATCTCTCTCCAAGAGGTACACTACCAAAAAGTGTCCCCTGAGAGCCTTTTTATAGAGCAGGAGAAAGCACTTTTATGCCCTCTTGTGGCAAGACCCAGCGTCTAATTAGACCATGCCTGTAATCATTTACATTTCTACCTGTAACCGAACCGCATGCTGAGTTTTGCAGCAATCCCACATTTCTGTCTGGGTTTTAGGAGTATCTTTCAGAGCATAATTAAGAAATGTACAGCACCACCAACACCATTCGTAGATCGGGCCGTCACTCAAAAACCAAATTACCGAGCCGGGAGGATATTGGTCAGGAAAGCGAACAAGAGACCAACGGCAAATTTGAAGGACTGAAACTTTATGTCTGAGATTGATCAGCCAGTGCACCTGCCAACAATCTCACAAGCTGTTCACAAATCTGTGTGGCAGGGTGCCCATGGGAAGCCTCTTCTAAAAAAGACTCTGATGCCTTATGGCAAAAAGTTTGGACTCATAGGCCATTGCTCATTTTTGCTTAACTCCATGGCGCTGTAAATATTTTCGTCTTGGTTATATCCCGCTGTAGAAATGTCAAACCTCGAGACGGCCTGCACGCGATTATAAATGGAGACCCCGCTTTTCGAGGCAGCGATTCAGCTTAATCGCCGTCCTGCAGAGCTTGAATTTCCCAGTCCGAATACGAGATCATAAACAATTCAGATATCTATCTCCAGACCAAAAGCATTCGGTGTTGGAGCTGCACTTCCACTCTGTTCTCCATCCTGTCGTTCTTCTTCGTAGCTGGCCTCAAGCGAGATCCTCTTAAGTGCTTTCCTGGCAGCCTTCACGACACTCCACCGTGCACTCAGGAGTCAAATATTTGGAGCGTGAGCTACCATGGTTCTCACCCTGCACCAAGCCTTACAGTTTACGTGGCACAGCACACTGATTCTCATTGGGTGATCAAACCACATCCAGGGCAGGCTTCCTCCTGAGACTCCCACGATCCTGACCAGAAAAAACAGGGTTAAAATGTGAACAAATTAAGCAAATGAAGTGAGAACTGGTTTGCATTGGTGCGAGCAGGGAACAATGGTCAATTTCCTCCAATAACATGCCTGAAACATGACTGCAGAACCACTCCGGCCCAACACAAGGTCACAACCTTTCGGCAGTGGGGGACGCCGCTGACGCCCCGGAGGCCTGCGGGTAGGTAGCGTCAGATTTCCTCATTCGTCCCGCTTCCTGCTATAATTAGGCTGATTCCATTTGGCAACGCTTAGACCGAGGGCAGGAAGGATGCTCCGAATGTGCTGTCATAAGGAAGCTACTGTCTGAGGTCACCGATTCTGCTTTTCATCGGGGGGAAAAAGGTCATGCTCGACGGATTTTGTACTGTAGGAGATTGTCTTCATGTCCTTCCAGGGCTTCACAAAGGAGCTTTAGAGAGTGGAAAGCACTGAATATGGATCAGGACTGGCATGTTTAGCCGCTCTTGTTTACATCCGGGTTTCACAGTTGTAACAGTTTTTGCGGATGTACTATATGTACAGTGCTGTGCAAAAGTGTTAGGCCACCATTTAGGTTCGTTGTTTAAGCAATGCTATAATGACCATGTAGGCTGTAACAATCAAATTTCAAACTTTTTTTTGATTCAGCACTCAAACTCTTTTTCCACTGATCTTCCATCCAATCTTTGCAAGCTTTGGCATATCTTAGCCTTTTCCTGGTCCGGTCTCGAAAAGGTGGTTACTTGGCTGTCGTCCTTCTAAAAAGTCCATTCCAGACTGTAGAAGGGTCAACTTGAAATCCTGTTTTTTAATACTGCATTCAAATTTATTCTGATAGAGAGACCGAGAAATAATTATACATGGTCAATATACTATTGTGAGAACAAAGGTAAATCTAGTCAAATGGTGGCCTAAGACTTTTTGCACAGTACCTTATGAAGACAACCTTTGTAATTAGTGACCTCTTTAATGTATTTCAGCCACTCTCAGTGCTAACAGGTCCATATTGAGAAGTGTACAGGCCTGGAATCTCCATACAAAACTGTACTAAACATCCCAATGACACTTTGTAGGTTTTGACCTCTAATAAGTCAGTTAATCAATTCTCAATTTTAAAATAAAGTCCATAATAGTGGTAAACAATGATGGAGAACTTTGATGGCTTGCCTGATGGTCCAAAAAGTAGCAGAAAGCCTTCTCAGTGGCAGCAAAGGGGGACAAACCCTATAATAATTCCGCCGTCTTCTATAGTCCTGTCAGAGGTGTTATTTCCTTGTCATAGCAGAAGTCTGTTCCCTTTTACCCACTTAGTTACGTTTGTGTTTGGACTTTTTAATGGAGCAGCAACTAAGGATCTGCCTCTTGTGCAGTTGTGCGTCAGGACCTTCCGCTTTGTTTTCTATCCGGGTTAGATCCGGATTGCGCAGACAATAGTGATGCTCTTATATGAAAAATACACTTTCTTGGCTTGAGATATTGCTTGAGAATGCATTTGGCTGTGTTTCCCCAATTTCTCCAGATCTGCCAAGCCCAGTTCTAAGCTGGACATGAATGCAACTAGGCACAGCTAGGTCGTGCCTAATACCCTTAAAAAAGCAGGACTTTGCCAGTCCTGTCTTAAGCCTGCTTTTTTGCGAAAAAGTCCTTTCCAATCCTTTCCAATTAACTGAGGAAGTGAGTTTCACGTGTAATTCTTCCTCTGATGTCTGAAGTCTGGGAAGCTGACATCGTCTCCGCAGGAACGAATCCAAGTGAAGAAATCGGAATGAGAAATGAGCAACATCTAGAGACTCAATTACACTAAACCCCAGCACTGCAGGGCACATGATTGGAAGCGATTCGGAGCCAAGCTAGCAGCCTAACAAACCCCAATATATCACCATTAATACACAGACGCAGGCTTTGTGAGGCCTGGATATTCCGGTGTAGTGTGACAGGACGCCTGGCAGAGCTACAAATAAGGCCGGGGGCTGGATTACAACCTCTCTTTCTCCCATCCGTTCCATCGTACATCTTAACTTTGCATACCAAATCTAACCGGGCGGGTAACGGGATCTCCGTATTAGAGATTGCGGGGCTGCCACAAAAGGATGCCAAGTCCTAGATCAAAACGCAGGGTAAAAAATATACAGAGAGAATCTCCTATCAGTGATTAGCATTCATGTGGCGGTTCTGTATAAATGGCCAAAGCAGTTCAACCACTTCCAGAACCAGCACAAATGGAACCAATTCCAATGACGCTGAATAATAGAGAGATAAAGTAACATTATTTCTGTTTACGAAAATTGTTTTTCTACTTAAACTTTAACCACACACCACTCTGGTTCTCGTTCGTTCATCCTTGCGTTTGCTGGCCATGTGCTCAACAGGAATCGGATGTTTTGTGTGGGGTTAGGCGTCGCCTCCATCTGGTGAAGGCGAAGCAATCGACCCTGTGGGCAGGTGCCCATCTCTGGCCTGCCCTTGGGCTGTTTCTGTTCTAGGGAGGCGTGTGTGTTTGTGTGTCTGTGGAGGCGTATGTCGTCCAGCTGTTGACCCTCACTTTACAAACACGCGCATCTGGGTCTACTTTCAGTTTGGTTGTCACGAGGGCTTGCTGACCCACTGACACGCAGAAGGTGGGACGTACACACACCTCCTTAGTGTAGGCCTAAATCGATCGTCAGCAGGGGCTCTCCTGTTATTCCTGTAGCCCAAGGTTATTGAGGTTCTTCTGGAAAAAAAAGCTGCATCTTGTTTTTTGTTTGTGTTTTTTTCCTGAAAAATGATGCCTAGCATTTTGGACAAATTGAGAAATTTCACCATTGCCAGTTCAGATAGCCAATAAAGGAGTACACTTTATGTTTTGTAAAGACCAGTGGGGGCTCCGAAGCTGGTCTAGGCTTCATTTGTAAGGGTCAATAGTGGCTGGCACTCTAGGTCTGGTCCTTGATCAAGGCTCTTAACCCTCAACTGCTTAGATTGTATCAGGCATTGGACATTGGTGGCTTGGCGGCGAAGATCTTTCAGGTCTTTGTTCTGACAAGTCGCCACTCTCATATCCTTGACTATAGGCGTAGTGTTGGGTGTTGGGTGTGGGTGGAACGTGTCCCCCTCAAAGTTTGGAGAGGAATACATTGTTCCCGCAAATAATTCCTGCTGACAGCATCGTAGTGATTTGGTTTTTGTAACAGTGTAATGTATTTTCTCCTGGCTGTTAGATTGGCCATTATTATCAAAATTATGAATGTTACTTTTGTACGATTGCTGTTGTATACTGTAGAGGGGCAGAGTTGCTTGTAGCTGCTGCCGTGTTGCCGAGTTATTGATTCTGTCGTGAGATGTAGCATCTTTTCAAACCCCACTAGTGAGTTATTTTCCAAAAGGAAATCTAGCGACTTTTTTGTACAAACCATAGCTGCTTCCCACACAAAGGAATTGCCCAAAACTGTCCATAACTCCGTCTCCTCTGCCTGAGAGATGGATGGCACACGGACGTGAAAGAGTGCAGCGCATCGTTTAGGCCATAACTCCATTTTGTGAATTTGAATGCATTAATAAATACATCTATACTGTTGGTCTTTTGAAATATGAACATAGTTCGTTTGGTTTATCCTGTAAAGAGAGTGAGAGAGAAGCAGCAAGATGTAAAGGACTGGGACCGTCTGAAACTAGGCAGAATGTAAATACCTCGTCATAGATATGCAAATTGGCGCATTACTTCATCTAGCCATCTTCCCAGAAGCTGAGATGAAACTTTGACCAAAGCCCTTAACCATGAACTGCCCACCTCGATTGTTCTGAACAAGCACATGTTCCAGAATTGGACACTGATATCAGTATCGTATTGAAAAAACGTTCTGACCTTCCCTAAACTGTTTGTTGGTCTCGGAATTTGAATGCCTCTTCACTGGAACAGTTCAGACATTGAACGGCCCGTTCGGTGACTAGCATTGAGGGTACCAGCAATACCAAGCTGCCACAGAGCAAGAGCAAGATTCTTAACCCTCGGTTGTTAGGATTGTCGCTACTAAAAATTGTAATGTATTGCTCTATAAATTAGTAACACATTGTTACGCTGACAGTTCAGTAGTTAAGACTCAAAGCTGAATGTTCAGGTCCCAACAATGCCAAGCTGCCACTGGAGTCATTGAGCAGAATTTCCCATGTGCATATTGTTGAAACCGTTCTGCATTGTTCCATTCTGTAAAAAAAAAAAAAAAAAAAAAGGCAAAAAGCTCTAATGTGTCATTTTGGTCCGAATGGAACATTATGGTATAACAAAACCCTTTTGATGGGGGAAAGAGCAATAGCCACTGTGTCTGCTTCCATCTGAAACTCTGTCTACATCTGGCCAGTGTGGGTAGGACTGTTTGGGGCTGGGCAGAGACGAATGAATGTCATCGCCACCAGTGTAGCGACGGGCTCAGACCACATCAGACCGTGCCACCCACCTGCCCAACACTGACCACAAAACAACCCTGCCCACCAAGACGGCTGACTCGCGGTTGCGCTTTTGTGCTGACCTGACATGTGTCGGGCTTGAGGGCAAAGATTGCAGGGCATTTTAAAGAAGGACGTACTGAGACGTGAGTAGGGTAACATGGAACTTTTACAGAGAACGAAGTGAAAAATGGGGTTAGGCAAGATGATAGATGAAATATTTCACATTAACCAATAGGTTTACCTCAATAGTTTGCCCAGTGGGGATTAAAGTGGGTGCAAGAATATACAAATCAATGAAATTGGGGTGTTTAATCTAGCCTGTAGAGGACAAGACCTTTGAGAACTGGGATTTTAATGGAAGGTGTTGCCACCCATTCAGTAAGCGGAATAGTGGCCAAAGACCTCATCCCTCGGACCTCTTGCCTTGTAGAATTTTGAGCGCTCATGCATTGAGGGTGTGAAGTACGACAGCTTGCAAAGGGCATGGCCTGGCCCAAGGGCGCACTAATGAGTGAACATGCTTTGGGGTGAAGGAGAACTTCCTCTCTCTCTTTCCCTCCCCGGGGCAACACAAGAAAGAGTTGGTTGTCTTACCGGGATGCAAAGGTGTGTGGGTAATTGCGTAATTGCTATTATCTAAGACCAAGTAATGCAGGAAGATGGAAGCCTGGAAGTCACTAATGAGCGGTGCAACCATTTGTAATTGCTGTGCGCTTTGGCAATCTGTGGTCCTGATCCCAAAAAATTCAACGACTTTTCATGGGGAGTTTGCAGGCCCAAATTTCACTCTACAGCAGTATTTTTTTTAGGTATCCGTACTAGTGTTCGACCAATATGGGTTTTTAATACCCAATGCCGATATTTAGACAGCAGGGTCACCGATGGCTAATTTTTGCAACTGATAAAACTAATAATAATAAATGCGACACAAAATTGCTGAACATATTTAAGATGCACTTCGGTGAGTTGTATCAAATTCCCAGTGCTCAGAAAGGTTTCACACACGACACAAACCAACTGGCAAAGTGTCTCAACTTCCAGGTATTTACATGGCAAGAAATGTGAAACACCAGGCATCTCTGCGGGTGAAAGGGTGAAGCTACCGAGGCTTGTACTATTACCCATTAAACAGCCGACTTGTCATTACGTCTCATCTGGGTTGTAATTGCCCCGGTTCAGCTGTGACTTTCTAGGAAGGCGAGCGATGCTTGGAAACCTTCCTGACATTGTGCTCGCCTGAAATTACACGTACTGTACATATATTATGCAGATCATGCGGATTGCTTATTAACGAAGTAGCACTTTTACGTTTCCAAGTTCCGGCGCAAGGGCTGCACACGGAAAGCATGTGAAGTTTGTTCCCTGCTCCGAACACGGCACTGCTCAGGCAGCTCTAACTTTCGCACGAGTGTGTACGTTGGTAAGTAATCAGAAGCAGGTTGGAAGGTTTCAGCGTTTTTGAAATTTTATTCTATTCTGAGCAGCTAAACATGTCGTAAAAGGATTTAATTCAACCCCGATAATATCAGAGACTTTAGTAAGACTTCAAAGAATCGTTCATGTTTTACCTTGTTAACGAGCCCGTAACCAGGATCTGCCCCGGAGCTTTTCACTTATAAATGAGGGAAAAGGTTTGAGAGGCTTTAAAAAGACGCTTTAAAATGTTAGGGGAAAGTGCCAGATGAGGCGGCATACCCCAGTATGTCTTCATCGTCCAAAAAAATGCACTTTTCCCATCTCCACGACTATATTTTAAGACTTTAAGACCATACAGGAATCCTGACTTCTTATCCAAGTTCATTAAAATGCAGCAACAAAAGGTTTACTAAAGTATCCCAAACTTATTCTGCGTGAACAGCTTCCCAACAATGAGAGAACAGACACTCGCTAAAGCCTGTGTCTCTCTGAGTGTCTAGTGTGCAATTGTGTATTTACTGCTTCAAAAGGACAAAACTGGGATGAAACTTTTCGGCGCTCCCATCAGATTAGTACCTGGCTATACATTAATTTCCGTGCCATGAAGGCATGAAAGATGCAAAGCCTTCTCAGGTCTAAATTAGACGGCACGTTTTGTGGGTGTTACCATGTTTTGTAAATTTAAAACAAACCAAAAAAAAAAACGTTCAGGGCCACAGAGAGCGAGCCAGAGTCAAGAGGGCACAGGTGGGCACAGGAGTGGGTAGGTAGAGAGTGCATGATTACAGAGCAAGGCTGAGGAAGCCATCCTGTCATTTTACCCCCCACGCGAGGCCCGATCGTCTAGTGAGCGAGTGCAGCCTGAAAGAACCGTCGGAAAGGGGAGCGAGTTCATGAACGTTTCGGAGTGGAAACTACGTTAGGAGGGAACACCGGAGGGAGAAGTCGGACAGTTCCCTGTAACAAGGCAGTGGCATCTTTTATTTAGGAAGTGGATATGGTGGCACAGTGGTCCCTGGTTTGATCGCCGTGTCCTTGTCCTTGTCCTTTTCTCCCGGCACTCCAGTTTTCTCCCACATTTGTTCCCTAGAACTAATTATTCCCTAGAACTAATTGGAGCGAAAGCACCTACATATGCTGCCTGTGTTGGCGTGTTCACCTTTTTGTACAACTATGGCCACCCAAACCAGGCCACTAGGTGGACTGTCCATAAGAGGTGGCTCCCCCTTTTAGGTATTGGGTGCAGTCCCACCTTGTGCCAGGTGTGACCCACAGCAATCCAAGGATAAAGCATCTACCGAAATCAATGAATATTAAGGTTACATTTGGCCATTCGGGTGGCACATAGGACTTTCTTGGCGCTGCCAAAGGTACCATTGACCCACACAGCTGGGCAGGACAGGACAGGAATTACTTCTGGAACAGACAGACCTCAGAGATAGTGGTAGAGTATCAGTTTGGCATCCTCACCTACATATACCCCAGTTTGTACCCCCCTTCTCTGCAGTCTTTTGGGTTCAGAACCTAGCATTGTCCATCCTGCACCCAAAGGAAGTGGTTAATCAGGGTTAACAGTGATCACGCTCTGTCTAAATTAAAGACGAAAACTCTCGGGGGGACTGGCGTCAAGAAATGTGTGAGGTGGACAGTCCCGTGCCTGTCATTACACCCCGGCTTGGACGGCGCGTGCACAAATAAAGACTTCCTCTCCGTATTTAACGCGGCACTGCAGCTGGCAAACAAACGTGACAATGGCGACAGGAGGCCCTCCAACGCCGAAGACAGTCTGCGTAAACACGGAGGCTTTTCTCACACAAGCAGACGCCCGCCGAGAACGCCATCGTCTTCGGGCAGGGGACTTTCCACTTAAGCCTGAAGTATTTGGCGTCTCCTGAGCGTCCTTTTGTGTTTATTTTAGATGCGCAGGCATGCTAGGAAACCGTCAAGAGGGGACGGGGAAATGATTCACACATGACAAGCCCGTCACGTAACCCGAGCCAAGGGAGCCGAGTCGAACATCACAGCGCAGGCAAAGAACCGTATGAAGTGGGATCCGCCGCTGGGATCGTCCACCGCGGGTGCGTGTGGGCGCCACTCGCGCTCTGTTTACGCATGCGGCCTGCGTGTGCGGTGCGAGATATAATTAGACAGAGCGACAGATCTCCTCCTGCGTGCTGTTAATCCGGCGCTCCAGCTCGCGGCTTTAGGTAGGGGGATTTTCACGGAATTAATAACAAGCGACACGCGCCCGGCGGCACGAGGCGAGCAAGCATCTGTCGCATCTGCAAACGTGGCGGCGTGCTACCCAATACCTGCGGCCCATTCATCACCGGCTCTCAGCTCCGTCCTGCAGACTGTTTCCCTTTTGCTTCGCTCTTTCTTTTCCTCATCCATCTCCTTCTGTCTTGAAAATGTTGCGTTTGGCTGGCCGGAGCGTCCTTTGAAATAAATCTTACGCGAAACACGCTAGCAATCAGCGCATTGTGCATTTGCGTTATGGATAGATTACAACCATATGGTGGTTAACAGCGAGCTCCATTTTGAAAGGGAATACAGATATAAGAGAGTTAATTATAGATGTATAGCATGAACAGGCAACCATACATCCCACTATTTTTTACCAGATATTATTTGGATTATTTCGATTCTCAGCACTTATATGGTAGAAGGCGTGTAGGCTGTGATCAGATTAGCTGATTTCATTAGGTGCTAAACAGGAAATAAAATCACAGAGTGCAGTCGTTTGTCCTGCTTCTATGGTACGTGCCAGTTCGCGGCCCATTAGCAGGAGGTTCTCCGACCTTTAAAGCTGTGAATGGAAACATAGGGAATTTCTTAGGAAGATTTTCCACCAGTTCAGGATGCTTTTGAGGGTTTATCTTTATCTTTCATTTTTTAAGGTTTCCTCTCAACTTTGTTAATTAGCAAAATCACAAGGATACTTTGATCAGGAATTATTGGGGGGGGGGGGGACAATCCCTTTTGGTAAAAATGGGTGTTCCCTACAAGAACGGCAATAGGTCATTTGGAAAGGTAGCCCCCCCTGCAGAGTGACATGGGTTCGAGTCTTGGTGCCTTCAGCTGGGACGGCGTCACAAGCAGGGCTTGAGGAAGAGGATCATTATTGCGATTAACCTGCAGTCCTGCGACCAACTGAAGGATCCCCTGACCAGGACAAAACAATTTCCATCGGATCTCAGATCGGTGTTTGGAGTTTAAAAAAAGGGCCAAGTGTGAGGACTTTAAGGGACAAGAACTTGGCGTATGTCTGTAAACAGGGGAGGTTGGTGGTTGTTACAGGCCATAAAACTAATCACGCGCTCGGGGTCACTGAGCAGCCTGCTGAGACGCTGAGTTCCTTCAGGCTTTAAGGTGAAACAAAGTACTCAGAATGTACGCCACTTGGTTAGGGCCAGCTCACACACAATTACAAGTTTGCCCGAATGACATCACGAGATAAGTTGGGAGCGCCGGCGCTGGTGTGAAACACATGAAAGTGTTTGTTTAGAGTGTGTGTGTGTGTGTGTGTGTGCGTGTGTGCGGCTACCATTTAGAAAAATGGAGGGCAGGCCCTCTCGGGCTGAAATTAATGAACTGAGAATGACCTTGATCAATGATTCAAAGCTGGGGGCGACGCAAGCGCTCCCTCCTCCGCCAGCGTCTGCCCTGTCGTTCATCAAGTGGCTGCTTTTGATCTGCAGCCTGAATCGCGTGTGCTGCCCCAATCAGCGAGCGGCCCCGAAAAAAAAGCCGGGCGCTCTCCTCCCAGTAAAAAGACATTAACCGCACTAATTGAATCCAAGGCTGGTCACTGGGGGTCAGACTTTTGTTTGCTGGTAAAATGATCACAAAAAAGGAGGTTTACATTTGGCAAGGGGACATGTTTAAATCGTTTAATCACGTCGTCTCTGTCCAAGGGATTCAAAAGGGATTATTTTAAACAGACTTGACTTCCTGATTGAAAACATCGTTGCGTCAGCTATGAAAAGTTTGGAAGACATGAAGGCCTGTCACCTTTCATTTAGCCAAGAAAGCGGGAAAGAAGAACAGAGGAGCGAGCCTGGATGTGGAATGTTTCTTCTTTTTCCTCCCCTTCTACTCTCTCGTCCTAGGTGTCTGGATGGCCGCATCCCACTTGCCAGGGGAAAAACCCGTCCCTTTTCTCCGCTCCTTTTTGGCAGCCCTTCCTTCACACTTCATAACCTTCTCTTAGGAGAGACTCTGCAACCCATAAGTACGCTGTAGGAGTGGACTGTGCCCTTGGCCCTAGGCGCTTGTGCCTCTTACGCGATTTTCTCTCTTGCAGCGGCAATTCAGAGGTGCTCATTTACATTTCACGGCTTTTAGCGTCTTACAGTTTTCCAGCCTGGATGCACTCAGAGTAATGTCTCGCAATACAGGATGAGACGCCCATCCATTGCAAGCCTGGGTATGAGTTGCCCTTGATCCCCTGACCATTCTCCCTCCCCTCAGACACAGCCAATTCCGGCAGGCACTGCCAGGACTCTGACACGGGTTTGGGCTACAATATGAAAAGCAAAGGGATCTACATTATCCCCTGTTATCAAGAGATTCATAGCAACTCTATATACAGTTGAGGACAATTCTGTGCAGGAAGTTTGGAGAATCAACTAGCCAGTAAAGCTTTGGCTAGCGATATTGTGGTGAGAATGAGGAAGCTTCGGAGAACAATGGGGTGTTCTGCAAGAGAAAAGTTTGTTGGTCCATCATACAAGTTGTGTAAAGTATTGGATAAAGTGGACATTTTTCAAGGTGCTCACTCATGACCCTTGCATGTGTATAACACAGCAACAGCTTAGAATAAAGGTAGGAATAGGGTTAGAGTTAGAGTTAGGGTAAGGGCAGAAAAATCGGACTGTTGTTTTCTTTCAGAAATGTGCTTCTTTTGATGCACTGGCTCACTGGTAGTTTCATTTCCATTAAAATACCTGATGTGAATTATAATAAAATGTATCATAAAGAAATACTTATAGTGGTCCATAAAATACATTCACTCCCCTGATCTTATTCCAGCCTTACTCTTCCAAAGTTATCCCATTCTAGGAAGAAGCCATCCTGCATATCCATCCAGTCCCAACAGACACGAAAATAATTATTTCAATACCCCTATTTTATAATTGTGAGGATTTTGGGTCACTACTCATTTTTAGGGAGCTAAAGGACAGGGCCATATTTTTGACTATGGCCGGTGTTTAGAAAGGTTAGGATTAGGGTCAGTTTTTAGGGTTAGGGCCAGATGTTAGAGTAGCATTAGAGATACCATTATGGTTAGGATTATAGTTAGGGTTAGAGATAGAATTAGGGAAGGAGTTAGGGTTAAGGTTAGAGGTAAAGTTAGGGTTAGAGTTTGTACTTTTGGCTTTTATTTTCCTCTATCATAATTACTGTTTCTGTATTCTGACTAACAAAAGTCTTTGTTCCTTTGTCCAGACAGTGCATAGAAATACATAACATGGATGATAACTGGTTTTATAGATAATTTGTTCAAATTTGTAACATCTGTGGTTCGGATCTAACCACTGCAATTATTTACAGTAATGACCAGGAAAGGGTTTGGTGATTTTTAAAATATGCCTGGCCCAGTTTGACTACAAACACAGAGGATTGAACATTGAATTGAACGCAACAGATGAAAGATGAAATGTGTTAAAATTCACCCCGCCTGTCATGGCTGTCTAGTGTACTCTGTTCAACTGTATTGTTGAAAAATGGATTTGAAAAAGTTGTTATAACAAGGTCTATCAACATAACACAGTTACCTAAGCTTTTTAAGATTTTTATTTTATTACTTAAGAATAAAAACACCAATAAGATCAAAATACCATAAAAATAGTTACACTACTTAGATTAGAATTAGGACTAATTTATGGCAAACACTTGTTTGTCTTGTTAGTCTGGTTAAATACAATCGCCATTTTAACCTTAATTAACCTACACCGATTTGACTGTGCTTACGTTAAAATCGTCCAAATTGCTGCTGATAATAACGCAAAACAAGTAACAAAGCCTGCAGCCAGTTTTGCTTTTTAAAGTGGGAGCTTAACTGGCAGCGTTGTTCAAGCTAAGTGCTAGAAACTGTTCAAAGCCCTCCCAAGAAGCACACCAGTTTACTCAAATGCTTTGTATACATATATATGTGTGTGTATATATATATATATATATATATATATATATATATATATATATATATATATATGTGTGTGTGTGTGGATGACAGCCCTCACTGCTTTCTCCACACAGCCGTTTGATAAATGACAGATATAAAACATGCATATCAAAACTGGAGTCTAACAATGCAGGACAACGTCTCAGTTAGCGGGTCCAACCCACAACCATTACTGGCGGGTCCAGTGCAAGATGAAGAGAGGAGGGAAAAGTTGTTCGTGAAATTCGGGTGGAAATATGAGTCTTTAATTATCGGCACGGCGGCGGCGGCGATCACTTTCATATGATCCTTCATGTGCAGCTGCCTCCTCCGAGCATGGAGGGCATCGGGGTGTCAGAGTTGGGCTTAGATGAAAGAGCTAAAAGTCCGGAGACACTGGCCAGGTCAGGTCTATAATGTGTTCCTGTCTGCCCTCCCAATCAGTGATTAAGGACAATCACAGGGCAAGAATGCACCTCCTTCAATCTATTGACGACTAGCCACTTTCAAAGCAAGCTGAGAAGAATCCCTGAGGTTTTGTGACTAACTTGCATCCGAAACGAGTTTGAGGTCCTCTTTTTTTTTAAAGCCTACACTAAACAGGCAATTCTGCATCCACAGCAACTCATAATGTTTTGCGGGGTATGAAGCCGCGAGCAGCTAGTCAAAGGGTTCCTTAGGATTTTTGCTTAATGGCCCTTTCAACAGCTAAAAGCATCTAGTTACAAATTCGCTGAAAGCGCCTCGCTGTAAACGGCTTTAACCTCACTCTACCTTTCATCCCTTCCCCGGAGCGCCACAGGGCGCATAGAGATGGTGGAGATTGTGAACCGACTGCTGTACGGTCTGGGAGTCCATGGAAAAGAGCAAGCCATGAGTCATCTGGGCTCGCTAATGGCCTGCCGTGTTTAAATATCATTACTCTGACTGTAGGGACTTGAGGATGCTGCCGAAGGGGGCATCTTTAACCACGACGAAGCTGCTATTAGGTCGTGACAGAGTGCAGGGCTGGCCAATCAGGCAGACGCTCAGCAAATCAAGATTTATGGGCACCGACTCGCAGCGTAAGCCGAGAGAGAAAACAGAGCCGGGTGCGCCAAAGATCCAAAGGGAAGAGCGAGAGAGATGTGAAGAAGCCATGGAAAGAGTGCTGAGGAAACTGACAATGTTTAAAATGAAGGAAATACAAGAGTGGAGTGGAGCACCACTAGTATTTGTACCCATTTCTGACAGGATGGCCCAGTTCTGTATGGATTACTCATACAGGAGTATGTTTGTGAGGTATTATAGGTACAGCAAAAGAGCCTTCCATGTGGAATTCTGTGTGTAGCTGTGTGAACACCATCACAACTGGCTGTTCTGATCGAGGAGAAAGTGAGCTGGCTAAACGCCGCATTCCTAAGCTGTACTGTAATCCCACACAGGACTTCATACCTTCAGTAGCCGCGGCTGTTTTAGCCGTACCTATCCGGACTCGACTTTATTCCGGACGTCTCTCTAGAGCCGACACCTACTCGGAGAGCACCATAGCTGCGGGGGCGCCCTCGCCGCAGTGCTACTGTAATGCCTCCCGACTCCTCCTCGCTCAGCAAAGCGATAAACAGTTTCAGGGAATGGCAAACAAACTGCCAGGCAAAGTGGGTTTGTTGTTCTTTGCCACGCATGGCTGCCTCCAGCCCTCCACCCAGCTGGGCCTTAATTCACGCTGTTGTGTTGCTCCATCATGCCCAGTTAAAACTCGATTCCACTCAGCTGTTCCTCGCAGATGGCAGCAGCGATCTAATCGACCTAAGCCGCTGCATGGCAGAGTGGCTGCGAACGCGGCAGAACAGAACCTCAGACACGTTGCTGTTGATAGTTCAGCAAAGCTATGACGCATATCACCAGGAAAACTGGTCTGGTACCAATCTGGTACTTAGCAACCCTTACAGGTTTGCATATCGGAAAGCATTTTGCGACAAGGAAAAAACAAATATTTAAAAGAGATTTTGACAGGCTGACGTGCACATTATGGCAACGATCAATAACAGACAATATAAAGAATGTGCAACAGCTTCAGTTTTTTCTCTGAAATGACTGCACTTGTTAGTGGATTGTGTGTATTTCTATAATTGTACATGTACAAACTGTATTTATAGAGATATCCCGTCAGCCAGTGTGGCAATGGTATGAGATAAATTAGTAGGAAATATTACAA
This sequence comes from Ancistrus triradiatus, assembly GCA_025084515.1. Lineage (NCBI taxonomy): Eukaryota > Metazoa > Chordata > Actinopteri > Siluriformes > Loricariidae > Ancistrus > Ancistrus triradiatus. The sequence continues at coordinate 137,734 of JAJAGP010000785.1, read as the reverse complement.
ATAAAATGAAAAAGCAGGACCTAAAACAATTTGCAGTAGGAACCCTACTGGTGGTGTTGCTTCTTAAAATTAACGCATGGCCACTACTTATTAAGGTGTGGGAATGAGATGTTATGCTTAATATGACAATAATATACAATATGACAATAATAATATGATAAATATCTTGTATCGTGAAAATGTCTTTAATTATCGTGATGCAATATTTTTGCCATATCACCCACCTCTACTTAATATTATGAATTATCTCAATCCAACACCTTTCCGTCTCATTTCTACACATTAATATCTACTTCCCACACCTTAATGAGTCATCGCCTGTTGATTAATTGGGCGATTCACGGAATTTTGAGATAATCGGCATCAGTGCTCACAAAGTTTAAAGATAGTGGCGAAAATGCAGAGTTTCTTCCAGCTCATAAACTGGGACTACCGAGTGACCAAAAACAAAGAGATGCTGAGAGAGCATTCAGTGAGAGTGCAGCCATTTATGAGAGGATGAAAACTTTGTTTCCTCTATTACAACTTGCTGCTCTTAACTGGGACAGGGATTAAAAACAAAAAGATGCAACCATTTTTTCCCTCCAGAAACAAGACGATGCAGTTATCTGGTAATAAATGTTGCTTATTACCAATAGTGCAATAAAACGTTTTTGTTTTTATTATGTCTAAAAAAGACAGAGTGCGAAAAGAGCCATGTTATATATATAGTTTCAATATTTTTGTTTAAGTTCTGTTTAAGAAAAAATTGCGATGTCATCCTGCTCTCTAAATATCAGCAACAGCCATTAAAAAAACCCATCAGTCAACCACTAGCCATGCCTTAATTTTATTAAGAAGTGATGGCAGTTTTATTAAGAAGGGATCTCACCAGCAGGACTTGTTAGCAATTAGAAATAAATTCACGTTTCTCTTGAAATTGTGGGGAAAAGTAATTCAATCCCCTATTGAAATAATGTCAAGTATGCTTTTAGAAGGAGCAAACTCTGAGCTTTAGTAGTAATGTAATTGTAAAAATAAAGTGTCTTAATATTTTTGTTTTATCAATAATTAGTGATATAATCAATAACCAAAACAAGCAAAATTTCTGTAAAAATATATGTTTTTTTTTTAAATATTAGTCATTTTAAACATTGTGTCTTGTATCATAATGAGGAATTATGCTAAATGTGGTGATTTCATTTCGATAAACTAAACAAATGCGTAAACTACGACGCTTGAACCCGAGCAGAACTTTAAAGAAGTGGTTTTGAATTTTGAAGTGGGGTTTAAACATAGAGTGTTTTCCTTATCCCATCACAAAGCCAATGTTTTGGGGCAAAACAGAAGAGAGTTCATCTAATTACTGGAAGATTGTGCCATAGCTATCCCATAGCTGGGAGTCAGAGAAAGAGAGGGAGCCTCTTCTGAACACACTGACGCTAAAGAGCTACAATTAAAACACGTTCCTCGGGAATAGCTATCAGTGTCTAAATTGGGAGAGACCTAATAGCAGCTTCTGTGTAGCTTTAAAATGTCTGAGGCTCTTTTCGTCGGGTAAAGCAGCTTTTTTTTAGCACAGTGCGTTTCAGTTGGGGTTGCAGGTTGCAGATGCACTGGGGTCCGTATTGTTTGATTCATCCTGACAGCTAAAGACTTGATGGAATACTGCATTTGTTCTGGACTGAAGGACTGGCATGGGTGCCATGGCAGCGCTAACCTGTAACAGCAGGGTTAGGAGCGCTGGCTGAGAGAGCCCGAGCCGGAGGGAGGGGGGGACGGGGACGTGTTGAAAGGAGGGAGGGAGGGAGAAATGGGCTGCTAACCAGAGGAGATGAATGAAAGAGAAGAAGGGCTCGGGGAGCGTCCGGGGAATTGTTTGAGGGGAAACAGTGTCCGTTTGTGGCCAGTGATAATACTTTCCATTCAGCGGGGCCTCACAGCGCACCGATTCCTCTGATTGCAGCCTGGCGCCCTGCTGGCGAGGCTCGGCGCTGAAATTAAATCCACTCTGTACAGTTATAAATTATGAAGCTCTATAAACAATGCCACCACAGGGAGCAGAGCAGGACCGAAGTGGATTATGAAAGGCTGCGGAGAGAGAGGCGACGCAAGCGTGACACGGCCGCCAAATCCGCATTTGCGTCACGGGCTCACCTGAGGGGTTAGAGCGCTTTGGGAACGTTCCGAAAAAGAGTGAGGCCGATCCGGAGGACTAGCGGCAGGGATATTACTGAGAGAGAAGAGCAGGACGTGCACGGAAACGTCTAGTGTTGCAAAATGGTGATGCCCTCCTCCACAGATTCCAAAGTTTGAGATAGTAGGCTTAACCAGTGACCTGAAACGCCTGGGCTTAGCAAAAGAACAACCCGGTTGCCATATTCACACACACACACACACACACACACACACACACACACACACACACACACACACATATATACAGGAATTAACACAACTTGTATTGTTTTTTCGCTTTAATTTCGCACCAATATGTTCTACAAAAACTCAAATTAAATATATATACAATTTCAATACAATATACAATTATATATAATTGTTTAATTTTTTATATAAATGGTATCCCAGATAGCCGCACCCTAGTTTTCTGTGAGGATAAAGTGTAATGCAAAAAACACCACCGGATCCTGCAGAAAGATGTCAAAACCTTTGCATGGGTGAAATTGTTTCTGTTTTTATTGTGCAGAATTGTGCAGAATTTATGGACTAATAGGACATATTTAAGCTTTGCATTCAACATGTGTGTTTCATACATCAGTTGTGTTACATTATCTTTAGATAAATTAATAAAACATAACAGACCAGGGCTGCAAAATCATTTGCTTAATACTGAATTCAAGCACACAATGTTAGGACTAGTAACTTTTCACTTTATATACATAAAGATCTGATGTTATGACTGGTAGTTTTGCCTTGTTTACCCCCACACACAAATGTTGCAATATTTGTGCTTTTGTTTTTTTTTTGGAAGGAAAAACACAATTTTTAAATGGGTTGTAAACTGCAAACTCCACTCCTGTGTGTATATTTTATATATATATATGTATATAGTAGGAACCTTTGAATTTGAACGCCTCTATACTCAGACCATTTGGACATCGAATGTTCCATTTGAATTTTTCTTTCCCTCAAATTCGAACAAACATTTTGATAGAATATGGCCACCCTAAATAAAACATTCACTGGTGCGATCTTCCAACCAGGACGCAGTACAGTCCAGTTGGTGGCACCAATACGGTATGATGATCACCATAAAACCCAAAGAAGAAGAAAAGCTAGGGTGCTATCATAGGAACATTATGCATATTATATTATGCTAGTCTATGGGTGCGATTTCAGACACTCCCTCCACCGTCCCAGTGATGAGACTGCATTCGCCTCAATGGCTATAAAGTTTCACTTTATTTTCACTTTATATCAGTATTATTATTGTATTACATTCTGTTGCCTTATTCATGCTTTTAATCGCTAATTATATACGAACATGTGCGTAAAAAAAACAATCACTTGGAAGCAATTAAGCTCGAATCCTGAGGTTTCTCTGTACATATGTATGGAGGGAATACCTTGCTGGCAGCACGGGGTGCAAGGCAGGAACAACCCTAGACAGGACGCCAATCCATTGCAGTGTACACATCAATCAAAAATTAAGAGACTGCTGCAGAATACACTATGTTTTTGAATGAAATTAAAATGTTTTTTTATTCTCTAAATTACTGACCAACTCCAAATAAAAATGTTTATTTCCAGCAATGACAAGAGCATTTATTTGCTGTAAATAACGACTGGTCAATAATACAAATAATAATGCAAGGGAACACAAGTTTTGATACTTTTTTAACCAAACAATACTAATGTTATAACTTAGGAAAGTTCAGACGTCAGTGTTTCAATCACAGCTTTCACGCGTCTTGTACTTGCTCAGCAAATCAGATCTGGTTCAGGAGAATCACCTTACCAGTAGGCCATTAAGTAGAATCAGGTGTGGCTATGCTGGAATTCATCCGACACCTAAAATGGCATTGCATGTAGAGAATCCGGAGTGGTCAGAAATATATATATATAAGTCAGCTTTATATATTTAAATTAAATATGTATTATATATAAAACACACATTATATATAAGGCCATTTAAGAAAGACAAAATACTTCCATCTCTTAAAGCAACACAATCCCATAAAAACCCCAGTCATCCACTGACTTGACTCGTAGCGCCCCAAGAGGTCGTTGACGGTAGTGCACATGAAGTAAACCTTTGCCTTTGCTGTGTAAGCTCACATCACCGCTAGGAAATAGCCAGTGAAGCTAAAGGTAACGTGACAGCGAATAAGCAAAAGCAGGGGGCTGACGTTAGCCCAACCTGCTGCCTCAGCCACATCTCCAGACAACAACAGCATATTTTCCGAGGAGCCAATGTTTAACCAAATCAACATGGGGCAAAGCAGGAGCAGACGAAGGAGGAAAGTGCATGTTGCTTCAGAAAGCTAATCTGGTCTGAACTGGGTTCAGAAAAACATGGATGACTGCGTTTTCCTTGAGACGCCTTGCCGTTTGTGTCAATAACCAAAAAAAAAAGAAAGAAAAAGGGTCAAAGCAAACATCCAGATTATAACAAGAGATTCCAAGCACCAAATATTTCGCTCGTTCACACATCAGATCCTGTTTATCGTGCTGGATGGCTTTTCCGTGGGCTGTTAGCATGTGGCAGCCACGCCGCCGTGTTTCCTACTAACAGATTCCAGGCTGGTTTAGCATGGTGAACTGGTTTATGCTGGTTTGTGCTGGTCTGGTTCTGGTTTAGTTTGTGAGCTAACGTTACCACACTGGCTTTCTTCGTACCCGTAACGCTGCTTAAAAAGCTACTTAACCAAAGAAGGAGTGAATCCAACTTCTAATAAGTATTAGCAACATAAGAGAGGATAAACGTCTGTGTCGTTTTAGTCTGTAGCTAATCAGTTTCACGTTAGCCACCAAGCTAAGACGGTAAGAGCTTGCACTTGGCTACTTGTTTTAAGTACTCGCTTTAATAGTTTGTTATTAATACTTAATAACCTTGCCTGATAGATTTAATCTGCTGTTAGTCCTACTTTTCCTAACGTCCATGACCAATGTTAGCTAATCCCAAGAGCTAACGTTAGCTAAGCTGCTCAGCAGTTGTGTGTTTCCTGTTTTTCCAAGTAAAATGATTTGCATTGTGTTTTGTGTTACATTCGTATTGGTTTCATACTTTATCATTTAAGTAATGATGTAAATAAATTGAAAGAGGTATACTTAAAAGTAAATCTGTCTTAACTCTGGACGTTGTTCGGTAAACAGCTGGTCAAATTAAAAATGGTTTAGCATGTGTTTTTTTACTGCCATAAATATTGTTTAGGTCATACTTTTAATGTTTTGTTTACATTTTCAAATTTCATTTAGGCTATTTATATCGATTATTGATCTACTTTTTTGGTTTCACGATTTAGCATTTAAGAAATGATATAATTAGTCCAATTTAATAAGTGGCTAGCCATGATGGAGCAAAAACAAACAAACGCTTGAATATTTTGTTCAATAAACGTAAAGATGTATACTTAAAGATGCAGGTAAATGCCAGACATTGCAATAGGTCATAGGAAATGAAGAATCTGTCTTCATTCTGTACGTTGGTCCGTAAAAAGCTGGTCAAATTTAAAGAGGTTTAGCATGTGTGTATTACTGATATAAATAGTCACCTTTTGATGTTTTTCTTTACATTTTGAAGTGTGATTTTGGCTATTTCACATTGCAAATTGATTTCCTTTTTCGGTTTCACACTTTCGCATTTACATTCACATTTACATTTACAGCATTTAGCAGACGCCCTTGTCCAGAGCGACTTACAATTGGTACATTCTTACAATCCAAGCAATTGTGGGTTAAGGGCCTTGCTCAAGGACCCAACAGTGGCAGCTTGGCAGAGGTGGGATTTGAACCCTGGACCTTCTGGTCCAGAGTCCAGTACCTTAACCGCTAGGCTACCACAGTACCATGTAGCATTTCAGTAATGATATAAATAATAAAATTTAGCAAGTGGCTAGCAAATGCTTGTCTGTTTTGTTAAATAAGTTAGATAATAAAGATGTATAGCCTATTTAAAGATGCAGGTAAGTGTTGTTTAACCATCATTAACATCCGTTCAGGTTACCAACTGAGGTCATAGCAATTATAAGAAATTGCACTATTATTGGAAATTAAAAATCTCTCTTCACTCTGAACGTTGCTCAGTCATTGATTATTGATTGACCTTTTTTTGGTTTTTCACTTTTGTATTTAAGTAATGATATGATTAATCAAATTTAACAAGTGGCTAGCCATAATGGAACAACAACAAGCAAACACTTGTCTGTTTTGTTAAATAATTTAGATAATAAAGATGTATACTTAAAGATGCATGTAAGCGCTGTTTAGCGACCGCTTGCTATAACGACAGAGATCCTAACGATTATAACACATTACAATATTGTGACGTCCGTACGCTTTAACAACTGAGGTCTTAACAATTATGACAAATCATAGTAGGAAATAAAAAAATCTCTGTAAGTATACTCTGGACTCTATAGAGCTGGTCAAATTTAAAAAGATATTAAGTGATATTTCCATTGAATATTGATTTGCTTTGCTTTGATTTATGTGTGTAAGTAGTGCTTGTTATGCTTCACCGACATATACCTAGAAGTGTTGTGTGCTGGTCATGGGACCAATACCTACCAGTATTTAAAGGTTTCAGGTGTTTTAAAGTTGATGCTGCATTGCCTGCTCTTGAAATGAGTGTTTCTTTGACAGCACTCATTCCCTCTTGGTTGTATGCAGCCATGTTTATTTACCTTCATATTTTGGTTCTACAGCATGTCTGATGGTCAGGGTGTGCTTGTACCTGAAGAACCACGGTGTTGTGTATATTCCGGATGGGGGTGTTGTGTGGAACAGTTTTCAGATGGTGTGTGGATGGTAGCGTTGTACTCTTGTTTTGTTGTGAAAAGACCCTTTATATTTAGATTATGGTAGCATGAAAAGATTGTGACTGCAGTAACGTTTGGTCAACGACCATTTTGGTCAACGACCTGCTTCACAGAATGCAAAAACCTGGTTAGTAGTTAACCAGCCAATCGTCGTTGTCCTATTCTATAATGGGTTGGCTCTTTTGGCAAGAGGGAAATGACAGATTATTATCGCTAATATGACAAGCTGCTTGACGCTGCCCAATTACTTGCGTTAATCCGAAGTAAAATTGGAACTAATTGGGCTGTCTGAGTTTGTGCCAAAAAAACAATATTGCTCTGAATGGCCCAGCTTTATAATGCGGTGTCATGTTAAGCAGTGCGTAGGGAGAAAACTCAGCTGATGAGCAGACCAGCGTGTTTACAGCATAAATTTCATGTGGATGTTTTTATATGTGCGTAAATCGTTCATAGGAATGTTAAAAAGGACAGTAAGAGCAACCCAGTAATTACCCAGGCCAATTACCCAACCTTACTCGTGCAGCGAGGGAACCAGGCCTGAGCTTGTGTCTAATTCAATAAAGAGCATGCACGCATTTGATGAGCCTGGAGCTACAGCGCTTCGGCGGCCCACGCCTGCAGCGGTTAGCAGGAAACAGAGCAAATGCTTTGCGTTTAGGTGCGGGTCGTCAGCGAGAGAGGGCGGCTTGAAAGCATATGTTTTAATGGTTTGGAAGGTCTGCTCTTGTTTCCTGCCTTAGGATGAGACCTGTCAGTTCACATAGCCCGTGACATGCAACAGAAGCGGCGGCGGCGGAGGGGGTCGATCCAATAGAGGAGCGCGTTCTCGACGCTAAAATTGGAGAGCGGGAGCCGAGATCCGAAAAAAAGTGTTTGTGAAACCCGATGGCGGTCACCGCTCACAATTAGCGTCAATAAAGCCTCCTGCGGGGGAACGGGCACCAACAGTGCGGCCTTTATTTGCCATGACCCTGGGCGTCCAGTTCTGCCGTGTCTCGCCCACGTCTGTCACCTGTCCGTCCAGGTGTGGCCGAGAGCCACAGGTCCACACAGAGAGGCTTTGTCAGCCACAATGAGGCCATCAGGTCTCAGATCAGCTCGGTAGTTAGCCATCCTCGGAGTCTCTGGGGCTCTTTCGCCCCTTTCAGGTCCGAAACAATGCCACTTTCTTTCTGTTTTTTGTTCGGATGAAACAGAAATGCAGGTTTGAAACGGATTCATTTTTGAGCCGATTTTTCGTAAGATTATATCGTTTGACATTGTAGGTGCTCTTAAATCATACCAGGGCTAATCAAGAAACTGAACGTTAAGGGCCTTGCTCAAGGGCCCAAGTTCAGCAGTTTTTGGACTTTAACCCAGGACCTTCTGTTCAGGAGCCCAGTATTGTTACCACTGTTCCACAACAGTCCAGGGCTATTGTGGCTGCAGCCCAAACCTCATACTACACGAAAACCAGAAGGGCACGGATTTGCTGGACTCATTCTCTCTTGGTTGGGTGCAGCCAGCGAGGTGTTTCTTTAGGTTTATGCTTCACTATATTGGGGTTCTACAGTGTGTTATGGTTAATGTGTATAACTGCAGAACCACAGTGTTGTGTATTTTCTGGAGAGGGCGAAGTGTAGAACTGTTAAGGTTTCGGATGCTGTGTAGATTCCACGTCTTTACAGTAGCATAAATAGACTCTTTGTTTATGGTAATGTCCGGTTCACAGACACATACCTGTAAATATGAAATGTAATCTTTTTTAAGTTGCTTTTCTGCAGATTTGTGCCAGTTCAAGACTAGTGTTGGATACAGGCCACATTACAAAGAGTACAAACCTATCCAAAAAACTTGAGTGATCCGGTTCGGTGCGAAACGAACTAGTACCTATTTTTGAACGCGTAGTAAAAACATGGCTCTCCTCAGCGTTTTCGGCGGCGCGCCACATGCCCGCGTGCGACTGCTGCGGCAATAAATGGTTCGTTTTCCTGCTCTCACGCTTCTCAAAACAAGCCCCGGCTACAATCTCTGACCTTGCAGATTCTGAGATGGGAAACAGTGCATGACATAGAACAAACTCCCACCATCGGCTGAATGCTCTCCCGAAAAAATGCCTCTCACCCTCCCCTCCCCAGTACTAAACAAAAAGGCAAAAAAAAAAAAAGCTGACTTTTCTTCTATCAGGCAACCCGTTCCACATCACAGGTTCTTTAGCCCGTGTTGGTCGGGACGGAGAAAATCCCGAGAGTTATTACTTACATATATTACGCTCTGCTGTCAAATGTATCATTACAAACCCGAAAAGAGCCGAGGACTTTCCACCATCTGGCTTTGATACTATAACTAAGGTGCCCTTTGCCACATCTGAGCGCTGAGAATTGCAAGGCAGAGTGAGTTTACAGACACACACGCTCACACGTACACATTCACGTACACAAACGTTATGAGAAAGGACCTCGCACAGGGCACAAGAGTCGGGAAAGTCCCTGCCATGTTCATGTACACGTACACGCATTGCGTAAGATTGTAACGATTTACGAGTCGGTGCTGGGATGTGTGTATTTACAGCGTTCAACATTCGAATGTTAAGCCGGTCCAATGGCAGTTTGACCAGGATTTGGGCCCACAATAATCTAACCAGTAGTCCAGATACACTAAGAGGAATCCAAGAAGATCCATGGATTTCATTTGAGTTGTGGTACAAAGGACCAACACCTACAGCTTAGCATTGCGTTTCTATTTTCCCCTTTTTGGTTTCCATCAAACGAAAACAGTTGTTTTTACGATGGAAATCCGGTAATTTACATGTACACACATTCAGCAGAGACTCTGAATTTTGAATTTCAAATTTCCCGGGCAAGCGATATGCAGGAGAGTGTCATGTTTTAACAGCGTTTAAAGTCCCCTAGATACGAACCTTCGACTAACAAACTTTGAAGGATGCGAACATGTGTGTGCAATACATTGAAAATTATTTAAATAAATGTAAAATGAAAAACTTCAAGCTGCGTTTCAGCATGGTCGGTTAGTTCATATCTCTCTGGCGCTTAACAGAGGCAAACAGGACGTTGTTGTTTACTCAGTCTCAGTCATATTTGGGCTTTATCAGTAAGTGGTCGTGTTACTGATTGTCATGCTCGGGCAGAAAACAGGAGATGAACATTAGAAGCAGGTACAGAGCAGAGCTTTAGGAAGAAACTGAAAAACACTGGGGAACTGAGTGCAAGAACAAAAGTAAGACCTTGCGAACCCACACTGGGAACGGAACTGGTACGTATCTAGGAGACTTACTCTATACATGATATATTAAACTCCTTAGCTGATGATAAATTCAACTTACGATGGATTTGTCGAAACAGATCATAAAATCGTAAATCGGGGACTACCTGTACTGTGAATAGGCAACTTGTTTACACTTGTACAGGTCAGCGTGAGGTAAAACATAGTCGAGACGCTTGGGGGTTAAACCGTTTTGATCTCTTTGTCCCTCTGAATAATAACCACCACAACCAATAAATGCATCAGAGATGCGCTTGCAGACACAGGATATGGGACCGTCTGCCTCTCACCGTGGGCTAAGCACAGCAATAACCTCTGTATTAACAGTATTAAGTGTTCAATTATTGAAAACAAAACAAGAGGGGACCCGGATGATTTTTCCCGGGTGTAACATCGAAAAAAGGGACTTCACCTCTTTCTGCTTTGTCTTGTTTGTTGCACATGAGAAGCCCTCGTGAAACGCTACGAAGGCATGTCATTTCAAAAGCAAGGTCAGGCTGGTATGTAGCAGAGCGCTTTGCCTAGGCTAAAACAACAGCCGAGCGGGAGCCGCCGCAGACTCATCTGCATCCTATTACGCACCACATCCTAGCAGCGATCCGGAGTAACGAGAACAGCACGGCGGAGGCTGTGGCTTGCTGGGCAGTGTCAGATCTGGGTTAGCGCGCGACGCGAGAGCCGAGAGGTTTCATTAGCGCCACTCAGGAGAACGGACGCATTCAGAGACGCCCATGCTGCATATCAGAGACCGGGAAAGTGCTAATAAGCATTTAGAAGTTCACAGTTCTGGTGGGTTGCTGGTGAAAGCCAGCTGCTGGAAACTGCTTTTGTTGAAGGCCTGGGTTAGAATCTCAGGGGTCGCTGTGTTTACGGATCGCTGACATGGATAATCGCCCTTTCTGTGGTGTACCCTTGTCTGTGCCCACTGAATTCTGGGTTCAGACCATTTCCAGTGACCCAGACCCAGGTAAAAGAGGGAAAGCAAGACTTTTGCTTTTGATTCTGCTTTGGTCATGTGATTATGTCTCTATTCCCAAGCATGTTTGCCAAAAGTGGGCAGAAACCTGAATGTTACATCCATGTGTGCTTGTCGCACACAAAATGCCTCAACTTATAGACCGCAGGGATTTGCTGCATTTACCCTTTAGCGGGTTCAGACATGATGTTGGGCGATAAGCTTTCGCTACAATTTGGCATCCATTCTGCCTTATCCGCTTAATCCTGAGCCGGGTTGCAGGAGAGCCATTGCCTAGCCGGTGGCATATGGCGCAAGGCAGTAGCGACCCTAGACAGGGCACCAATCCATCATAGGGCACACACTCACACACTAGGGGCACTTCAGAGATACCGATTAGTCTAACTGTACTGTCGGAGGAAACCGGAATAAATCTACACGGATATGAGGAGGACATGCAGACTCCACACAAAGGAATCAGCCAACCCCATTTGGGGATTGAACCCAGGACCTTCTCGCTGTTAGGTGACAGTGCTACCCACCTGGTGTCTGTGGATTTGGCATTCTGTTTATCCCAAAGGTGTTGAATGGGGCTGATGACAGTCCATTTCTTCCACTCCAAACCAGTGGGATAACAGTGATCTCCAATCTGAACTCTTCGGGATGACCACGTTAGTTGCCAGCACTTCCTACAAAAAGGCCCTGCAGCAAATTTTGTCGTCGTCCCTCTCAATTTAGTCCCTAAACTGCTAAACACTTTGACTATGACTATGTCTGTTCCTTTGGAGGCAATACCAGATCATGATTTGCTTGGTCATTCCAGAGAGCGAGAGTCATGGGAAACACCCTGATTCACACTTACCCACGATCTGAGAAAGGGTTTTGAAAGCTCCCCTTGGCAGGGCAGTGACAGTTACCTAATGTGGCTCATTGGCAGCTTGGTGAAATTCCTTCTGGGTGCTTTTCACCACCTTCAGGACCGTTCTCAGATTGAGAGATAGGAAATCCTTAGATAGGATTTCCACTACAAGAGTGAGAATCTAACAACCCACAAATCATATTCAGCGTCAAGGGCTGATGTAGATTGCTCAGTATTTATTTCTGTTCATGGAGCAATTGGGGCTGAGCCTGGCGTGAGAGAAGGAGAAAGCAGGATGTGGGGGTGTAAAGTGTTCGCCATGAGAAATGTTGTAGGGGTGAGCGTGTGAGGAATTAGTCACGCTTCAGCTTCTGGGACGAAGCTTGGGATGAGAAAAACTCACGGTCTGAAAAATTGAGACGTAAAACTTTGACTGTTAGAGGTCAGAAGGAAGACCTGCAGTCGATGAAGATGTGAGTGTGGGTGTGTTATCATGAGCAACGGCGTAAGTAATTGCAGTGCCTAAGAATATGGAAGTCCCAGAAGGGGACTGGTCCGTCCCTGAGAATTGCCCTGACCGGACCAGGGGCACGTTTCCTTATTTTTGGCCGCTGCCCTTCTGTACCCATAGGACCGCGATCGTGCAATAGCGCTCCAGCCTCCACTTCCTGCGCTCACAGAAGCCCAGGAAGAGCCCACCCTCGCGTCGCAGCCTTATCTAAACACCCATCTGCACAGCAATGACTAGGTCTTTTAATCTCTCAAAATCATACAGTACCCAACTGGAGTGTTTACTGGACTGGACCTGCAGATGCGACCCACATCGCCTCCACGCAGTCCATTCATCCTCCAACGTACAGGCCCCGAAATTGGTCACGTAGCATGTAATCAAGCGTGGAAGTGGGACAAATGAGGGGCTAGGCTCAGTCAGAACCCCTTCCATTCGCAAAACGTGGCATTAAGGTTAAGTGCTCTCACGTTAGCGTGTTAACACTGGCACTTGGACCTTTAGAGTGCATTTACATGCAGTTAATAATGCAGTCATAGTTGGATTTCTGCAGTTATCTGATTGTTCAAGTGGTCAGATTAAGAAATCCGATAAAGGGAGCTGTAGTTTCTCAGTAATTGGATTTCTCGGAGCATGTATATCAGCCGCCCGATTTCCTAACTCGACACGGTTGCCAGGTCCACCTATTCTAATGATTTGGCTTAATTTAGGCTCTTTTTTCCATTGACTCTGCTGTTTTGTTTCTTGCTTGATCTGGCAACCCCATAATTAAATGATCCAGGGATTTAAACACAGCAAAACGGCTATAGAACACTTTGTGGAGGCTCTGAAACGCAGTATATACTAGAGAAAATGAAGAATTTTATTTTTTAATATTAAAGTTCGAAGTTTACGTGACATATTTCTGTGAGATTATTTGCTGGTTGCAAAATATTGCGATTATTGCCTGAGTCTCGTTAACCCGGAGCTTTCCCGTTATCTGATTACTCAAGTGCATGTAAACTCGTTGATCGGATTACTGACAAAATCTGATTTTCTGAAGTTATTGGATTATGAAATGCATGAAAACGCACTCACAGACGGATGTGACATAAACTTCATTAATTAAATAATGAAGTTCTTCATTTATTCGAGCATATACCACATCTCAGGGTCTCCCTTTTTGATGCGTTTAATTCCAGGGTTGCCAGATCACACAAGAAAAATAAGCCACTAGGTGAAAGCTCCCCCCAAAAAAGCCAAGTCTTTTAGAATAAGCGGACCTTCAAACCGTGTCGAGTCGTGCTTGTGTGCATGCGCAGACTGAGAAAACCGATTGAAATCCGAGTAACAGGATACATGCGCTGAGCTAAAATCCAGAAAATACTGACCAAAGGTCCAGCTCTCTTTATCGGATTTCATACTCTGATCTGGGAGTATGCTGTTTATGACCCCTTGAATAATTGAGTTAAAAATTAGGTGCATGTACACACCCCCTTTGATACAGACGAAAGACTAAGCAATATGGCTGGTCTAAATTTCTTTCCCAACTCAGAACATCAGCAAATACCCAGACTTGTTGAAGCATGCTCTCTGGCTTTGCTGTTCTCAGAAAGCCTTGTCCAAAGCGTGTTGATTCCACATCATTTCCAGTACGGGATAAATATTTAGACGGCACCTTCTGTTTTGGGTACGTGTGCAGCGTTGACTTGACGATAGAATGACAAATTGCCCGCCGAGTGACATGTGCGCGCGATATATGACGGCTGTCAACATCGTCTGCGAGTGAGGCACGGACTGTTTTTGGCACACAAACACTTTTGGCCAACGTGTGCTTCCTCCATTGTGGCTGGTCACAGTCCAACCACCGGATGGACTGTGAACAGTGAACACAATAATGCTAAGCTAAAGCTTCCTGTATGTGAATAGTCCATGTTCATCATCCAAACAATTCACAATCCTAGGCCTAAAACATGGCAAGGCAATGGCAGCACACCTCTGAAGGTGGAGCTAACACTGTAATTAAGGACAATGGGCTAACAGTACAGGTAGATGTGGTCAGCTAGAGATGACAAGACCAGACAAAGAAGTGCACACAGAGAGGGTTTACATCGGACTAGAGATGCTGGCTGTGATTAAATGACTGACTGTGGAAAGCGAAAAGGGTCAGAAAGGAAGGAAACCCTTTGCCACCATCTTGGATACCCTCTATCTAAAGTATCCTGTGATACAGTTTTACAGTCTGATAGTCTCTTGTTCTAGATCAAAGCCTTATGCAGCCAGACAGGGTCATCAGACCTGTCACACAAGCACTAAGGGCACATGACTGATCTTCCTGCCTTCCAATACGTCTCACTCTCCAGTGAAGGGGCTTCAAGCTTGTTCAGAAGTGACACTGATGTCTTTATCGGAATTAAGTCTTGGTCTCTATCTGTATTCAGAGTCTTCCTTTGTGGTTTACAGTGCCTTCTAATTAGGGGATAATAAGTTCCTTGTGAGAAGAAAGCCATTAGGGATGACATGATGGTGTTTTATGGCCACTGGAAAATTTTTTTGTTTGGTTGGATTTCAGAAATAAAGCTGTAATATTTTGAGAATAAAGTCGTAATAATTTGAGTATGAAGTTGTAATACTTCGAGAATAAAGTCTTAGTATTTCAAGAGTAAAATCAGAATATTTTTTAGAAAAAAGTAATAATATTTTGTCAAAGTCGAAGTTTTCGAAAAAAGTCATAATATTTCAAGAATAAACTCGTATTTACAGAGTAAACCCATTATATTTACAGAATAAAGTCGTAATATTTTGGGAATAAATTTGCAATAAATCGAAAGTAAAAACGTAATGTTTTTAGAATAAGCTCATATTTTCCAAGTTATTTTGAAAATAAACTCGTATTTTAGAAAAATTATTATTTTGAGAAAACTCATGTTTTTTGAGAATAATCTCATATTCTGAGAATAAACTCGTATTCTTAGAATAAAGTCGTAATATTTGGAGAATAGACTCATATTTTGAGATTGAAGTTGAAATGCTGAAACTTATCCTATGGAATCGATGTGCCGTGAAGCATTGCAATATTACGAGTTTATTCTGGAAATCCAGTCACAAACATTTTTGAGTGGCATGTCATGGGATGAGGAGTGTGAAGAGATTTTTTTTTAATCGAAAGGTTCCTCCTGATCCAGGCGAGGTCATTCTTCTCACCATGAGTGAGTGAACCTAAGGGGCTCCGTACTTTGTGAAACGCCTTTGAACGGTAATGGGATGTACACACTGGGTCCACCGGGACATGAGCACATCCTTTTCCTTGTGAGCAGTTACAAAACTGAGATTCACTCTTCCCCCAAAGCGTTTCGGCTCTTGGCTGTGAGAAATGAGTGCGTTCGTCCTGGAAGCTGTTGAGAAAGGCCTACATTTGGCCCGGTTTTTAAGGGACGTGTCGAGCTGTGGTTGCTTAATATATGGTTGGGGCGGAGGGAGTGAGAGAAGAAAGCATGGCATGTAGAGGAAGGGAAAGCGAGCCGTGAAGGATAGCATCTTCACCAGAGGATCTAGACCTGGCTGATATATGGTGTGAGTAATGGGTTTAACAGCGCAGTACGTCGAGACTCTCAATAGCTCGAGCGGGGCGCTCCTCCCAGACGTCTACCCTGACCATGAACGCTCTCCATTTCCATACGAGCCTTTTTTTCACAGCCTAATCAAGCCCAGACCGTGGAGACCTAGAGTTTAGACCAGGAAGGTCAGGAAGGAGATGGGACGGCCTTGAAAAAAAGGAGAAAAAGGAAGATGGTTTTGTTTACTGAGAGCTCCCACAAGATTCCTCTGAAATGCAGGATAATGCGGAGCTGGCGCGGTAGCCCTTGGTGCCCCGGGCATTGATTTTATGATTTTTCTAGCTGTTTGTTTGTCTTTGTGCTTGGCTGGGAAGGGTGTCTGGGGCACGGCCCCCTCTCCTCCGTTCTCCCAGGGCCCAGTGCACTAAATGATCCTTTCATTTCCTCCCGGACTCCTCCGGCCCGAGGCATCTCCTCAGTTCTGCGGCCCTGCTGTCCTCGCACGTGAGCATAACAGCTCGTTCTGGACCGGGCGTTTGTAATGCGCGACGCATCGACACTTCCTGTCCGTACCAAGGTCGCGTGAGACGGTCCGGCACACTGCTCCACCAGACCCAGCTGTCCTGACGTGTCGAGGAGTACGCCCATCAAATCCCGGGTCCGCCTGCGAAGTGATCGTGTCCAGCTCGGTCCAACCCCCCTCCACCTTCCCGAGTCAGACCTATCCCCTGCACCGTTCTACCTCTTGGCTCGACCTCTTCGTCCTCTGAGACCTGACCGCGGAACTGACATAGGAAGTTCCTTAATGGTTACCAAACTTTCAGGGGAGCTCTGAGCCCTTTTGCACGGACTAAACACGTGTTTAGGGGAGACAACATCAGCAATCACCACTTGACCTCTGCAATGACTCAACCTCCCCGCGGTGCCTACACTTCCCCCGTAAAGGGACGGCTCAGGGCAACTAATATAATCTAGTGAAAGTATAAACTTGGTGAGGCACACAAGGTTTGCCTCGATTCCAGTTGCAAGAGCAGGCAGCTCAGATAGCCTTTGTTGGGACGGAAAAGGAAGAAAAGTTTCTGTCGTTGTGGGGACTTACCCTCGGCATAATATTGCCGTTCAAAGTTGGCGCCTACATGTAATCCAAATCTTAAACTCAGTATTCTAAAGCAAATCTTTTGACCTTTTTGGCTTTTCAAAAGTATTTGCGATAAAGCAATTTTCCATGTTCCTTATACAGAATAGCAAAACTTCCCTCACTATGTAAAAACTTGTTTTGCCAGACCTTGATGCCAGCACGTCGTTGTTCAACTGTGAAGTTTGTAGCAAAGTTTCTTAAGACAAACGCTAAGAAGTTTGTAAGAATGCTCTTATATGCAGTTTAAGAAAGCTTAAGTTCTCACTTATTCTCTTAAGACACTCTTAACTATTTCCCATCATTGTTTACTTATTTAGGCTACATTTTATGATGGGCAGACTTATATTTCGACTTTATGATGGGAACTTGATAATAAACACATTCAGCAGAAATCGTACTCTGATTTTGAATTTTCCCGGCCAAGCGATACGTAGTACGCAGTACTCTCCCCCTCTCAGATGAGGAAATCGGCAGTCCGTGACATGGCGGTAGTGATGAACACTGGGAAATGTAGTAAGGAAAAGCCATGGTTGTGCAATAATTGTCTTTGTTTTTCACTTTTTTTGACCACAAGTTTTATTTTAATGATTTTCCCAACTGCACATTTTTTAAGCGTGTTTAAGGTAGGCGACACTCTATGCTACTCTCCTGCTTTCAGCAGTGCGTGGTGTAGGGAGTCGTGCGGCTACTGTGAGTGATGAATGCTGGGAAATGTAGTTTAACGTGGGCTGTGCCTTGATATATACAGTATATACTAAACTTCTCCATTTACTATAAACTTCAGCTTACGAAGGATTTGTCAGAACGCAGATTAAACACAGATTAAAGCAACAGCTTTGCTTTTCTTATGTAGACAACTTCTGTATTTTAAGGACGACCCTCACTTGAAAGGCTTTTAGACATTTGAACTGAAAGTACCCAGCCTTATTTCCAATAACTAAAATGTTTAAAGTTTTAAATTTCGTTGCTCACCTTGTCAACTCTTGCAGCCTAAGACAAGTGTGAAGAAACATTTACGAACTTAACGTTTTCAAGAATACCACTTGTTGTTAGAATTATTCTTAAGAAAAGATTTAAGGAAAAAAATAAGACTTATTAAGAAGTTAGAAGGTTTTTTGTAACTTTTTTCTTAAGGACGGGGTTTAATAAAGCGCACATTTTAGATTTTCTTTACGAAGACACTTCCGTGATTCTAATGGTAGAAGAACCAAAACCAGAGGTACCCGAAAGATTGTGGGTAGCTGAGACCAGATACCTGGGTTCTCTGGCCAGACTGGAACCTGTCAACCTCTGTCGAACCGGAAGCAGACCCACCGCCAACCGGGATGCACTTTCCAAACGCGTAAATGCTAACTTTTTCTGGACTTCTAAGCGACCTAAAATGTGGGCACGACCCCGATCGAACCGCATCACGGTCCAGTCATGGTACTGTTCCAAATAAAACATGCTCAAAAACATGAAAACAAACAGCAAAACGAAAGCCTCGGGTGAGAAGCGCCAGTCATAAACCCTGCCAGCGTCACTCTCGATGAAAACAAGCTCTAACAAAAACGTAGTGGAGAAAGTGTGAGTCAGCATGCTGGTTCACACACACATCGAGATGGCCGTCCTGTGGGCTGAGAGTGATTCCACACAGATGTTTAAGCATGAAAAAGGAAAATAGGTGGAGGAGGGGGCGGATGGAGGATAGGGTGAGAACAAATTACTGAGGTCTGACTTCACTTCTAATGTGTGAATAAGATGTTCAAAGCAAGCGGGGAGTAATAAGTAACAAGTACAGCCGTCCTGCAAATCCTCCCTCCCATGGGAAAGCCCTCCGCGTCATTTTATTAAGGCCATGACCGGCCGTCTCAGGGTGGGGGTGTGTGTGTGGGGGGGTGTATTTTTCATAACGGATGAGTCAGGGCTGTGAGAAGACTCTCCCGCTCCTTTCCTTCAAGCCGATCGAGGAGTTTTAATAGAGACTCGTATTGACCTTAACCAACATGGTGTAAAACGCAGCACTGGTCACAGGTCAGCGTCTCTACAATCTAAACACGCCGCCCTTCGGCGCGCACGGTTTCAAGCCAAGGACCGTCCAAAAAAAATCCTGAACCGGTCACGGCAGATTGTCTTAGGGTGGAAAAAGGAGTAATCATTTAAGAGTTGTTACTCATCGTGGGCTATTACTCAAAAGCTCTAGCGTTCATCCCCTTTCCTCATAACTGTGACTTAGAAACTCATTGTCACTCCCTCAGAGACTGGTGTTAAAAGCTTGTTTAAAGAAAACCCAAAAACAAAAAACAAGGGTCAACTAATCTTACAGTACAGAAGTAGAGACTTTCCCAACAGGTTGAGAAAGTCTCTGCTTGACAAAGAGTCGACCGAACACCAAGGGATGAAAGGAAAGGGCTTGGATCTGGGACTGTTGTAGCTTTGCAGTTAAGGTACTGGACTCTGAACCAGAAGGTCCAGGGTTCAAATCCCACCTTTGCCAAACTGCCACTGTTGGGTCCTTGAGCAAGACCCTTCAGTCACAATTGTAAGACTGTACCAATTGTAAGTCGCTCTGGATAAGGGCGTCTGCTAAATGCTGTAAATGTAAATGGAAAAAGTTAAGGTTCTGGACAACTAATTGGACGTTTTTGAGTTAAAATCCTGGAATTACCAGGGTGACACCTGAGCAGGAAAGGTCCGCCAGCGACGCTCACAAGCAACACTGATGAACAGGCCTAAGAAAATCATCACATCCTGTCAAATCTGGTACAAAACGCCCTAAACAAATCAAATTCTAATGTTCGCACGTTCATATTTACACATTTTAACCCTCAAAGTGAAAATAACATTGACTTAATTCACTGGAGCATTCTTAAGAAACAACAAAGGTACTTGAGACAAACACTAAGATGTTCGTAAATGCACTTTTCGAGAATGTTTAAAAAATTCCTCAAATATTATCTTAAGAAAATCTCCATTATTTCATTTTATTTTCTTGAGAAAATCCTCATGGTTTTCTTGTTCTTATTAGTGTAATCCGCTTCTTGGATGCCAACATGGAGGAAAAACATGAAAGCAAGCGTTCAAAACAGTTTTAGCAAACAAGAAATTCAGGTGATGGTGGAAGAAATAGCCAACAGCAAAAAAAAGTCCTCGTTGGAAAACACCATCGACCTCATTTCCAATGAATAAACTGTTTAATAAATTGTTTGGACGAGTTTCAGGCTATTGAAAGGTTAAAAACATTTAAGAACGTAACGTTTTCAAGAATACCACTACAAAAGGAAGATCAGTCTTAAGAAGATATTTGAAGAATAACATTTTTCATAACTGTCTTCTTAAGAATGAAGTTGCAGCAAGTGAAAAAGAATTCCTTTCTTAAGACACTTTCATGAATACGATCTCTAATCCATTACAGACATGCTCAGCTACAACCAAACTAATTGGCCCCAGTCTGATGTTAATTGTAGAGTTTTTCATTCCTTAAGGATTCCATTACAGGGTAAAGCCAAGAACTCACCAGGGTTGAGAAGGTGCTTTAAAAGGGGGTCTAGGATAAAGTTGAAAAAATAAAAATAAAATTTGTTAATAACTCATTTAGCATTCAGAGCATTAAATGTGCAAGTGAAACTGGAAGAAGGTTGTGAACTTGTTTTGTTGATTTTCTAGAAAAAAGAACTTAAGTCTACAAATTTTACTGACATTACCAAGTCAGTTATTCTTCGACCTCAGGGTATTGTCTGCAAAGTTCCTCAAACGTTTTATGCTTTATTTTTCCCTCCATGTTTCCTAATTAGTTTTTCACATTATGCAGTAATAATAAAAGAAACACTTGCTCCCTAGATTGTGTTCAGTTCATTTAGAACCTGAGCAACAACGTCAATTCAGCAGGGGTGCTCAAACTTTTGCGCAAGTTCCCACAACGCCTGGATTTTTTTTAATAGTTAGTTTTGAATTTAACTTTAGAGTCATTTTTATTTTTACTTTCAATGATCTGCCAGCCTGTAGGCTTCATTAGCTGTATTTCTTCTAAAGCTAATTCTTCACCGTGTATA
This sequence comes from Ancistrus triradiatus, assembly GCA_025084515.1. Taxonomy (NCBI): domain Eukaryota; kingdom Metazoa; phylum Chordata; class Actinopteri; order Siluriformes; family Loricariidae; genus Ancistrus; species Ancistrus triradiatus. The sequence continues at coordinate 116,466 of JAJAGP010000785.1, read as the reverse complement.
AAGTGTGTTGGATAAACTATTTATTCGCTAGCAGGAAGAGAAAAATAAAGCACATTTAAAACGGGAGAAAAAAAAGGCCTTATATAAACACTTTTCCGGATGCAATTTTGTAAGTGGGGTTGGATTTCCCAGTAGGAATCAGTCACTTGGAGGAAATCGTTTAGCCCAGCTAAGTGCCAAATTGTATCCTTATTTTTCTGCCCTGGCTCTGCTTTCCAAACCGGCGGTAAGCGTCCTGCAATCTTTCACCCGATGGCTGTGTAAACACGTCTTAAAGAGGAGAGGCATAATCTTCGTGTGGCCTCTCTCTCTCTCTCTCTCTCTCTCTCCCTCTCTCTCTCTCTCTCGGTCGGACTTTCCTTAGCATCTGAACAACGTTCCTTACATTTTTGGAATCACTCGTCTGATACAATAGCTAAAAGTACTCTAAACATTGATTAACCAGTTACTCACATTGTCTCAAAGCAGCTTTATAAAACTCTAGTCCCAAAACACTAACTGAGAAAGCCTAGGGCGACAGCGGAAAGGAAAAACTCCCTAAACATTATAAGGAAGAAAGCTTGGTAGGACCAAAACTCATAAAGTGGATGGCCTAGATGTTATATGTAAAAATTTACGCATGTTAACTAATTAATAAGGGTTTACTAATAGTTTAAATAAACAGAAGCTTAATAGAAAATTTTCGTCTTGACTTCTTGACGAGAACAATGTACATAAATTAAAATACATTTTATGTAGATTATAGCCAATTAGAGATAATACAACGTTAAGAAGAGTGTGATGAAATGGTGAGTATAAAACTATAGAATATTTGTACGTTAGTGCAGTGGTACCTCGGTTCTCGATCACCTTGGAACTTGGCGAATTCAGTTCTGTTATGATTCCTGATTCACGATTCAGTACACAGTGATTCAGTGATTCAGATTCGCAGTAGCTCTCGCTCAGTGAAGATCTGCGCTGTTTATTGTGTTTCTTTATTTTTACATCTAAAAATAGTTACTAATAATTATAAGAGCCAAGCGAAAGCAAATCAGGTACGGAATCCTCCAGAACACAGGCTGCAGTTAGCTAAGCATAGCAACATAGCATAGCTGCTAGTGCCCTGAATTCACCAATAGGGTAAGTGTTTTGCTTTTCACTTCCAAGCCATTACTCACTTAGTTACAGGTGATTTCAACACTTGGTTATAAAATAATCTTTGTGTTAATGATTTTGGGTAACTGTAGGTTAATGTAAGTGTTAATGTATAATATGATACAGTATAGACTTTATTAAACTCATCAGTTCATGATACATTTGACTTATGATGGATTTGTTTTAACAACACAACTCCTTTAATGCACATAATGCCTTATGTGTGGATTTTCTGGGGGTCTGGAAAGGATTCATTCAGTTTACATTATTCCTTATGGGGAAAATTTGCTCAGTACTCATCGTTCTCGGGTCTCGACAAGCCTTCTGGAAGGAATTAACAACGAGAACCCAGGTACCACTGTACATTTAATAATGGCAGCTGCCCTCAACAACTTGCATCCGTACCAGTCGCCCCATACTTGCATCACTCAGGGTTTCTATGCCCTGAGCAATGTACCTACCTTGAATTAGGAGCTAAAAAAGTCCCTATAGCCGGTGTTCCTGTGGGTCTAGTTCAAGTCCTAACTATGAAGAAGTTCCTCCGTTGCGAAAGCGCCTTATGTTCTTTTTTTTCCCTTCGGCTGGATTTCAAATTGTGCAAATGACAAGCCTCGTAACCTCGGTCAAACCCGCAGCACATGCCCCGAGGGCACGCCCAGGTATGCTGCCTGCTTTGCGTCAATCAGTTCCGCATCGAGCCTTTCTGCGCTGGCTTTGGCCTTGCCGCCGCGGTCCCTGTGAACTTCGCCTGAACAATTTGAGCCAATTCGCCTTAAAAAATCCCCTGTAAAGTGGCTTTGGTGCTGTATAAATAAAAAAGAGAGAAATTAGCATCCAGCGCTGTTCGGGCACCCGCCGGGTTTTGTGCAGAATCTCCTAATTCTGGGAATGTTAACCGTACTTGGGTGCGCGTCCAAACCAGAACGTGACTGACATGGAAAATACAGGCTGACAGGCCTCTGAACGCGTAACTCTATTAGCATGTTTTCCACTCCGCTCCAGAGTACATACTAGCGAGATGGTTTCCTGCGCTGTGGTGCGAGTCTTTCAGCACGGTAACCCACAGACATCCTCCTGCTGTAACGCAAACATGTGTTGTTGGCTCGTTCATCCTGATATTTTTGTCTGATATTTTGAGAAACAGCAGAAGAGGTTTTATTTTAGGCAAGCTGTTTCACACACAGAGCATTCAATTAGGCACTCAAGTGCAAAGCGACTCTCTATATACCACCAGAGAGTGCCGAATAGCAACTGACAAGATTATTGCATAATTCAGTACGGGTCAAAAAACATTTTAATTTGAAGGAAAACAGGCAGGTCACACACAGGACTGTGCCACTCGCGTCACTACCGGGTATTAGCCATTAAGACATGGCACAGTGGGTTACCAGGGTGAGCGATTAAATGAAATGCAGGGCATTCCGACACGGAAAAAAGGGTATGAATTCAAATCAAATCTACAAGTAAAAACAGATTTAGACTCATGATCTCATTGGCCGTCCGTTTAATCTGTACATTCTGGTTTGCTGAACATCGTGCAGTAATTAATAAGGAGTTGGGCCTCACATTTCTGTGAAGGTTTTCCACTCGATTTTGGATCGCTGAACTTGGGGAGCATTACTCAAATCATGAAGACCAGCACACGAACATGAGCCATTCTCTGCTAAACTGTTCACTTGGCTCTCAGGCAGGTGGTTCTTCTCCTGGAAGCCACCAAACCTGATTTATCACCGAGCTGTTTCCACACTCCAGTTGTTTTATGCTGGTCCGCACTTTGCTGTCACATATTTCACTTTTTTTTTTTTTTTGGTCAAGTGTTCCACCAAATTTGGATCGTTTTACCTCCGCAGTATTAGCAAACTGAACAAACTGCATCCATGATTTATTTGAGCTCTAACATGGGGTTAAAGTTGGTATTCGGGCAGGTGCCGATGTTCTGGAGGTTGCCATTGAAGGTTAAAACTCCCAATCTGATTCACCACTCAAAAGCCCAATAGGGGTGTGCTTGACCCCATTCCAGCTTATGGTACCCACTGTGTATGGTGAAAGAAGGAAAAAAGTGGAACCACATACAGTTGATAAGATAGAGAGACAAATAAAGAAAGAAATAATTGAGGCTACAAATTAAGACAGACACACAGCAAGAAAGAAATTTACTGAAATAAAGTAAAGAAAACAGAAAGAAAAAGAGAAAGATAATTGAGGGTGAAAATAAATAAATGAAGAAAGAAAGAACGAAAGAGAGGGGTGATAATAAAAGAAGAAAGAAAAATAATAATTAGGGGTAAAAATAAAGACAGACAGAAATACAGAAACAAAGAAAGAAGGGAACGGAAAAAAAGAAAGAACAAAAAACAGAAAGAAAATTAAATAAAAGAGAGCAAACAGGAGAAAATACAACAGAAAGTAATAATTGTGACTAAAAAATAAAGAAGGCAGACAAAGATAGGAGGGAAAAATAATAATAAATATATTATAATATATAATTAATATAAATAATATTACAATTAAAATATATCAATAATAATGGAAAAGAATATCAATAACCAATGGCAAAGAAAGTTGATAAGATATAGAAAAGAAAGAAGGAAAGAAAAAAACTATTACAAATTAAGACAGACAAACAGCAAGAAAGAAATGAATTGAAATAAGAGAAAGAAAGAAAACAAGAGGGAACAAAAAATAATAATTGAGGCTTAAAATAAAAAACAGACAGAAAGAATGAAAAGAAATGAACTAGAAGAAGAAAGAATGAAAGATAGAAAGAAATATTTTAATTGAGGCTAAAAGTAGAAACAGGCAGAAAGAAAGAAAGGGAAGGAAATAGAAGAAAGAACGAACAATAGAAAGAAATAATAATTGACACTAAAAATAAATACAGACATGAAAGAAAGAAAGAAAGAATTATAGATAGAAAGAAGAATAGTTGTTGAAGAAAGAAAGAAGGAAAGGAAATGAAATAAAAGATAGAATAATGATAATAACTGATGCTAAAAATAACGGCAAACAGACAGAAAAAGAAAGAAAGGAAAGGAAATAGAAGAATAAATGATAGAAAGAAAAACAATTGATGCTAAAAATAAATACAGAGAAAGAAAGAAAGGAAAGGAAATAAAAGAAGAAAGAATGAAAGATAGAAAGAAAAAAAAATGAGGCTAAAAAATGAAATGGAAGATTTACCACCTAGCTGTTTCCAGAGTCCAGTTGTTTTATGATGGTCCCCACTTTGCTGTCACATATTTTACGTTTGGGTTCAGGTGTTCCACTACGTTTGGACTCGGCAGTATTTCTCTTCAGTACTCGGAAAAAACTGGACTCATGAAATATCAGGAATCTAAAATGGGTTTTATGGGTTTTTGGCGATGTTCTGGAAGTTCCCAATGGAGACCTATTGCTTCTGAGGTGTTGCACTGCCAGGTAGTCCAATGGTGGTGTTCTTGACACCATTCCAGCTAATGCATGCAGCTGTTTGGTCATGGAAACCCATTCCACGAAGCGCTCAAGAAGTTCTTTGACCGTTCCACTTCTTTACCCAACCTCAAGACACACCTGGTCTGACGAGATAAAACCGCCGAGATGTGAACAGTCACACCTGTGTCCCCAAGTTCTCTCCTCCACCCTCCTTGGATGCCCCATTGTCACCTGTCTTTGCCTTGTCATGCGTGGACGGCTGAGGGTCGGGCCGCCCTGGGGATGAATTCACAAAGACCTGCTCTGTCCAGGTGAGAGCGGATCGACTTGCCGTGACAGCAGGACCATCTGCGCTGGGAGGGAACGACCTGAAACCCTGCCTGGGGTGACGCTGGGTCTCACGCGCTCTAAAAATAGTTTTAAGAGTTCGAAGAGTTAAATATAGTAAGATCCATTTAATGGTTGCGTACCGGAAGAGTGATTTGGTGTGAAGTGTTTTCCAAAGAGCAAAAGCGTCTGCGTTCCTTAAAAACGACTCAATTAAGGGGTGAGACCGATGGAGGCGTTTGTGCGAATAACAGACGCTCGAGACATAAACACCATCAGACACGGCCTTCTTTGTGACCTCCCTCTAAAATGTCGATAACCATTTTCCACCGTGGCAAATGCATCTCAGCACTCCTTATCCTCGGCTTTATCCTCTGGATGCAGCCCTGATTTGCTGGGCCAGGCTCTTTTTTCCGGCTCGGTTTCATTCGTGCTCTGGGCCCGTGAATCATTCCATATGCTAAAGCCATTTTCTGGGCCACTCCCAGAAGCCCTGTGAAAGCTGAAAGAGAGGATCGGGGTGATAAATCTCACCGGCTCGGCTCCAGGATAAGAGGATCGGTCCTCTGAAGAGCCACCAGAGAGAGAAATCCAGCCGCGAGCTTCCTGTAGGATTCTCCCCTTCAACGCCGAGATTTGCAGATGAAACTGACGTGGGCTCGATGTGAATCACACCTTTTCATCCCCAGAGAGAGAGAAGCGGGAAAAAAGTGAAAAGTAAAAAAACAAACGAAGAAAGACTTCCAGTGGTGAAGGGGAGGAGATCATATACAGGGACAGGAAGGATACAAGGACAAAGAGGAAAGACTAAGGAATTAAGGAAGGAAGAAAAGAAAGAGAAAGAGAAACTAGATAAGAAGGAAGGACAGAAAGAAAAAGAAAGAATTAAAGAAAGAAAGTATTTAGAAAAGAAGGGTAAATGAGGAACAAAAGAAAAAAATCAGAAAAGAAGTGGAAGAAAGAAAAATAAATTAGAAAAGAAGGAAGGAACGAAAGAAAAAAGAAAGAGGGAAAGTACATTTTAGGAGAAAGAGTGGGAAATAAAAGAAAGAAATAAAAAAATAATTAGAACAGAAGGGGAAGAAAGAATAAAGCAAAGAAAGAAGGAAATTAGAAAAGCAGGAGAAATAAAGAAAGAAGGAAAGAAAGAAATGAGAAAAGATGGGAAAATAAGAAAAGAAAGAAATGAAGGAAGGAAGAAAAGAAAAGAAGGAAAGAAAGAAAAAAAGAAAGAAAGAGGGAAAAGAAATTTTAGAAAAAAGAGAGGGAAATAAACGAAAATATGATTAGAAAGGAAAGGAAAAAAGAACAAAGGAAAGAAAGAAGAAAATTAGAAAAGAAGAAGGAAAAAGAAAAAGAGAAATAAGGAAAGAAAGTAAGGAATTTGAATAAAGGGGACTGAATTTTTTTTTTTAATATAGAGAAGAAGGAGATTAGAAAGAAAGGATAATGGAGGCTAAAAAATAAAGACAGAAAGAAATTTGTGAAAATTATTTTTATTAAACAATAAAAATGAAAGCTAGGGAGAATAATAATTGAGGCTAAACTCAAGAAAGGCAGAAAGAGTGAAATGAAATTAAAGGAGGCAGAAAGAAAGAAAACAAAGTCAAAGAAAAATAAAAGAAAGAAAGAAACATTCTTAAAAGTAAAGGAAGGAAGGAAGGAAGAAAGAAAAAATAAATAATTTAGGTTCAAATTAAAGAAGGGAAATAAAAGAAGAAAAATAAAGGACAAAGCAGGTGTTGTAGCATGTGTTTCAAGTTTTACCATCGTTTTAAAAATAAAAACTCAGAACATTAAAGGCGCACTCAGTGCTGGGTAGTGATGAGCAGATGAGAGTAAGAAGCGATAGCCTCTGTCCTCTTATAAAAAAAAATCTAAACCAAAGGAAATGTTTCTTCTTTATGAGCTCGATCACATTACAGCAACACGAAAAAGTCAATACACCCGTCTGAGAGTCCCATCGATCTGGAGAAAGTGAGATACTGTACTGGAACTGACTTCTGATCAGGCACCGGGGTATTAGAAACACACACACACACACACACACACACACACACACACACACACGCACACACACTCAGAGGAACAGGAATGACGGGTTCCAGTAGCCCAGGGTTAATCAGGTTTCATATGGGATGTAATATCAGGATTCAGGTCAGTGCTGGAAGCTGTTTTTATAAACGGAGCACTGAGATCATGGTGAGTGATGTCACTGAAATAACACGACTGACTTAAGGGTGACAGGGCATGACATCACATCTCATCACACACACACACACACACACACACACACGGTGTTACATCAATATGAGGAGCTGAGAATGCTACATTTATCTCATTCGACTAATTGTATTAAGTAAAATAAAGAAAGAATGGGAAAGAGGCTAGAAAAGAATGAAGGTCCAGAAGGTCCAGGGTTCAAATCCCACCTCTGCCAAGCTGCCACTGTTGGGTCCTTGAGCAAGTTGGTTGGATTGTAAGATTGTATCAATTGGAAGTGGCTCTGGATAAGGGCGTCTGCTAAATGCTGTAAATGTAAACAAAAATGACACAAAATAAAGAAAGGTCAAATAGAAACAAAAAGAGAGGCTTGGCACACTGAACACAACATTTAATGATGTCAGCTGTGGTTGAAAGTAAAAGATAGACAGACCATATAAAAAGATTAAAAGAAAACAAAGGCATGAGGGACGGAACAAAAGAAGGAAGAATTAGAAAGAAACAGAGAATGTAAAAAGAGAGAAAAAAAAAATCAGAAATGCAAAGAATGGAATAAAAAAAAGAAAGATGGAAGGAAAGAAATAAAAAGAATGAAGGAAAGAAGAAACGTCAAAAGTATGTAAGATCTGTGTTTAAAAAGTAAAATAAACAAATACAGAAAGATCTGAAAATAAAACGCCAAAGGAAGGAAAGGGAAAATAACAAAGGAAGAAAAGAAAAAAGAAAGTGATACAGGAAGAAAGAATGAAAAATAAAAAAGAACGAAATTAAGAAGGCCAAATAGAAAGAACTAAAAAAGAAATAATATTTTTAAACAGAAGAAAAGACAGGTAAGATTAGGAACAAATCAAAGCACTAAGACAAAATAAATAATGGAAGAAACAAAGGGAATGTAATGGGCAGAAAATGGATATTAAAAAAGACTAAAGAAAGAAAAACAACAAGAAAGGTAATGAAGGGAGATTGAAATAAAATTTAAGAAAATAAATGGAGAAAAGAAAGAATTGTAGATATAAAAAAGGAAATAGTGACAAAAACAAAAAAGGAAGGAAGGAAGCAAACAAGGACTGAAGAACAAAAAGGAATAAAAAAGATATCTGTGAAAGAAAAAAAAAGGAAGGAACAGAAGTCTGTTGAAGGTACGACAGTGTGATGGGTTGCGATAAGAGAAGGCGCCGCACTGCTCTGAGCTCTGACTGATGAGCAGCCACACTCATACTGATAACACACACACACACACACACACACACACACACACACTGATATGACTACAACAGCTTTTAAAGCAGAACTCGGGCTGATAGAGAAACAAACTCCTTGCATCAAGATGGAACAGTACACACTCCTTCATCCACGACCACACATTTACACACACACACACAAACAAACTCAGGACTACACAGGCCCCGGCCGACACACAATCACTGGCTCTTTGTTGTGTCTCCCTAGCAGGAGCAGTGCTGTTCCTCAGCCAGGCGGCACATGGAGGCTGTAATTACCGCCACTGTCTTAGCAAACAAAAGAGCTGAAAGTTCGACCTTTTGTGTGGCTCCTGGAACTAAAGCAGGGACGACCAGGAGAAGATAAGCTCCTGTAATACAGCTTTAATCACGGCCAGTCCAGTTGCAGCAGCGGCGGCGGCTAAGGTGAGGTGAACTGAAAAAGTTACTTTGATTTAAAAAAAACCAAAAAAAAAAAACCAAAAGAACAGTAGCATCTCTTCAACAAATAAATAAGCTTGGATCATTGAAAACAGCATTTAGTGATGTCAGCTGTGGTTGAAAGGGTAAGAAATGAAGGGAAAAAGAAAGATAATATCAAAAGATAAAAACAAAAGGCATGAGGGAAGGAACAAAAGAAGGAATAAGTCTGGAGTAATATTTAAAAAAAACAGAAACTAAGTAAATATAAAAAAATTAATAAAACATTGAATAAAATAATGTAAAAATATGCATATCGGCAGGAAAATAGCTAAAGTGGTCAGATGGAAGAAGAAATCGTATACAGGGAAAGAAAGGATACAAGGAAACGAAGGACGGAAGGAAAAATTAGAAAATGAGGGGAAAGAAAGAAGCAAAGCAACGAAGAAAGAAAGAAAGAAAGAAAGAAAGAAAGAAAAATTAGGAAAGTACGGAGAAACTGGAAAAGAAGAAAAGGAAGGAAGAAAGAAAAAATTAGAAAAGGAGGAAAAAAAACATTCAAAACAAGGGGAAAGAAAGAAGGGAAGAAAGAAATAAAGATTAGAAAAGAAGGGGAAAGACAACAGGAAAGAAAGAGAAAAATTTATGTTTTTAATTTTAAAGGAAAACAGATTGCAAAAAAAATTGGAAGAAAGTGGAGCCAATGACAAAGAAATGTGTTGAGACAGAGAGAAATTAGATTATGAAAGAAAGCATGGAAGAAAGAAAGAAAGAAAGAGAATTGAGGCTAAAAAATAAGGACAGAAAGAAAAGGGTGGAACTAAAACGATGAAAAAAGAAAGACAGAAAGAAAACAATAATTGCTAAAATCATAAATGCCAAAATAAAGAAAGACAGAAGGAAATAACTTAAGTAGAAAGAGAACAAAAGAAAATATGGAAGAAAGAAAGAAGGGTAAATAGATAAATAATAAGAATAAAAAAAAGAATAAAACATTTAATAAAATAAAATAACAGTATGCATATCGGGGTCGTTTAGTCCGGTACGCAGAGCCTGATGACAGAAACAACTTGAGCTGAATCGGAGGAACATCTTAGTGTGTGGGGCTGGAACTGGTACTGGAACAGAGGCTCGGAGAGAAAAGAGAATATGTAGTTAGTTATTGTTAAGACCAACGTCTATTAACAACCATGAATAATCAGATAACTGCATAAATCCGAATACAGTCTATACGCACTATTGAGAGCATGCAAACGCAGTCAGTGTGAGGTAGCGCTTGAGAAGCAGAGGTTCTGGGATACAGATCGGCAGAACCGCTAGTCAAAAAGTTTTACGATGCGGCTCGGCATATGTTCACGAGCTATTAACCGTTGTTCGCGCATTGTCATTGGTTTCAAATGCCGGCGCGGTCGAATGTTTACCCGCCCGCCCCTTGTTAGCGTATTTACTCGGCCCGTGCAGCTGCCTCCTGTGCTGTTACGGACCTCCGGAGACCTGACACGTAGAGACCCATTATCGCTAATTGAGAGAGAACCCTTCCCCATTAGCCGGCTCGAGCGAGCGAGGGAGGGAAAAACACGTCGCCCTCCAGCCTGCAGGGCTAAGGCTAGGCTAATTACACGTTTAATTCGATGGTTAGAAGCGCCGGCGAAAGTGCACACTTAGGCAAGCTCCAGACTCCTTTTTCATAAGGAAGCCAGGCCAGGGTTTTCGGGGGCTGTGTTGTCGAAAATGACTGATTATATCATGCCAGGCTAATTGGCTTCATTCGAGTGCCGTCTTAATTTAATATCGGACGGCGGGAGCGCATCGTAAACGTCATTAGAAGTGACAGAGACCTCATTGACTGAGCCAAATTGGACAAAACAATGTTAGGCAGCTCTATTCACCGACCCCGTAATGCGTTTCTGGGTTTCAAACACTGAGGTTTTGTTCCTGCATCTGATAAGATCCTGTACACACTTCAAACCTTATCGGGTTAGTGGTGGGGGGTGTCCACGTTTTTGCAGCCCCGCTCTCTGTCAGGCCTCGATGGGAAGCGCATATGGAAACCATCACCGAACGGTAGCAGTTTCACGCCGCAGTCGGCAAAGCGCTTTTCACATTTCGCCCGTCGAAACGAAGTTGAAGTTTTAAACATGCCATGATTTCAGGCTGCTCGCCAGACGCCGAGCCACACGCTGCGAATAACATTATGATTACGGACCAGGGAAAACACTACGGAGGATCTCCTGCATGGCAGCTTGGGCGCTTAACAATTTACATGTCGCGTTTTACGCCCAATTTGAAACCTGCAGGTCATAATTAGTCGTTTGGGGGATTTAGAGCCCTCTCTGGTGGAAATAGGATACTGCAACAAACTTTATGACATTTCCCAGGCTTTTTCTGCAAGGGTCCCATGTTTGTAGATGAGAATATTTTTGAGCCCCATCACTCCGACACACGTCCACTGAAATGTACGCTCATTGCCAAAAAATAACACACCAAGAAGGTTGTTGGAATCGAATGAATCTTTGCATGTGTATGTGTCCCCTATGTTTATTGGGGAAAGCTGCATGATTGAAAGGAGACTTCTATATTTCTGCATAAATATGACCTAAAACAACATCACATTTTCACACAAGTCCTAAAAGTAGATAAAGAGAACCCAGTTAAACAAATGAGACAAAAATATTATACATGGTCATTTATTAATTGACGAAAATGATCCAATATTACATATTAGTGATTGGCAAAAGTATGTGAACCTCTAGGATTAGCAGTTAATTTGAAGGGGAAATTAGAGGCAGGTGTTTTCAATTAATGTGGGATGACAATCAGGTATGAGTGGGTACCCTGTTTTATTTAAAGGGGATCTATCAAAGTCTGCTCTTCACAACACGTTTGTTGAAGTGTATCATGGCACGAACAAAGGACATTTCTGAGGACCTCAGAAAAGGGTTGTTGATGCTGGAAAAGGTTACAAAACCATCTCTAAAGAGTTTGAACTCCACCAATCCACAGTCAGACAGATTGTGAACAGATGGAGGAAATTCAAGACCATTGTTACCATCCCCAGGAGTGGCCGACCAACAAAGATCACTCCAAGAGCAAGGCGTGTAATAGTTGGTGAGGTCACAAAGGACCCCTGGGTAACTTCTAAGCACCTGAAGGCCTCTCTCACATTGGCTAATTTTAATGTTCATGAGTCCACCATCAGAAGAACACTGAACAACAATGGTGTGCATAGCAGGGTTGCAAGGAGAAAGCCACTGCTCTCCAAAAAGAACATTGCTGCTCGTCTGCAGTTTGCTAAAGATCACGTGGACGAGCCAGAAGGCTATTGGAAGAATGTTTTGTGGACGGATGAGACCAAAATAGCTTTTTGGTTTAAAAGAAACGCGTTATGTTTGGAGAAAGGAAAACACTGCCATTCCAGCATAAGAACCTTATCCCATCTGTGAAACATGGTGGTGGTAGTATCATGATTTGGGCCTGTTTTGCTGCATCTGGGACAGGACGGCTTGCCATCATTGATGGAACAACGAATTCTGAATGATATCAGAGAATTCTAAAGGAAAATGTCAGGTCATCTGTCCATGAACTGAATCCCAAGAGAAGGTGGGTCATGCATCAAGACAACGACCCAAAGCACACAAGCCGTTCTACCAAAGAATGGTTACAGAAGAATAAAGTTCATGTTTTGGAATGGCCAAGTCAAAGTCCTGAACTTAATCCAATGGAAATGTTGTAGAAGGACCTGAAGTGAGCAGCTAACGTGAGGAAACCCACCAACATCCCAGAGCTGAAGCTGTTCTGTACGGAGGAATGGGCTAAAATTCCTCCAAGCCGGTGTGCAGGACTGATCAACAGCAACAGGAAACATTTAGTTGCAGTTATTGCTGCACGGGGGCGGGGGGGGGGGGGGGGGGGGGGGGGGGGTCACACCAGATACTGAAAGCAAAGGTTCACATACTTTTGCCACTCACTAATATGTCATTTGGGTAATTTTGCTCAATGATTAAATGACAATAATATTGTTGTCTCATTTGTTTAACTGGGTTCTCTTTATCTACTTTTAGGACTAAAACTCTGATGATGTTTTAGGACATATTTATGCAGAAATATAGAAAATTCTAAAGAGTTCACAAACTTTCATGCACCACTGTAGTACCCTGTTAGGTCACCTCTTGCCTGGATACAAGATGAGATACAATTGGATATGGAGGCATACAGGTTCCGTATAATATCCTGCGGCATGTTTTCCCACAGATGTTGCAGTTGGACTTGTAGATCCTGGACACTCATAGGTTGTGCATAAATGTCCTTACATCCTTAATTGCAGATAAATCTGGCAACCTGGCAAGCCAAGAAAGCGTTGTAATCACTTGTTGTGTGTGGGCGAGCATTATGTTGCTGAAAAATGCCAGCTGGAAGCCCTGCCATGGGAGGCAACACATGTATCGCTGAGTTTTTAGTGTCCCTCGTATCACTACTAGGGGTGACCGACTGTCGTATGTGATGGCTCCTCAGATCATCACACCAGCAGTTGGGGCAGTGTGCCGCTCGACAGCAAAGGCAGGCTTGAAGAGCTCCTCCGTCAAACCCAACCATAGTCGGATCACAAACAGAATGGAGTTTTTGCTAAAGACGATAGCAGGCCTGTCGATGGCAGGACATGTATTGGGCGCCGCTACAATTTCATCCTTGAAAAGGTCCGGGATAAGCCAGGGGTGTGTAGTGAACCTGCCACCTGTGTCTGGATGGCAGACGACCAAACTGGGAGCTCCTCGTGCTCGTTGGCGGATCAAATGATCTCCTCTAACAGCTAGGTCAGAACGGCCAAGACGGCGAGCAGTGATGCGCTCCTTCTCAAAGTCAGTTGACCTGGCAAAATGCCTTTGAGTGTAAAGTCACAGAGGCACCAAGAGGTACAATTCCTAAAAGTAGCCTCTGAGTGCTTTTTATAGGGAAGCAGCAGGGAAAGCACTTTCATGCTCTCTTGTGGCAAGACCCAGTGTCTGAGATGTTGAGCTATGACATTTCTATCTGGGTGTGCAATTTTTTTATCGTATTATAATATATTTGACTTACTGTTCAGCTAAAAACAGTCCTAAAACAGTTCTAAAAAAAGCAAGAATCCAGCTGTGGTTTGTCTTTATGTGCACTACGTCATCTGTTGTGGCAAAGAGAGCTGTACCTACTCATCACGCACACCAAAACAGCCTCCCGGTATTGTGTGGCGTGGCCGCCGATCTAGCCGCGTGTGTGGGTCGCCGTGATAGCCGTCCTCATGCTGGAACAAACCCTCAGAAGCTTAAGCGTCCGTGCTGCTTTCAAGCATTCCGAAAACCTTAAATTAGCCTACCACATGCTAACCGACTCAATGATAGCCTTACGAGCGAGACAGCGAGAACCCAAAACAAGCACAGAGTGTTTATTAGCGTTGGCCTGACCGAGAGAGCTGTTTTCCCTTGTAGAGATGAGCGCTTAGCTCTAGCGATGATGGCTGTGACGGTATCAAATTCGGGAATAAAGCAGCATCCTTTCCATGCCTCTCGGAGATGAGCGTTAGGCTGTGCCGGCTGAAGATACTAATCAAGCACTACGGTACAGGGACAGGATGTGGAGGGGGTTCATTAAGTGCAGCACATCGCTTCCTGCGCTCCCAATTTCGCCCAAAATTACTTTCTCATATGAAAGCGCAGCAGATATGAGTCCGATAAGAGGACTGGAGGATCCTTGATGTGGAAGAGAAACCTCTTTAAATAATAAACTCCCTGGCTGGCCCGGCTGAGACCAGGGGGCGGGAGGTTGGAGACGGTCTCTTACTCAACACTAATGAAGTGACCAGAAAACAGAGCGGGGTTCTGGGCTAAACTGAACGAGAGGGCTGTTTTAGGGAGTTCATTGAATCTGTAAATTACCAAAACAACTTTGGCTTTGTGATCTACACTCAGAGATGCCAGAACGTGATCAGGTTAGAGCAAAAAAAAAAACAAAAAAAAAAACTTCCAGGGACTCAGAAGGACCGGGAGCAGCCTGGCTAGGGAGTAGCCTTTCCCTGTCCAAGTTCCCAGTTAGTTTTGGATATGGCACGGTTCTGAACGCAGTCCAGGAACAATACAGTTTTCACTGTAGTATTTTATGGAATACATAAAGCCGTAAAGTTCAATTACAAATTGAGCGTGCTGAAGTACTTATAGCATTACCGAACCTATTAAAAGACTAAGGGAAACCAAACGGTTCCAGCGGTTTGGATGCATCCCCGAGACCTGGGTCTGTTCGAGCTGTTCTCGAGCTGTGCATGACGCCACCGCGTCCTGTACGCTTCGTCCAAACGCCCCACGTGCTGAGGACTTTTGAACCTTCGAAAGCAGCCCTTCATAACAGGATCAGGTCCGTTCTGTCAGACACAGCTCTCTTTGAGAACCTTGGCTTAAGGTGGAAAATGCATTTGCCAAGTGAGCTAGTACATTCGTCTTAATCTACCACTGCAGGGACCCCGGTTCGAGTCCCCGTGGTGTCATAATGCATCTTGGCTGCCCAATCAGCTCGGGTCCCTTTTTGAATCTTGCTCCTGTTAAGGTTTCTTCCTTACATTTTCCTAACATCCCTAAAATCCTTAACATTTAGGGAGTTTTTCGTTGCCACTGCCGCCCTAGGTTTGCTCCATTTGGGAGTGGCCTTAGATATCAGAAAAAAATCTAAAATTGTAAAGTTGCTTCAGTGTATATAACATATAACATCTCTTAGGCACTGGAGTTGCCATGTCAAAACGTGAAAACTAAAACTGCGTAGTTCATTTTGGGTCAATTTTTGACTTGAATTTTTGAGTCAAATAACACAAAGTCCCCGGCTGTTAAAGCGCCAGTCCAATAAATAATAATAAGTAATAATAATGAAGCAGAACCCATACATGTTAAGTGCAGTGCAGTGCAGAGGCATGATATTTCATAATACAAGTTAATCCAATAAAGGCGGCCACTCTGCTTTGCAGTCGGTTGGCATTAGATAATAAAAATCGCTTGTCTCTTTCTTTTTTTACTCTTTAATAACTACGTAAGCTAACATCCTAGCATCCGGCTCAAATACAAATAAAAATATAAATGTAAGTCTAATTTGATGTCACGTAATTGAATTGCGATAATTAAGCCACGGCTGAGACGTTCAACTTGATCCCTGAAGCTGCTAAGCTTGTTGACCAGCATACAATGCTAGACTGTTAGCAGGGTGGCGAGCTAATTTTGCTAGCTGGCAGTTTGTAGTTTTAAGGCTAACTGCTAATAGTGTAGCAGACTGTTAAGAGTATCAACAGAGCTATTAGGAGGCTCAGATGGTGCTAAATACGCAATGCATGCCTTATGTTAAACCTTACAGAGGGAGGATGCTGCAAATGATAAAGATTAAAAGCTACTAGCAGAGTAGTGCTTAAAGTAAGTGCATCTAAAACCAGCATTGTCTTGTCTAACAGTGCAGTTTTGTTTTGTCGAACAATGGCATGCTTAAAACTTTCCAGTATCCTCTGAGCACTGTTTACAAATCCCGAAATCTACAACTTCTACAGTACAGAGCATAATCTGCATGCATTCAGCCACCCACGAGGAGTCAGGGATCTGAATGGCAGGATAAAAGACGAGGGAAGATGGGAAGATAGAAAGCGGACATGTCTTTGGGAGGATGTAAGCGGCAACTCGTTTTCCTGTATTTATCCTGGGCAAACAGAGATAGTGCTACGGTCGTAAACAGTTTAGAGTTCAGCGCTGTCATCCTCCCTCTGAAGAATACTCTCTGCTCCAAAGCATCGCTCGTAAACAGCGCGCTGGGGGGTTTCATCACGAGCGGCGTGTCCGCGGCGTTTCGACAAGCGCTGGCAAATACAAAAAAAATACAAACCCTCTGCGTCTCGGTGAAGTCATAAAGGCTCGAAAACCGTTTGCAAACTTCCTCAGGACAGCAGGGGGGTTGAAGAGCTATTTCTGTTATTGCCATCTGTGCAAGGTTTAATGTGTGTGTCAGTGTGTATATATACAGTCATGTGCAAACGTCTTAGGCCACCATTAGTTACGATGTTTGAGCTATAAGAACCAGATGTAAGATACCGTCAATGATTGGACCCAAAAATTTCACAATTTGGATTTGTCACGCCGCAATACCCCTTTCCACTGATCTTCATTCCGAACTTTGTGAGCTTTAGCTCATATTATCCTTTTAACCCTGTTATCTTTAAGAAAAATGGTTCCTTGGCAGCTAGCCTTTCTAAAAGACCATTCCTGAGCAAACTTCGTCCGACTGTAGAACTTGGCATCCCGATGAAGCTGCTAATACTGCATGAAATTTTCCTGTATTCCCTGGTTGTAATCCAATACAGAACATGAGAAATAATTATTACAGTGGGGCAAAAAAGTATTTAGTCAGTCACTGATTGTGCAAGTTCTCCGACTTAGAAAGATGAGAGAGGTCTGTAATTTTCAGCATAGGTACAGTACATTTCCACTATGAGAGACAAAATGAGAAAAAAAAAGAGCTGAGACCAAAGTAATAAGGCTACCATCAGTAACACACTACGCTGAGAGGGACTCAGATCCTGCAGTGCCAGGCGTGTCCCCCTGCTTAAGCCAGGACATGTCCAGGCCTGTCTGAAGTTTGCCAGAGAGCATATGGATGATCCAGAAGAGGATTGGGAGAATATCATGTGGTCAGATGAAACCAAAATTAAGTGTACAGCAGCACCAACACCTTGTTTCAACTGAGTCATGAACGGACACAGTGAACCAACAGGATATTCTTGAGGGAAGCTACGGAGAGCATAGTGCCCACTTTGAAGGATTTACAAGTGTTTATTTCTGAAATTGGTGGCGTGTGCGAGCTTTACAGGGTTTGTTCATGTGGCAACATTCTTACATGCTTTACACAAAGCTGGACTGCAGAGAAGACTTTTCTGCAGAAGTGTCACAATGAGTCGACTAAAATCCAAGCACTGTGTTTGGACAAAACCAAACACAGAACACCACCTACAAAAAATCAAATACCTACTGTGAAGCATGGTGGTGGGAGAATTATGTTGTGGGAGTGGTTTCTTCAGCAGAATCGGGCCTACACTACCTGGTACGTCCCTCTCAGCCCTCCACTTAAAGGTTGTTTCTTTAAAATAATCAGAGCCCAAACACAGACACCTTGCCTGCATCAGGAGTAAAACTAGCAGCATGTAGAGCATTGGGACAGCTGGCATGGCGTCTTCTTCGACACATGGACCAGACCCCAGAGAGGCGGTACGATGCTGTAACCCTTGTGCAGGAAACTTTGTAGCAGGGATGCTCCGCTTCAAAAAGAGCAGATGGGGAGGGAGGGCAAGGGATCAGGGCTGCATCTCTCAGATGTGAGAGCAGCCCCTCCAGATGTGCTGGCCTCAGGCCCTGATCCCCGCCGGACACCCAGGCATTCTAGCAGGCGTTCCTGCGTGGCTCCTGGAGCAGACACACAGAGCCGATGTGTGAGCAGAAACCGAGCACGTCAGAGGTTTCCTAAACATCCAAGTGTCTGAAACAGACCGGAAAAGAGTTATCGCCAAAGAAGGACTGCTTGGGGAGGGCGTGCAGACGAATCGCAGAATGAAATATCTGCACTTATTCATCTTGCGAGTTTTTTTTTTCCACACCACGACCGTGGGCAGGATCCAGAAATGTGACCCCGGTGTACGCTGGATTCTCTTAGAATTAAACAAGGTTCAGCAGACGCTCAATTCCAGAAGTGCCATGGTGCAGCAGGTAAAGTACAGCGAGTTTGACTCTTCTTGCCATTGTTAGGCCCTTGGGTTCACCCCATGAGCATGCTCCTTAACCTTTCATTTCTTGGATTGCACCTTTTGACTGGCTGCTTAGGGTGGCTGGGTTCACCCAACATGCCAAACCCCACCTGCTTCAGCCCGGAGTTGCCTGATCTGGTGAAGTACTCATCAAATAAGGGGTTCTGAGGATTTTGTCATTATTAGATAGAGGTAGTGCTGCACAGATTACATGACTCAGGTCCAACCCTGATTGAATGCGAGTTCCAGAGATGGGCTCCTGACCAGGATAAGTTCATTTAAAAAGCTGTTTTTGTTTTTGTTTTTTTAAGTACAATTGAACACGGAAGTGACGACGTATCTGTAACCATCCAGCGTTCAGTTTGGCCAGGGTTCGTCCATTGTGTGACCGAGAACAAACAGTGCAGCTGAAAATGAAAACATTTTGGAAGCTCTTTGTTCGCTAACAAGTGCCTAAGGCAAAGAGCGAGCAAAAAACAAGAGGGGATTCGAGAGCAAGAGGGAGAGTACCATGTGATGGAGACATTAGATCATTAGCTCGCAGTGCCGGGTTCTGTCATTAGCGCGCAACGCCGGCTTTGTCGTTAATCACACAGCGCAGCGCAACTTCTGGCCTTCGGTAATGGGAAGGCGCGCTCGCGGGCGCGCTCAAACGCACACACGGCACTCACAAGCCGAGCCTCCGAGGGCCCTTCACGTCAGAAAAAAAGCTCTTCTCTCCTGCCCCGTCCAGCAGAGCGGGCGGCTTTTGTGTGCAGGCAGAAAGGAATCTAGGCGGGAAGCGGCCTGAAAAGCCATAATGGTGCTTCAGATGGCTGGAGTGCTTGGGAGGAGGAAGGGGGAAATCTTAATGAATATAGCATCCTCCTCTCGCCGAGGCCTTTAACCCCTTATTCGCCGGGATGGGCCGTTGGTCAGGTAGAGCAGTCTGCTCGTTAGGAATGGCTTCCCAGTTTGTAGCCAGACGTTTCGCCGATGCTACGCACGTTTACCAAATTTCGGAAGTAAAAAATGCAGAATTGAGTCGTCTTTCCATCCGCTACAGGTGTTCGAAGAAACTTTAGAAGGCGTAGGACACCGCGATTAGGGGCAGCATCGAAGCAAGCAAAAAAAACCTTTAACTTTGCTTTTAGTTTTAGCAGAATAACCTTTACAGCCATTTACAAACTGGCTGTTTTTGACATGTTCTTCAGTCATTTGTTTTGCATTATCATTTTAACTAGGGATGCAGTGAAATGACAATTTGTGGCTGAGAGCGAACAAAATGAAACAATTGAAAACAGGAGGAAATGGATAATTTTTGCATTTTTTCTGGCAAAAAAGTCTGGTGAATAGTCAAATTTTGGTACCCTCGCTATTTAGCATAATTAGCCTGCATGTGTAGGACTAATAATAGCTAATATCTTTGTTTGTTAACATGCCAGCTCTGATATACAATATACCTAGAAGAAAAGAAGTTAGACAGCACTTTAAGGATCTGCTTTTTCTTGTTAAAATGCACAGAACCTAGCTTGTATATGCTAGCGCCGCCTGTGCTTGGCCAATGCTAAGCACCAAGATTCAATCACTGGTGTCAAAATAAGGCCATGGATGAGGTTTGTTAGCTTGTTTTGATTAAGCAAAAATGGCTTAGTTACTACCAGCTAGCTGATGTCATGCGCAGGATGCTGACCTGAACTACATACCTAGCTAACAGCTCTACGTTTGCAGCAATCTAGTGTTCTAGCTCAAGTTAGAACTGGTTGATGTCCACACCTAAATGCCTCGTATACAAATTCCTTTTTATTAAAGCAGGTTATTAAAGCTGTTTGGCATGTGACTTCCCGTCCAGCGGGCAGCTTTGGAAATCTGCTACCACCGCAGCCGTAACGAAGAATTAAATTCAAGCAACTTAAAAGAAGAAAAGTTATGTCAAACGTCAAGTCGGAATCGAGTCCGACATCCACGCAAGCGGAATAATCAGTGAGCTGCAGCATGTGGCTCTGATCAGGAGCGAATAATCTGATAATGGTGGCGTCACCAAGCAAATGTCATAAACACGGGGATTATTAAAGTCACAAAGGATCGCTGGAGCCAGGAAGCAACCGTGTCGGTCACTGGAACATATACACTCATTGGAAACAAATAACACACCAAAAAGGAATCGGATGAACCTTTACATGTATGAATGCAATGATGATGTATGTAAGTGATTACAATATAGGGTATGTTTATTGAGGAAGACTGTATAATTGAAAGGAGGCTCTAGTTACCCTGTTGGCTCGCCTGTAGCCTGGATACAACCTGAGATACGGTTGGGAATGGAGGCATACAGGTTCAGTATTTGCACACTCGTAGGTTGCTGAAGCTGGAATCCCAGCTGGGCCCATAAATGCTCAATTGGCGATAAATCTGGGAACCGGGCAGGCCAAGAAAGTGTAGCAATCGCTTGCTGTGTTTGGGCGAGTAGTATCCTGCTGAAAAATGCGGCATGTCCTACACATATGGCTGAGTTGGTAGTGTCTCTCGTATCACTACTAGGGGTGACCGACTGTCGTATGCGATGGCTCCCCACATCATCATCATTTGTAGTGATACACGTCTATAAGTGCTCAAAACACTTGGCAAGAGGCCCTGAATGTATCGCTGAGTTGTTAGTGTCCCTCGTATCACTATGACCTATCATTAACTTGTCTGCAGCTTTTTTTTAATAAAAAAAAAGAAAGTTTCTGACTGAAAACGTTAGGGTTTCAAGCTGTTTGGAAAGATGCTGGGGCATTATGGAAAGCGTAGTGCCTGTATTGAATTTTCTTGGTGTCCTGTAGCTCTGCTCAGCAGTCAAGGGGAAAACTGACTTTTTTCCACCGCCATGATTTTAGTGGTGCACAGCTTTTCGGGGGTGCTGATGATACCCCTGGCCTTACAGTTTTAAGAATGAGTGGGCAGGGTGTTTATATTATGAATTATTAAGTGACATGTCCGTGTACAGATTTTTTAAAACAAATCATTGGAAACTGTATTTGCAATATTAAAAAGTAGATACTTTGTTCATCCAAAAGCATTATTTGTTAACTATGGAGTGAAAATGACTTTCTTAGGACCCCAAATCTGGAGGCTTCCTTTGACTGGTTTGTTTTTGCAAACAGTACTGGACTCATCTTAGAGCTTGAAGACATTTTGTCTAGGTAACAATAGCAGTGCCATTTCTGTTTTTTTCGACTTTATTAGAGGTGACTGTTGCACTCGTGTAAGAGATGATGGACGGAGTGAGTGTTGTGGCTTCTGCTTTGAGAAACTGATGCTTATTTTGCTTCCTTTTTGGAAAAAAAATTACGTAAAATGATTCAATTATTAGACTAAACTAAGTCATTACCAAACGGCTTTAATAAGGATTGGCGTCGGTCGAAGAAATGATGGTTTCCTACTCAGACCTTTAGTCACACCGCAAAGCAAATGTCAGGATTGCCGAGTCAGAAGCAGTACAAAACCACAAAAGGGCTTTCTCACCGGTGCAGAATTTAACCTACTGATAATCTAGGCTTACATTTTACAGCCCCTTTCCACACAGGAAGATCAAAGCCCAGTGTAACTTAAGCAAACGAACACTAAGTGCAGCGCCGGTGAGATCTCCATCTGCAGCCTCCCCTTTAACTCGGTCCTGGAATGGTCCTGCGCCAGAAGACAAGACGAGAAGACACGAAACTCGCTGGGACATCCCATTCGGGTATGAACAGCTGTTCAAATATTTCCCAGGTCCAAAAACTGGGCCCATTTATCCAGACAAATGGTGGGAGCGAGCGGCTCGTATTTACATAACTCACCATGGACATGGAGTCCATTAAGGAAGCACAATAAAAACCAAACCCTCTTTTTGAATCTCTAATAAGTTATAATATGGCTAATAGTTAGGTCGTCTTTACTACTCACGGATAAAAAATCATCACAACGTCATCATGCTGTGTAAAAGATCCGTTTATCCAAGTTATCCCCGGAAATCGCCTCCAAGTGAAGTGCAGAGGACGGGGAAAGGGCACTTCCTTGTCGAGGATTTGCAGAGATTAGAAAGGAAAGGGCTTGATTGTTTTTAAATGAGGAAAACCCACAGGCGCAGATGGTTGTACATGAAAGATGGAAATTAATGACAGTATTAAAGAGATATATAATATTGTTAGACACACCCAGGCACCTCTGGTAATTTTTATCACTTCAGAGTGTCCATTGAAATGATTAGTCCCTAAAAACAAATCCATTTTTTACATCTGGTTATTTTTTTCCAGCATAATTATGTTTATTTCATTCTTTTTTTAATGGACTTGTCATCGATAAAATCAAGTTATATGTGAAAGAAAAACAGAAAATATATTTGCATAACATATATAAGCATCAGCTTTACCTGTCTTAATATATAATGCATAACTTTAATTAATATATAACACAATATTACACAAAATATAAATAAATGGATCATCTGTACTGTGTGTGTATTTCTTTGTCCAATAATAAAATAATTTATATGGGTGTTAATGAAAAATCTCAGAAAAAAAAAATTACAAACATACACAGGATTAAGTAAAAATAATTTTTTTAGTTTTCTTTAGCTTTTCCTGCATTAATACATAATGCTTTCATTAATCTATAAAACTTTAATTAATATAGAATGAAATGTTACACCAAACGTAATCCTGGATGGTCTGTAGTGTGTGTATTTATTTGTCTAATAAGCATGCTTATGTTAATGAAAAATCTCAGAAATTAAAAAAAGAACAAACATACTCAAGTTTTTTTTTGTTTTACTAACAGCAAAGCTTTTGTAACTTTTTACCTAGTGTAATATTATTTTATGAATCTTTAAGTTTCCTATTTGTAAACTATTTCTTTAAAAATTGTTTGCAATTATATGCTTTGATGGAAGGTTTCTAAAAACAAAAAAGTAGAAAGATTTAAAAATATTTTCTATATTGCATTCACATTTTTTTACAAGCTGAAAATCAGGGCCATGGTGAACAGAAACATTACATAATACACTAAAACCATAACATAAGTGAGCTATTTTCATTCCTTTTTTTGAAAATTGTTTTACAGGTGTATTTTCTTAAACTAAAAGCACTGAAATAATACAAATAAGTAAAATAAACATCTAAAAACATTGTTTGCTGATAACTGTGACCCTGTAATGGAAGGCTGCAGGTCAGGTTGAGGTTGTGTGTGTAACAGATGTATTAATGCTGCTCTCTCACACACACACACACACACACACACACACACACACACACACACACACACACACACACACACACACACGGCTTAATGAGCTTCCAGCTCCCCTCTTAGGCCATAGTGAGGAACGACTCACTCGTTTCTGCCTCAGTTCACCAAAGCCTGAAGCTGATTACGAACAACAGAATAATTCTTATCATTTAGTAAATTCCAATAAACTGGAATGTTATAATTATTTATGCATATTTAATGTTTCTTATCTGTTCGAATGCTTCATAAATATTTAGATGAACAGAATTTATGTTCACAGATAAATAGAGAAGTAAGTGTATTATTAAATAAACAGATATTGTGTGAGCAACTAAAAAGAATTACAGTTTATTCTGTGGTTTTGTTTAATTCTGTTTTTTAAATTGGTTTAAACACATGTACTTATTGCTCTATGTATCCAAAAAGTTCCTAAACTGTTTTTCTTTTGTTTCCTGTCTGTTTTTGTGTCTCTTGATGGTAATATACATGCTTTCATCATTTATTATTTATTTACTGTTTTTTTTCTTTCTTCATTTTCTTTTGTGTCAGCAATTTATGTACATATATATCCATTAAGAAAACATCTTTTTGATTATTTGTTTGGTCTTTTTTTTACAGTTGTTTTTCTTTATGTTTTGCTTTTTCTTCCTTTGTTTTATGTATGTATGCACTTTTTTATATTTATTTATTAATGCTTTCCTTCTTTCTTTCTTTTCGGGTCTTGTATCTAAATGTGTTCATTTTTATTAGTTTATTCATTTATTTAGAGTTGGCCGAATTTGTGACAAGTGAAACTTTTTCTTTTTTTACTTTTTTGTCCAGTATCATTTCTTTTTTTCTTGTACATGTATGTATTTAGTTATTGCTTTATTAGTGCTTGTTGTCTTGTTTCTTTCTTTATTTATTCTTGATTTATTTTTCTTTGTTCTTTTCTTTCTGTCTTCTTTTTATATCTCATGTGTGTATGTATTTACTCATTTATTTGTTCATTTTTGTTACAATTTTATGTTAATGTTTTATGTCTGTGCCTCAAAATATCCTAAGTGACCATTTGTTTGGCCATTTTTTCATAACTTTCTTCTTTTTTGTATGTTGTATATCATGTGTGTACTTATTTATTTATTCATTAATTCTTGTTACAATTATTTTTGTTATGTTTATGTCTCAAAAACATCCTAAGTGGTAATTTGTTTGGCTGTTTTTTTCTTTAATTGTTCTTTCTTTCTTTCTTTCTTTCTTTCTTTCTTTCTTTTTATATGTTATGTATTATGTGGCCATTTTTTCTTTACTTTTCTTTCTTTCTGTCTGTCTTTCTTCTTTTTATATCTTATATCTCTGTGTATATACATATATATGTATTCAGTGTTACAATTTTATTTTAATGTTTTATATTTATGTCTCAAAATATTCTAAGTGACCATTTTGTTTGGCCTTTCTTTCTTTCTTTCTTTCTTTCTTTCTTTTTTTCTTTCAAGTGCTTGTTTTACTGGATTAAATTAACCGGATTAATTTTTCCTGTCCTGTTCCTTTTTCTTTCTTTCATCCTTTCTTTATAGTTTTCTTTGTAGTAGTTCCTGTTTAGCATGTATGTAGCCCTACATATTCATTTATTTATGCTCGTTGCAACATTTGTGTGTGTAAAGAAAAATTAATCTTTTATGTTCTCATCTTTCTTACACAGTTTAACACAAAAACTCAGCTCAAAGCCTCTCTTTCAGTACTAGTGCCGGTAAAATACAACCACCCTAGAATAATGTAATAATAATGTGAACGAATGAATAGACGAGTCAGTAAAAGTTGTCTGGACAGGATTACAGTAGGAGGGACTGGTTCACAGAGCCGGCCGAAGTGTGTGGCCCCATAGCCATTACAGAAATAACCCATACCGGAGAGGGCCAATTGGCCCCGATCGGCTCCGGTCGTGTAATTTCATTAAAATGATGATTTGATTATAGCCACAAATGAGAACATACACACAAGGTTGTCGTGGTTCCAGGAAAGATTGTGTGATCGTGATCACATGAAAGCTCTTTTTAAAGCTGTCATAAAGGGCTTGAACTTAAAAAGCAGCCACGTCCTGTGCGAGTCCATTGTAGAGAGCGGATTGTATTGTGGTTCACTGCTGGTGGCTCATTGTGGGGTTTCCAAAGCATGTTTAGCTCACTGTGTGTGTGTGTGTGTGTGTGTGTGTGTGTGTGTGTGTGTGTGTGTGTGTCTTGTTTGACCTCACTGACAGGTGAACCTTCTTTGAAAAGCCTGATTTACAGCATGGCCAGTGGGAAGGTTGAACTGGAAGGCTTTCCTGCTCCACGATGATCAGCCAGGCCCCGGTTAGTAATTAATATATGGTCGTTTGGGAACAAGGGGATGAGGCAGGGAAGAGCGTTGCCAGGTGCTGCGGATGAACCCATAGTGGGGTGGTCAGATGTACCGACGTATTCTGCTTCTACCAGTCTGAACGTGTAGTGTGCTAATGAAATCACAACTGGTTATATACTGATATATATATTTTTTTATATTATATTTATATGTATGTGTGTGTGTGTGTGTGTGTGTATTTTTAAATACACAAAGAAATATATATTTGACGGGGCAACCCTGAGATGAACAAGCCTGTTTGCACCGTGTGAATTCTGGGTACACACACACACACACACACACACACACACACACACACACACACACACATATATATATGTATATATATATATATATATATATATATATATATATATATATGTGTATATATATGTGTATATATATATATATATATATATATATATATCTATATATATATATATATATATATAATAATCATATATAACATAGTACATCTATAAAACTTTATATATACATATATATGCGATGTTCCACTTATATATACGTGTGTAGATAGAGATATATATATATATATAATATATAGTATATAGATTATATATATATATATATTTGTTTTATTCCTTTTAGTTTCCACACAATATTACACAACCATTTATTAATTACAAAAATAGTGTTATAAGTGATTTTTTTTTTTTACAAAAAACTTTTTGTACTTTGCATTTAATTTAACTTTTTTTTTTTTTTAAACAAACCAGCTGAACTGATTTATAACTTATTTACTTACTTTCTTGAACTGCTTTGTTCAACATAGGAACTAGGAAGTTTTAGCGGTACAACACGCTGTAAAAAAGCAGCCGGTTTGCAGTTGTATAAAGTCAGTCGGTGTCTCTAAAAAGTGTCCTTGTGTTGGTATGTAGGTTCGTGTGCCTTGAAATGAATTAATTCGCCATACTTGGATATCTATTTTCTTAGACACTCGTAGGGGGGCACCAAGGAACAAATGTTGGGAAGCACTGTGTTGCAACTATAATGTAGTTGTTTACTAATTTGTTCACGTGTTATCATATGTATTGTCCTTGTATTTAATTGTTATTATAGCCACAGCAACATACTCTTAAAAACATTGTTGTTCTCCTTCTTTAACAGTAAGAGCTGGTTGCTAGTAGGTTTTAAGTGTCTGTAATCCAAGGCATCCACAACATAAACGTAAATGTTGCCAGTTCCCTGTGCAAAATGAACGGATGAATGTCTAATTGACTCCATACAAGCACAGTGATGTAAGAAATACTAGAACCTATTATTATCATCCAAATTATAGGATATATATATATAAAACAGGACGCATCCATTTAGTTTTTGTTGCTTTGCATTCTGGATCCGTGTGTTAAATGGTGGCTGACAGGAGGCGCCGCTTTATGGACATATTTTCATTTTGTGCCGTCTTTTTTGCAGCGATTCAAATATTTAATGCCTGTAATCGTATTAATTTGAGCTGCAATTAGTCACATCTTTGCTCGCTCGCATTTTTACACTGGAGATGTTTTTTGTTTAAACACGACGGCGCATGCCAGGACGCTACCATTTTCATGCAAAAGTATTCATTTTATTGGGTACGTTTACTAGAAACAACATGTGCAAGCTGTTATCTTGTGTACCCGTGGACTTTGGTGTGTTTGCGTGATGGAATTTGCTGACACACAGCAAAATGAGAAAAGCCATATAAGGATGTATAGCTAATATTTACAATTCATGTCTTTTAGTGCTGTATATGTTGTATAGAATGAAAGCGATGGGACTATTTTGGACAAGTAACTCATATGATCAAGTTTTAAACCCGTGGGGGTGCGCGAGGCTTTGTCTGCTCTGAGGTGCTTGGAGTTTGTTAAAATACGTTGGAGATGCTAAATAAGATGAACACAGCACACTGGGAAAAAAGCTGTATATATGATGACTTAAGATATTTAATAAGCTTATGTTTGATTTTTAGCTAAATGTTTGGCTGGCTTGAAAAGAAAAATGGAGAAAATGCTATAAAAGGAACCCAAGAGAAAAGATAAAGCTATAATTTATGGTCATTTTTGCCTATTGCAACAAATCACTTAATTCTTTTGGTCTGTGTGTGCAGCTTTTCTTAGATACTCGTGGGGGGGCTCCAAGGAAAAAAGAGTGGGATGCACTGTTTTAAATGATAATATAGTTGTTTACTAATTTGCTCATGTATGATCTGAATAAGATTAAGATTTGAACAGAATCTTAAAACATAGTTGTATTCCAGCTTAAAAATCTTTAACAATAAGAGCTAGTCATCAGTAGATCGTAAGTATTTGTAATCTATGGCATCAACAACACAAATGTATTTATTTAACTAAGGACTTCAAACGTCACAAGTTCAATTATGGTTGAACCGTTTCTGCCACTTTTGGCCAAAATGGCCTTCCACACTGAGAGAGTTGTGTTTCAGAGTTTTCAGTGTTTTAATGGGATTTATGGGCATTTCTTCGAACTGTAGACGGACCCGAAAAGACAAAAGTGACTTAGGCAGACTGAGTTGGAGGTGCCGAAAGGCCAGTATGCCGAGCAATTTGGTTGTCTACAGCAGCCGTACAGGAGACAGCCAGCCTCCTCCTGCAACAAAACACGCCTGATAAAATCAGTGCAGATATTCCAACCATGCAGCATGAGACAAAAGAGACGACGGTGCAGACTGACTCGGGAGGGATGACTCGGGGCCATAAAACAAGAGCCATCTCTTGCCACTTTTCCCTGAGCCTTTTTTTTGTTTGACGGGAGGCTCTGACGTGACAGTTTGGGTTAAAGATGTGCGCTCTCTTTCTTCTCAGCCAGATTGACAGGACAAGTGGTCATGGTAGCGAAGTCGTTGTTTTTATTTATTTATTTTACCTTCGCAATCTTCCCCTACACTTTCACACCGGCCTGATGTGGATAAATGGACAGATCTCCAGCCGTGCCATGTGTTACCCATTTTCCGAAAGGAGCTGCATCTCGCTTGTCCGTGACAGCGACCCTTCTTTGTTTGGCATAATGGCCCTCAGTTATCCCACTGCTATTTACGTGACGGAGCCGTGCGATGCTCTTCTAAGCGAGCGCCACGCTAATCGTGAGTCACGGAGCCCTAAATCCCAGACACATGGCGGCGTCACAGCTTGAAACCCACGCCATTAAACGTGGAAGAAAAAGAAAAAACGCGTGGTCGTTAAGGGAAAAAAAATCCTCCGTTTCCACTTTCGTTTCCTGTGTTTTCGAGGCGAGGCACAAGACAAACATTTGTTTGGTTGCTTGGAGTTGGCGGTGACATCCAAACGTGGTATTCATTAACGCGCTGCCACCGACCGGCTGACTGGTTTCAGCTATGAGTGGGCTTGTGTGCAAAGGAACCAGGATCGGTCCTTACTTCTGGTTCGTCTGTGTGTCGAGTTTGGTCCATTCTCCCCATGGCCGTGCGGGTTTCCTTTAGTTTTTCTTCTCATAAATACGAGGAGTTCCTTGTTTGGATTGGCGCCCCCTGTGGTCGGTGTTCTGCTATGTTTCTGCTGGGATGTCCACTGGTTTGTTCAAGAAATCTGCTTATTTATGTTACACGGCCTTAATCTCCATCCAGGCTGGGATATATGCGACGTTTCTCGGCGAGGTCAACATGTCGAGGGCCTCAGATAAGGCCCAGCCGTCCATCGGAACCCCTTATCAGGTCCACAGTGCACTCTGGGTAAGATAATGGCCTTCTCTGGATGCTGCTCCCTCTCCTTCTCGACCATTTGTCAGGCCACATCAAAGGGCGCACGTAAGAGCCAACCAGCCGAGTTAGTCATTGACAAATTAAGCACAGGCTTCTCCGCGCAGGGATATCTCCCCCCCCCCTCCCCGAAAACACTCGCATACTTTTACACGGGCTTTTACACAAACCGTCCGGCTCCCTTGCGCTGCCCGAAGGTGTTTCGGAGAGTAATTACTCCTGGATAATGACAGCCGACACTGCAGCGGGCTTTAAACAGCAGGGGGCTTGTAAAGTGGCTGTGACCAGTGAAGGTGTGAACACTGTAGGGTTAGCAGGCCGGCCCCACACACACACACACACACACACACACACACATATTTCCAGATTTCAGATTGGAAATGATGTCCTGATGAGATTGGAACAGCAACAGGATGATGTAGGGCTCCTCTACCAAGTTCACCAGTTCTATGACCAAAGGTTCCATTACTAATAATGGGTGTTCCAGTTATTATCTAAGCCCAATTCAAAGTTGAGCAAGCCCAGTGCCACAGTTGCAAGGAAAAACTCTCTAGATGTCACAAGGAGGACCAAGACTCAAAAAGGGACCCATCCTCTTTGTATGGCCTAGTTGTAATATAGAAGTGTAAGTCATAAGTTACATAGTTAATAACATGAAATAACATAGTTAATAGCATCTAAACAAATATTAACAGAGAACATTTTTAAAAATAACATACTATAATATGTAGTTGCAGTATTAAGGAACCAGTTTCAGTGCCGAAAAAACAAGTTCCTGTACCAAGGCAGCAATTCTAGCATTGAAAGACTCTGGTACGAAAGGCATTACTTTTAGTTCACGAGCGATCAGGAAATGCAGAGGAAAAAAATAAGAGATCTTACTTTTGATCTTCCCATGCTCACATGGATCATGTGACTTGTGGGATGTACCCTGATATTCAGAAATGGGAATATGTTAGGGTCACAGGACTGAGAGAAATCCTGGGGATGTGACTTTTTTAAAGTAGAACATCATATATTTCTTATGAAAAAAAGTATTTAAGGAATAGATATGGGAAATGGAGTGACACAAATTTGCAAAAAACATAACATTTCTGAAGGATTTTAATCATTATACTGTATTTCATTGTAAAGTGTAACGTTAGAGACCAGGGAGAGCTCACAAATACTATTTTTCAGTGTTCTTTGTAGTTTTTATTAATGTTTTAAATTATATACTTTCAATTTGCAATTGCATGATTGTGCAGGACACCTTGCTTAATAATAAAATGTTTCTTGTAGTTAATTATAGCAATTATCTATACGTGTCAAGTGCTGGGGATGGAAATGGCACCCATTCGGTGGAATGTCCTGTACACTTATTAATTAAGTAATTTTAAGTTTAACTCTTACACATATCGTCCAGGCCACCCAAGGAAGTCGGGTCTCTTTTTGAGTCTTGGTTCTCCCAAGGTTTCTTGCTTAGAATGTTTAGGGAGTTTTTTCTTGCCATTGTCAACCTAGACTTGCTCAATTAGGGATCTGGGTCTGGATAGTTGTGAAGCTGCTTTGAGACAATGCTCCACTGTAAAGAGCGCTATAGGAATAAATTTAACTTTGACATTGACTCCCAGATTCCAGTACACAAGATACCAGTTCTAGTGCTAAAAATGCTAGTGTCAGTACCAAAGGAGCCAGTATTATATGGGTCAGTAACAAGGTACCAAATTCAGCACTAAACTACCAACTGTTGTAGTAGGAACGGCTCCAGTTCCAGGTCTAAATGAACCAGTTCCAAATCACGTGAGCAATTTCTGTGAAGCTAATGGAAGATGAACTAGAACAACCTCAAATTCCACTGGTTCTTCTTTTAGCTTTGTGTCTTAAATCAAAATCAGATTAAACGATGAAGCTACGAATACGGAATGACCCGAAGTAAACCTGTTCGAAGCACAAAGGCAAGGACTCATTGTGAGCGGGGGCTCGACATCACAGACAAAACTCGGTGATCTCAAAATCTATTTATACCAGGTTACCTCAGAACCGGTTCCAGGGCATCACCTTCCCCCCCGAAAGTGCCGATTGTTCACCACACAATGCGACTGACAATCTGTTTACTAAGGGAGTTTCCTAAAGAGAAAGGACTCACTTAAGAATTCAACCTCCTCCACGGTAAAGAGCAGATAGAAATAGATTCATATCACAGCCGGGAGACAGTAATGAGTTTATTTTAGATCTGGAAGGACGACGAGGCGTCGGCGGGGAGGGGGGAGCCTAAAAAAAGAAGTGCCGAAAGTTTCACTGTTGTGAGAGTGTCACAAATCAGAACCACTTGTGCCGATGTGCTGGTGTAAACTACAGACAATAGGCTGACATTTTATTGGCGTGGGTGTAGCTGTGAGGTCTAATTATAGAGATTATGGCTGCAGTGCCAAAGGCACCAGTTCCAGTTCCAAAAACACCAATACCAAATCACTGCTATTGCAGCAGGTATTAGTTCCAGATCCATTACAACATGTACCAATTCTAATAATGTACGTTGCAGTTGCAGTACCATAAGTATCAGTTTCAAGTTCAAGACCAGTTTTTGTTTGAGAGTTATCAGACATTCCTGTTTCTGTACCAAAGGTACCAGTTCCAGTACTACAAGTTCCAGTTTCGTTATAGCTGCATTACTATAGGTTTCAATAATAGTGTCAATGCTTCCAGCTCTGGTAAAAAGTTACCAGTTCCAGTTTGAAAGTTACCAGTTCTAGTAAGAAAACCTTCCAGTCCTGAAAGCACCAGTTCTGGTTCCAAAGGTACCAGTTCGACTTTGAATGCTAGCAGTTGTCGTATGAGATTTTACAATTCTTGTACCAAAGTTACTGTTCTAGAAATGTACAAATCCGATTCCAGTATCAAAGGTACCAGAAATAGTACTACAAGTTCCAGTTCCATTACCACAAGAACCAGTTCTAGAAGTTGAGAGAAGTACCAAAGTTACCATTTCTAGTAAGAGATATTCCAAATCCTCTACCAAAACTATCAGTTCCAGTGCCAAACCTGCCAGTTCCCAAAACACCAGTTCTTGTTCCAAAGTTACCAGTTCTTGTAACAAACATTTCAATGCTTCTATCACAGGTACCAGATATAGTACTAAAGTGCTACACGTTCCAGTTCCATGCACCAGTGGTAACTAATCTTCTAATTATAGAAGCAGACACCAGTTCCAAAGGTACCAGTTCTAGGTTGAGAGTTACCAGTTCTCCTAACCGACATTCCAATTCCTGTGCCAAAAGCAGCAGTTCTAGTACAACAAGGTCCAGATGCATTAACCCAAATACCAGTTCTAATACAAGTTCTAATTTATAAGTTGAAGCTATGACACCACATGTATCAGTCCCAGTACCAAAGTTACCAGTTCTAGTAAGAGATACTTCAAATGCTGTACCAAAAGTATCAGTTCCAGTGTCAACGTGCAGTCACTGCTAGGGTTAAGATGAAAACCTGCCTGTGCCAAAACATCAGCTCTGGTTGCTAAGATTCCAGTTCCACTACCAGTTCTAATGGTAGTTGATAAGTTGAAGCTATGGTACCATACATATCAGTTCCAGTACCAAAGTTACTGGTTCTAGTAGCAGACATTCCAATGTCTGCAACCAAAAAAAACGAGTTCAAGGGACAAACTGCAAAAATGTCTGGGATTAATAGGAATATCTTCTAGGGCCAGTATCACCAGTTATGACCAGTTCTTGTATCAGAGGTATAAGTTTCAGATCCATTAACGCAGGTACCAGTTCTAATGTTATAAGTTAAAGCTGTGGGACCATGTGTATCAGTTCGAGTACCTAAATTACCAGTGCTAGTAGCAGACATTCCACATCCTGCACCAAACGTCCCAGTTCCAGATTGAAAGGTACCAGGTCTAGTAATATACATTTCGTTTCCAATACCAATGATACCAGGAATAGTACTACTAGTTCCAGTTCCATTACTACGCATACCAGTTCTAATGATAGATACTGAAGCTGTGGTACCATGTGCATCAGTGCCAGTCCCAACGTTACCAGTGCTAGTAGCAGTGCCACTAGTTAAGTGATACCGATTCCGGTTCCATTAACACAATTACCAGTTCGGGTACTGGAGGTACACAATGCCAGGTCCAGTACCGAATGCATTATTCTGATTCTGAAGCTTATTCTGGACAGATGGCATGTGAACCCGTGTTAGGTGAGGATTGAGGAACCGTAGAGGCGACGGCTGAGACGGTCAGATGAAACGTTTGGCGCAGAGGCGAACCGTGGAAAGGTTCAGGCGCGTGGCGGGGCCTGGCGTTCGGCACGAAAAGATAATTACCCTCTTTGCGAGGGGAAACTCTGTTTAGACCTCAAATTGAATTTTCCCGAAAAGCCTGCAAGGAAGCCCAGTGACGGGAAGCGCGCCGGTTCCGCGCGGGGACCTCGTACAGCTCGCGTGGCGCGCTAGGCCGCGTCGAAACGCGACGGCAAGCCGATGACCATTTATCACCGCTTCCATTTCATCAAGCTGATCGCTTGGGTGCTGGAACGTGTTTGCTTTGGAGAGCTTCGGTACGTGGAGTTTTGCTCGGCCCTCGACCACAGCTGTAAAAAATTTGAGCCTTGCCTAAACGCCGGAAAAAAGAGCCGTCTCTGCTAAATTTATGACTCCCACAAATCAATTAAAATTTTCTTTTCGGAGAGGGAGCTGGCCTGTCTCTTCTTGTCCCCCTTATAGAAAATGACATGGCTCAGACTATGAAAAGCCTTTCAAACAACACTGTGGTCTGTCAGAGAAAAAAGGCCTATTCTTTCGAACCCTGGGAGCCGTGCGCTTGGCAATGTGTGTGTGTGTGTGAGAGCGCGAGTGTGAGTCGTGTCTCTTGACAGTATTTAGAATACACAGAGAGATACAGGGAGGATGAAAGGCCTTTGTGGATGCTGATTTCAAGTTATCGTCGAGAAGCCAGAGTGCCGGTAAACACTGGAGCGCTGGGTGGCCCTGCGAATGTTTAAACAAAAAAAATGGAGACACACACTCCGGAGCACGGTCAGCAAACCAGAGCCAGTAGATGGTCGCCAACGACAACCCGTCAAAAAAAAAACAAGCGGCGGACGCCGCGGTGCGTCACACGACATCACGCGAGGAATTAGCCGCTGGCGCCTCGGCGTCACGCGGCAAGGAACCAGAGCAGGGGCTGAAAAACGAGCCCTTCGGAAATTAGGGAGATTATTTGCCAGAACGCAAAGCACCGCTATGAAAAACCCCTGCCCGCGAGCATGTCATCATGCTTCTCATCAACAAATTGCCGGCGGCTCGGCGGTTTGGGTTCTGGACCAGAAGGTTGAGGGTCCCAGCACCACCGAGCCGTCGCTGATCGTATAAACTAAGGAGTGGCTCGGCGGTTCGAGGTCTGGATTATTTAAAGGTTGCGAGTTTAAATCCCAGCTCCAAAAATCTGCCACTGTTGGTGAACCGAAACAGCAAGTCGCTCCGGGTACAGGCGTCTGCGGAACGTCGGGAATAAAGATGATCATTTAAAATAACATTCAAGTCGATTTTTAATTAAGACATCATCATAAAATGTAATATATTCATTTTCATTCTGTGGAATCGTTCTAATATTTTTTTTTCCGTCATAAGATCAGAGCTGTATGGCTGGTGCTGCAGTCCATTACATTAGACTTGCATTAGATCACCACCACAGGGACCTGGGTTCGAGTCCCGGTGGTGCTTTCCATCCAGACTGCTTTGATTCTGGATTGGATCATCCCCCAGCAGTGAAACAGTGACTCCTGTAGGCCCTGCGTTAGACTGGAGTTCCATCCTGTGCAAATTTTGATCAGGAAAAGTGGGTTTAAAGTGGGTTTAAAAATATTATTATTACATTGTGTGAAAAACACAAATTTATTGGTATATTTTCAACAAGGAATCGAAAAAAATAATTGTAAAATGATTCTATTTTTTTGAAGAATGTTTGTATATTCCAAGCATTATGTTGAAACTCTAATATTTATCTTCTTTATATTTTTTAATTTAAAAGTCTGATCAAATTAATAGAATATTATAATTATTATAAGATCATTTATTTTATAAATATGTAGATATATAAGAACTTCAATAAATAATGCATTTCATTAAATGATAAGTTAAATAAAAAAATATAGAAATTAAATTACATTTTTAATTATATAAATAAAAAAATAACTTGAGATTATTATATTTCAAGCATTTAAATGGAAAGTGATATCAGAACAGGCATATTTTTCTCATTCATAAGCTAAGATTATTGTAATAGTGTAGGATTATTAGTTGTTGTTGTTATTATTATAATTGGAATATTTATAATATTATTTGCATTTAAAATGTTTTGCTTCCTGTTTTGACCCCACTAATCCAGGTCATATATATTATACTATATTATACTATTATACTAATTATAAGCATTACATACATATATAAAGAAGACCATTACACAGAAAACATCTGATCAATTATATTCATTAAAAATCCTTAAGTCTAGAGCTATTCTGACCTAAATGTATAGCAATTAAATAAATAGAATATGGAACATCAAATTTTAAGCCTGCATTGAAGGTTTTCTGCACTATAAACTGTGTTAATCTGAAGCTAAAAGAGCAAATAAAGCCTTTTTGGGTCGGGGTGTTTGGTTTACTTGTAGGATGCCGTGTAAACAGAGGCATCTCTTTGAGATCGAGCGGCGGAAGAGGCCTGTGACAAAGTGACAAAACGTAAACGCAGCACCAAGTTTAGACAAACTGACGTCTAGGTTGCAGCTGCAGACATAATAAGGCTTTATTACAGCAGAAACAACTAAGAAATCAAAGCGCGGGCTTTGTGTCACTGGGCCGGTTAGAACCGCTTAGGGAAGTGAAGTGTTGTCATTATGTTGGTAATTGGTGGAATTTACAGACTCATGCAAAACCCTGATCAAATGACACGCTTTGGTGATTTCTGAATTAAAACTTCCACAGGGGATATTTAGGTCCAAGTTCTTTTGAGGAGGAAAAAATGTATTCATGAAATAAACATACATTTTTATTTCTGAAGATCCACTGGTGTTCTTGTTAGGGGTGCATTGTAGTGACCAGGGGTGCCAAAACTTTTTCACAAGTAATTTTGTATGCTTTTAATTATAACTATTATTATTATTATTATTGTGCGTGTGTGTGTGTGTGTGTGTGTGTGTGTGTTATGAAAGTCTTTAGCATCTTTACAGTGAAATAAAAATATATTTTATGAATAATTTATAATTATTTTTTTTTATCATTTAGATTTTTATATGCATTTCACAATTTGCATAAGTATGTTTAAAAATAATAAAGCCTCTAATGTCTTTAGAGTGAAATAAAAACTTAATAATTTATAATAAACTTATTTATTTATAATAATTATTCAATTCATTTGTTATTTTAATCATTTAGATTTTTATATGCATTTGTGACTTTTGCAGAAATATGTTTAAATGTTTAAAAGCATCTTTACAGTGAACTAAAATATATTTTATAAATTATTTCTAATAAAATTATTTATTATAATTTTTTTATTTTTATTTTAAACCATTTTGTTTTTATATGCATTTGAGCATTTGAATAAAATAATAATACAAATAAATGTGCTCTGAAAAATATTTATATTATATTTTATTTGAATATTATGTTAATATTAGATATTTATATAACATTTTAAGTAACAATATCTATAAAATAATTTAATATTAAAACATAATTAATTATTGATTTAGATTAGCCTATTTCACTGTTTCTAATAGTCATTTTAGAACATATTTTAATGAGAACTTATTTTGGTCAGTGAGTAAGAGTTTGGCTTGCTTAGCAAAAAGGTTATGAGTCTGAATTTTTGCGACTGAGCCCCAGTTAAACATATAATTAATTATTTGTGCACGTGATTGACTCAAAGCTTTGGAGTTCGCATTACTGTTTAGCTCCATGCTGTAAGGCATGCTCTATTTTTTGTGTTTTTTAAGTGCCTGCGTTAAATGGAAAAACACGACTTCTGTGTTGCGTTAACAGTCTATATAATCCAATCTACCTAATCGAATCGACCCGAAGGCATTTGAAAATGGTTTTGACTTCACGTGTGTTCCGAATTTAATTAATCAAGAAGCCTCGACTCACAATGCTAACTTGCATCCTCCCTGTTTGACCATGTTAGTCCCAAAACTAACGACGACTAAAAGCCAGCGCTGAGATCCCAGCATTAGCTATGGTTCCCCATTCTGACGCCCGTTCCCTTTCCTGCAGATGCCAAGCAACTTCATAACCTCAGAACAATTATCGATGGCAAGGCTGCTGGCAGAAAACAGGCCCATAATGTTATTCCTCATTGGAGCTGACGGTGGAGGCTGAAGAGCGTTCGGGCGCTATCTAAAAACTAGCTGCCTGCAGATTTCTCATCATGGGGCAGCAGGTCTGGCGAAGCTGAGATTACTACAGGAGTCCAGTCGTAAGGAGTCAAGTGACAAAAGGAAAGCGGATA
Source organism: Ancistrus triradiatus (assembly GCA_025084515.1). Classification (NCBI taxonomy): domain Eukaryota; kingdom Metazoa; phylum Chordata; class Actinopteri; order Siluriformes; family Loricariidae; genus Ancistrus; species Ancistrus triradiatus. The sequence goes on along the minus strand of JAJAGP010000785.1, from coordinate 78,131 downwards.
GTCAGGCACTGTGCTAGCTGTCTGAAGGAGCGCTTGAAAATGCATTTTGCTGAGATTTCATTAGATCAACAGATTCTTTAGAGGGCTTAAGCTTGGGCAACAGCGCCACCCAGAGAGGATTCAACCACCAGGTCCAGAGTAGTGCTGCTAAGAAGAAATCTTGTTCAGTATATCTGTGTGTCCTGTTTCCTTAAACTTTGCGACAGGTCTGTAGGCTTTACTATGAGGAGAATTATTTCAAATCGCCCTTCATTGCTCAGATGCATCAATAAAAATATATATACGTTAACCCTAGGATTCCTGACTAATAGCATTCCCAGTAAAACTGCATTCTTGTTGTTTTTTCAATACTTAAATAAATTCTAAACATATTAGTCCAGTCCGTACGAACTTACGCACAAAGGATTCGAGAACCTGCCCAAACTAATAATTTGGCCTCCCGTTTGTAAGTGAACACCGAAAGGCCACATGTATTATCTCCAGACATGAAGGCAGAACCTGTCACCAGTGTGTCCATTAAAATAGAGCAGGGCTAACAATGGTGCATTGTATCCCATCCCTCTTGTTCCGGAAGGAAGCCATGCAGCGAAACAGGAAACCTGAGGCGCCGTATATCAAACTGATCATCGTGCGCTAGGTCACGTGCTCAAATCATTGCGACACCTAAATTATACCCTACTAAATTGTAGAGTACAATGTCGATAAAGTTATCATCAGTACATTGTATCAGTATTCGGTATTCGGTGAGAACAGGTTATAGTGTGTGGTGTGTGACAGTTCTGGATATCACACTTACTCGGAGTGGAAATTAAAAACAGCCAGTTCACCTACTGGCATATTTTTTGGAGAGAACCAAAGGATCAGTACCTATGGACCCAAAACCAATGGAGGAAGAACATACCAAACAGACATTAACCAGATGAGGACTAGAATCCAGCCTGTCTGAAGGTGTGGCATATTGGCATGTTAGAAGGTAAAAGGAAATACAAATACATTAACTAGAGATGAGGACCAAAATCATGGATATATGAAGGTGTATGGGTCTGAACAGGGCACCATACACTCACATCTCATGTTAGAAGGTAGAAGGAAACCAAGAGGAATGAATTGGACATATGGAGAACATACCAAATATGTTAACCAGAGATCTAGACCAAAACCATGGATGTTATGAAGGTGTCTACATTCTATGCACGACACGGGTCTGCCACAGGGCATCAGACACTCACACCTAGAGGTAGTCCACTTACTGGCACATTTTTGGAGAGAGAACCAAAGGATCAGTACCTATGGATTCAAAACGAATGGAGGAAGAACACGCCAAACTCAATACAGACAATAAGCAGAGATGAGGACCAAAACCATGGATATATGAAGGTGTATACATCCTGGGCAGGACACCGGTCTATTGCAGGGCATCACACACTCACAAATAGGGGCAATTTAGAACACCTTCTCCTGGCATGTTAGAAAGTAGAAAGAAACCATGAGGAAAACAGTGGACATAGGGAAAACATACCAAATTCATTAACCAGCGATGAAGACCAAAACCATGGATATCTGAAGGTGTGTACATTCTGGGCAGGACTTCGGTCTACCACAGGGCATCACCCACTCACACCTAGGGACATTTTAGAGTAGGCAATCCACTTGCTGGCACGTTAGAAGATAGGAAGAAACCAAGAGGAAAGCAGTGGACATAGGGAGAACATACCAAATAATAATATCCATTCAAAAAATCGTCCATTCTTGGCTAGACCCGTGTATGTAAACCAACAAAACAAATATGTCGCCGTTTTTGTTTTGTCCAATTGCATCTTCTAGGACATATGCCCTATGTTGCTAAAAACCCACTCATCCAACTCCACTCTCACCTGCCCCCATCATATCAATCCCCCCCTCTCTCTCTCTCTGGTGATAAACCCCCTTTGGCTTTTGCACAGGAGCCTGGCCATGTCTGCTCCTAATGGTCCTTCTGTCTGACCGCCCTCCTGTCGCCCCTCTCCACACTACCTCTGGATCCCTAGCTAAACGTGTGTGTGTGTGTGAGGACTACTCAGCCTTAAGTGCACCTAAGAGCACCCTCTTCAAGAGCGCAAGCCAGACAGCGATGGTGTTTAAGAAGCGGTCTGTCTGCGCCACAAGCACAAGTGCGTCTGTACCATGTATGCTTTTTTCCGTGACTCAAACGCTGGCCTTCAGGAATTCACAAGGGTCTCTGCTAAAGTCTTCAAGAAACCCCCCGAAGTGCATGTGTAGTATCAGTTTTTTACTTGCGTAACACGGTATGGCAACAGAACGGCTCCAGTGTGACACGTTCAGGGCCACAAACATGGCAAGAAGCTGCCTCTCTCGGTTGAGCTGCTTTTTTAACTAAGCCCAGACACCAGACTCTCGACATGACCAGGTGATAAATCTAGTAATGGTATTATGCTAGCTTCTAAATTGCATCTAATAGGATCCAGCCGTAAAAAAAAACAACCGCCTTTCTGTCGTCGGGATACATTTGTTTCGGCTTAGGCGGGAAAGTTGTTGAAGCCGACTGGGAGACTTTTACGATCGGCGGCGACGATGTTGTCCTGTCGAGCACCTTGTAGATTCCATTGAAAGGGAATTAGCGTCTGGCAGATAATCCTATTATACAGGAGACTCGGAGCTCTCTGCTGTCTCAATAAGAGGTCAGACCCTCAGTGACCCCACACTTTCCTGGGACAATGGGCTAGTGAGCAAAACAACGAGTGTCGCTGTATCCCAGTGAAGCGGCTCACACAGGAGGCTTTTTGTTCCCAAGGCACTTCGGTTTTGGTTTTAGACTTAAGAGTTTGACACACATCTGTGGAAATATGTGTTTTCCCCCGAATCGGAGAGTCCTAATCAGCCTTGTTTTGTAGGTGTGTACAATAGTGGGTGATGCCACAGGCAACGTGTTTATTCGAGATTTTGCAGATGCCCCCAGAAGGAAACTCGAGACAACTTGTGGAAGCTCTCCTAGCAGCTTCTCCTACGAGACGGCAGGATGTCCATGAAGCAAAATGTGCAGCCTAAGTACATTTTAAATCTCCGTAAATCAAGAGATATAACAGTCCTTCAGGCCGCCTAAGGAAGCGGTACTTAGACAAGTTCATTCTTGGCCAGCCCCATAATTCTCTGGGAGTTCCACTGTTTTTTGATTAGCAATAAAACTCTAACAGTGGCGATTGGAAAGCCCATTAGGGGTTGATCAATCAGGCCAAATGCTCAAGTTTAATAATTGATGACAGGCAATTTACGCAAAAAGTCTGCACGGATGGCGCTTCCTCTGCAAAACGCAGGCGCCGGGTGCAATCGCTGGGCGTCGCATCAGATGCCCACTGCATTAACTAACAAAAAAGAGAAAGACATTCCGCTTTTTTGGAAAGCGAGGATTGTGGCTCCTTTTCTCTGGCAGGACTTGGTCCGAAGATGTCAGCTGACCTCTGGATTAATGTATGCAAACAGCGTGAGCTGCTTTGCTTTGAAATGCGTTTTATAGGGCAAACAAAGAAGCCTCTTGGCGTTACCTATCTCGGCACCACTTAAGCTTCAGCAGAAACAATGCATCTTTGTTTGCCGTGGTCAATGGGCCGCTGTTCGTCGTGCGGATAAAGAACAGACAAGGCATTAGAAATCTCTCTCTTTCCGTCTCTGCACTGTCAGTGCTAGTCCCAGACCCGGGCCTAGGCTCAGGGGCATTGTTATGAATTACGACGGCGGCCGCAGACAGCCAGTCTGTGCGGCAAGGCTCTCTCTAACCTTGTTTTCCCCTGTAACCTCTCGGCGCGGGTCCCTTTGATGTACGCCACCATTACGCCTAATGGCCCTCATCCCGCACGAGCTGTCGGGCCGTCATTAGGAGCCGATCAGGTGGCTCAGAGTACAGACCTGCTCGTGATAAATCAATGCCAAGCATGAGGAGTTTGCAGAGGGACTGGAACCATATGGGACTCCGATGACTCAGAGCGTGTTTAGACACTAAGCTGTGCTTCATAGGGCATCGGGTGGTGACTTCATAAAGTGCGTTCTGAAAAGTTAGTGGCCGAGGCGGCGTTCCTGCGATAGGCCTACGCATTAGGCACCGCTCAGCTCGGGGCGTACAAGCTCTGGACTCCATTAGCCTGAATAATTCCCTCACTATCGAGTTGTAGAGGCACGGCCATCGTTTTGATCTACCCCGAAGACGCAGGGATAAATAAAAGAGAGCCGACGTGACGTAACGCCCCGCACTCTTTGATCGGTTCAGCACCAGTCACACCACATCGCCTTTTATTTCGGGAGCCGGAGCAGCTTGAGGATTTCCTCCCAGTGTGTCCTGGGGACAATTAGTGCACGAGTCAGCAGAACGAAGTGTGTCCATCTAAACCAATTACGCGCCCCTAAGTGGAGGCAACGTCGGCCAGTGGCGGGCGGATGGCTCCTGTACTGATTAACTGGCAGACACGTTGACCCCTGGTGCCCCCTCGACTCCCCAAGGGGGAAACCACTGTCATGAGCGATAAATCCAATTTTTGCTCTGCTCTGGTTTAGCAAAGAGCCCGGAACAACCAATATCCCATTAGACAAGATGTAGACATGGAAAACAACGAATCTAGCTCCTGGCGCACCGATCTTTGTTGTGACTCTTAAAGTTATTGTTGTGTGTGTATTTATACAAAAGGACCGACCTCTTGATACGATTAGGGGTTCTGGTTTGAGTCAGGCTTGAAGATTTAGGGTTTATATATTGATCTGATTACTGAAATGCCCTTTTTAGGGCATCAAAGCTTTATATGATTAGACAGGACCCTCTGAGGAGATCACGCAAGGTATGACAGGGTGCTTTAGAGACTCCCATGTAATTATCTTAGGAATGCTGCTGTTTATGTCAGCTGCATTAATGCCAATCTGTAGAAATGGTAGGGAGGTATAATGAAATAAATAGCAATTAGCAATATTCTGAGCTGTGAGGAAAGCAATATGGTGAGACAATATGGATCTGGGACCGGATTCACAAAAGTGTCTTAAGAAAAAAAACACTAAAGTTCATAAGTTCTTAAACCTTAAATGCATTTCTCAAAAAAAACAAAAAAAACATAAGAAGTTCTCAAATGTTATCTTAAGAAAATCGTAATAATTTTCTTAAGATTTCGTAAGAAAATATACATTTTGAATCTGTATTTACTATTATTTCTGTTATTTTGTTTAATTCGCTCTCAGAGGACAGAAAAATCAATCCAAGCATTCAAAACAATTTAGCAAACAAGAAATAGAAGATGAGCCGACAGAAAAATCCTCCTTGGAAAAATATGATAAGGTTTGGGTAATATCGGATCAAAGCAACAGTTTTACTTTTCTTAGGCAGACAACTTTTGTATTTTAAGCATTTCAACTTAGGCCAGCCTCATTTCCAGTAATTAAACTGTTTAAAGTTTTAAACTTCGACACTTACCGTATTTTTCGGACCATAAGGCACACTTAAAATCCTTTAATTTTCTCAAAAATCGACAGTGCTCCTTTAAAATGCGGTGCGTCTAATGTATGAAATTAATTCTGGTTGTGCTTTTTGACCTAGAACCGATTGTAGATGGTACAACGGCGCTCATAAAATCTGTCCAAAATGTTTTAGCACGGTCTTGGTAAGTTACGAAGCTCACGGGCCACCGTAGTCAGGAAACATCGCTGAGTAATACGGTATGTGCTTCAGCATTAGGGTACGTGCATTCATTCATTTATTTTCGAAGCGGATTTCAAACTCAACGCTATCAGTCAACATGGACATAGAGCAGCTGCGAGAGAATTCAACATTAACGAATCAATGGTACGGAAGTGGAGAAAGCAAGAAGACGCCCTGAGCCAGGTAAAGACCAAACTGAGCTTCCGACGGAACTTAAGAGTTTTGTTTCATTTCATGCGCCTTATAACCCGGTGCGCTTTATGTATGAAAATATACCCGTTAGCATCGTTGATATTGCGTCTTATAATCCGGTGCGCTTTATGCTCCAGAAAATACGGTACCTTGTCAACTCTAACAGTATAAGACAAGTGAGGCTATCGTAAGGTTAAGAAAACATTTACGAACATAAGGCTTTTAAGAGTACCACTTGTTCTTAGAATTCTTAAAGCAAGAGTTAGGTAAAATAAGATTCTTCTTGAAAAGTTATTTTATTTGAAGGAAAAACTATTTTTCGCAACTTGCTAAGAAGTTATTTGAAGAATAACATGTTTTTGTGACTTTTGTCTTAAGAATGAAGTTTAAAAAAACACACATTTAAGAAGACTTTCTTTCTGAAGACACTTTCGTGAATCCTGTCCCTGGTTAAAGTCCAAGATCATTGTTTTAGTACAATCAAGTAATATGGTAACACTGATGACAAGTAGAGAGAAAAAACCTTCTATCTGCCTTGTTGATAGTCTGTGCAGGACTAAGTGTGTTTATATGGTAAACATAGTACAAAAAACAGGGACTTCTACATTTTTTAGACCCTAATCAAAGCTTGTATATATAATGGGGTCTATTCGTCAATATGGAGGCTTGGTGAGCCCAGATTTCACCTTAGGCAGATCTCCAAAAGTATTCCTTGGAGAAATGTTTGCCTCACTGCAAGACCATCCTCCTTTCTGTTCAAGGGGGCACAACACTCTTCCAGATGCGTCCATCGCTGCTGCTGTTATGTAATGTCAAACAGTTCCATTACATTTCCAAACAATGCCATGACATACAGTCAAACCCGAATGTCCCTTGCACTGATCTAATGGTAATGTTAGAGTGGGAAAGTGGTTCAGATGGCAGGTAAGTTTATAAAAACGTCCCAGATAATGGGAGTTTGGATAGCAGGGGTTCGACTGTAGCATGTCTTACGGTCTACATAATGATTTTGGGTGGAGTTTACTATGAGTAGCATGAGTGTAGTACGTCATTTCGATCGAAGCCTGAGATAATTTGGAATATGGAATAATCTGAAAACCTAAAACCTGCCCATCACGGCGTCTCATCTCGCAAGATTTCTGCACTACCCCGGGACATGCACGCATCCTTATTGCGTTTGATTCAATAACAAGTTCAAGCCCTTCCTCAGACCTTCCATAACCGAATCAGAGGGACAACAGGATCCTTCAATACCCTGAGGAATGACATCGTTCCGCCTCCTCGCCTGTCACAGACAAATCACATTTCTGCATCCTCCCCTCCCGGTTTTTGATAGATCCCTTTGTTTTGCGGCGCCGTCACACACACGCCAACGTCCAGCGCTTCCATAAGCTGGAGCACGGGTTCGAATTAGGGGCCATTATCGTGAATCATGTTTGAAAATGTCAGGGCCTGGAGGAGCCGGAGGAGTGGCGTGGCTCGAGCCTCCGATCATGTCTGATGTCCCCGGCGCTGATTGCATTATATTAGTGTATAAATTACACAGAATGTGATTGAACTTTGACTGCGGATCAAATCAGAGCCTCTCGAGCGAGCAGATCATCAGATTAGACAGGCTGACAGATACACGGCTGAAATGATCAGTCATGGGTGCTTGGAGGATCGTGACTCACCTGATAGGAAATTTGGGTCAGTTCAGTGTCAGTTCAGACCTGGGGCCGGATTCACGAATGCTTTCTTAAGAAAACACTTGTTTAAGACAAACAATAAGAAGTTCATAAGAATGTTCTTAAATGCAGTTCTCAAAAAAACTTAAGAAATTCTCAAGTATTATCTTAAAAAAACCTTAATTGTTTTCTTATGTAGGTTATGATGCAACTTACAGCTTACAACATATGGTGAGGGACACATTTTGAATTTGTATTTATCACCATTTCTGTGCTATGCTATCTCAGGTGGTTGCTATGGTGCTGCTAGGTGGTTGCTTTGGTAACCCAGGTGGTTGCTGAAAACATATCCCAAGTGATTGCTATTGAATTTTAGGTGGTTGCCGTGGTGTTGCTAGGAGGTTGTTGAAAACGTATCCCAAGTGGTTACTGTGGTACCCCAGGTGGTTGCTATGGTGTTGCTAGATGGTTGCTATGGTATCCCAGGTGGTTGCTATGGTGCTGCTATGTAGTTGCTATGGTGTTGCTAGGGGGTTGTTTGAAAACGTATCCCAAGTGGTTGCTATGGTACCCCAGGTGTTTGCTATGTTGTTTCTAGATGGTTGCTATGGTATCCCAGGTGGTTGCTATCGTACCCCAGGTTGTTGCTATGGTGTTGCTAGGAGGTTGTTGAAAACATATCCCAAGTGGTTGTTATTGTATTTTAGGTGGTTGCTATGGTACCCCAAGTGGTTGCTATGGTGTTGCTAGGAAGTTGTTGAAAACGTATCCCAAGTGGTTACTATGGTATCCCAGATGGTTGCCATAGTATTGCTAGGTGATGACTGTGGTATCCCAGGTGGTTGCTATGGTGTCGCTAGATGGTTGCTATGGCATCCCAGGTGGTTGATATGGTGTTGCTAGGAGGTTATTTGAAAATGTATCCCAAGTGGTTGCTATGGTGTCATCTGTGGTTGATAGGGAGCTTCTCGGTGGTTGCTAGGCAGTTGCTATGGTAACTCGATTGTTACTATGGTGTGTCAGGTGGCTGTTATGTGGTTGCTGTGGGGTGTTACAAGTGTATTTGTAGTCATTAGTCATTGTGATACGAGAATGGTGTAAATACTTTCGCAGCCCATTCATTTCCATGTTACAAATGGAAAAATCCTGCAGAAAAATAAGAACAAGAAAAAAAGGAAAAATATTATATAGATCGAATAACAATATAGTTGTTGCTATGGTAATAGCCATAGTAACAATAAAACAAAAATGTCATAAATTGTTTGTTGTTGAATTAAGGAATTAAGAGATACCTGTCATTAATATAACAGTATTAAAGGGTTTAGATGGTACAGGCCTGGACTGATAACAAAAGATACATATTTGTTCCTATTTCTCTATGTCTGTGGATTTCAGTTCTTTATAATTGACTACTCTCGACTGTCTTAACATCCCTTCTGTGCAATGGCATTGTCAGTCAGCAATAAATGATCTGAGGTTTTAAAAAAATATTGGGTTATTTTCAAAGCACTGGTAACAGAATAGGTCTGTTTATAAAAATGGACTGCATATGGTTCGTCCCTGCATGCACCAAAGGGAAAGCTTCCCTTTTGAGGCTTTGGGGAAACCTCAGGGAGAATATTTTGCGTTTTTTGTGATGGGCAGTGGAATCATTAAGCAATACCGCTGGGAATAGATTCACTTTGTCATCATCCAAAGCTTTCCAGGATCAGCTTCAGTGAGGCTGACGCCGGACTCAGATTTTTTTTTTTCTCAACCACAAGTGTCGGTGAAAGGGCCCATATGATAAAGTGGATCTTCCCAGACGTGCAGCTCATGGAGATTACTTGGAGCGAAACCGAACATAAAAGAAGGGTGGAAATCTCAGTGGTTTGGTCTTTCTATATGACAAAAAGTACACCTCAATTACAAGGAAGCAAATTTGTCATGTCTTGTGGAAACAGAATATTTTGAGTAGAATGTGTTATGTATCAAAATTCTGTTGGAGATCACTTTCAGTGAAAAAGCTCATTCAATGAATTACAATTCAGCGTCTATTGGCTGTTCATAAACATTTCTGCCACAGTTGTTGGCCAGACTCTGAGAACATGTGGACTGCATTCAGATACATTTACAGCAGTTAGCAGACTTACATTTGGGTTAAGGTGGCAGCCAACAGTGGCAACATGGCAGAGGCAGGATATGACCTCACAATCCTCTTACTAGTAAATGGAATTATTAGTGAAATGGACTGGTGCCCTGTCTAGAATGTACCTCAGGTGGTTGCTATGGTATCCCAGGTTGCTAAGGTGTTGCTAAGTGGTCACTGGGGGGTTGCTATCATTAGTGTTGGACCTGTTCCTCAACTCCTTAGTGTGTTTAGAATTAATGTCTTCGCAGCAAGGTAAGCCATTTTCTGTCAGAATTTCTTTGTTTTCCAGGAAGCGAAACTATGCTAGTTATTAAAATCTATGAGGTAGCTCATAGGTGGCTTATATTTAAGACTATCTAATGCCCAGTCAAGCCCTGAAATGGACTGGTGCCCTGTCCAGAATCTTTACAATGGTCTTTACCATTGTGTTGCTAGGTGGTTGCTATGGTGTCCCAGGTGGTTGCTAAGTGGTTGCTATAATCGGGGCTGGACCTGTTCCTCAGCTCCTTAGAGTGTTTAGAATTAATGTCTTAGCGGCTAGGTAAGCCATTTTTTGTCATAATTTCTTTGATTTCCAGGCTTTTATATTTAGGGCTATCTAATGCCCAGTGGAACCCTGAAATGGACTGGTGCCCTGTCCAGAATGTTCTTCTGGTGGTTGCTATGGTGTTGCTAGGTGGTTGCTTTGGTGTTGAAGGTGGTTGCTATGGTATCCCAGATGGTTGACTGGTGCCCTGTCCAGAATGTACCTCTGCCTTTGCCCAGTGAATTCTGGGTTAGGTTCCATACCCTTCCCCAATCAGATTTGCCAAATGCTTTGCTTTTGGTATTACCAAATCTCTCACCAAGACCATGGTGCGTCTGAGTAAAGCAGAATGAATGAACCCTAGAAAATCAGGATCCATAACAATCTTTGCTGACGGGGTAAAACAGCTATCGAGTGTAATGGTGGACGCATTACACAACTTTAATAAATAGTCTTTCTTTAAAGTGTTTTTTCTTATGATTGCTGGATTTACTGGACTCCCTGGACTTTCCAGGCTATTTCTGAGTAGAGCCACAGTCGTGGTCGGAGGCCGTCTCACCTCTCGCTGTCATTCCCTCAGACACCTCCTCATCCCAGCATGCGTCCAATTAGGCAGAGTCATCCATCACACTTCATCTATCTGGTTCTCCTGCCACCCGACGCTAAGGCTCCCACTCGAGAGCAGCGGCTGAGACAGAAGTGCTTCCCTGTCCATTTAACGCCATTACCCAGGGTGCGGGCTTAGCGGCTGTCAGGAGCACTTCGTGCTCACTCGGGCTCTCAGATAAAGCAAGCTCTCTGTCCAAGGTCGGCATAAACTGCGGCGCAGCCGAAAATGATAAACAGCCATTTATCTTTCTCGTAAATGAGCAGGATTCTTAATGGGAATGGTGCTTTCCGAACGAAAGACAAGGCTGGTGATGATGTTGTACTGAAACAGTATTGTTGAGTTTTGTAATAAATGTCAGAACAAATTGTTGACACCTCTGGTTTAGGATGGTTAGTCTGGTTTGATTAACTGGGATTAGAGAAGTGTTGGACAGTTGGAGACTAATTCTAGCTGGTTACCTGCTTTTATAGTCATATTTATTTCTGTCACACTTTTTACAATGGAGCATTGTCTCAAACTTTACAATTTTCTATTGTTTTCTATATTCTAAGGCCAATCCCAAACTGACCAAGCCTAGGGCAACACTGACAAGGAAAAACTTCCTAAACGTTACAAGGAAGAAACCATGGGAAGACCAAGACTCACAAAGGGTAGTCCCTTTGTGAGTCTTGGTCTTCCCATGGTTTCTTCCTTGTTACGTGATTGGGCGGCGTAGGTGCTACATGTAAGATTTAAAGTAATAAGTTATCTAATTGATAAGCTTAAAGTAACATACAGTATAGTGTAGTTAAAGGGGTTTCTGGACGCTGCCAGATTTGTTCTAGTTGTCAGACTGATTCAAGCTGGTCTAGTTAGCCGACTTGGAAGAGTTTGGGAAACATACAGGGGTGCTTGAAAGTTTGTGAACCCTTTAGAATTTTCTATGTCTCTGCATAAATATGACCTAAAACAACATCAGATTTTCACCCTAAAATTAGATCCTAAAATTAGATAAAGAGAACCCAGTTAAACAAATGAGACAAAACATATTATAGTTGGTCATTTATTTATTGAGGAAAATGATCCAATATAACATATTAGTGAGTGGCAAAAGTATGTGAACCTCTAGAATTAGCAGTTAATTTGAAGGTGAAACTAGAGTCAGGTGTTTTCAATCAATGGGATGACAATCAGGTGTGAGTGGACACCCTGTTTTATTTAAAGAACAGGGATCTATCAAAGTCTGCTCTTCACATCACATGTTTGTGGAAGTGTATCATGGACATTTCTGAGGACCTCAAAAAAGAGTTGCTCATCAGGCTGGAAAAGGTTACAAAACCGTCTCTAAAGAGTTTGGACACCACCAATCCACAGTCAGACAGATGGTGTACAAATGGAGGAAATTCAAGAAACTCTTTACTCTCCCCAGGAGTGGTCGACCAACAAAGATCACTCCAAGAGCAAGGCATGTAATAAGTGGTTAGGTCACGAAGCACCCCAGGGTAACTTCTAAGCAACTGAATGCCTCTCTCACATTGGCTAATGTTAATGTTCATGAGTCCACCATGGTGTGCAAGGAGAAAGACACTGCTGTCCAAAAAGAACATTGCTGCTCATCTGCAGTTTGCTGAAGATCAAGTGAACAATCCAGAAGGTTATTGGAAGAATGTTTTGTGGACGGCTGAGACCAAAACCGAAGTTTTTGGTTTAACAGACAAGCGTTATGTTGGGATAAGGAAAACACTGCATTCCAGCATAAGAATCTTATCCCCATCTGTGAAACATGGTGGTGGTAGTATCATGGTTTGGACCTGTTTTGCTGCATCGGGGGCCAGGATGGCTTGTCATCATTGATGGAACAATAAATTCTGAATTATATCAGAGAATTCTAAAGGAAAATGTCAGGACATCTGTCCATGAACTGAATGTCAAGAGAAGGTGGGTCATGCAGCAAGACAACGACCCTAAGCACACAAGCCGTTCTATCAAAGAATGTTTAAAGAAGAATAAAGTTCATGTTTTGGAATGGGTGAGATTGGGATTGGGGTCACACCAGATCCTGAAAGCAAAGGTTCACATACTTTTGCCACTCACTAATATGTAATATTGGATCATTTTCCTCAATAAATAAATATCCAAGTAAAATATTTTTGTCTCATTTGTTAAACTGGGTTCTCTTTATCTACTTTTTGGACTTCTGTGAAAATCTGATGTTTTAGGTCATATTTATGCAGAAATATAGAAAATTCGAAAGGGTTCACAAACTTTCAAGCACCACTGTACATACTGGTGCTACTTGGTCAAGCAGATTTTAGCTAGTCAAAAAGTGTAGTTAGACCCTTTCGAATTTTCTATATTTCTGCATAAATATGACCTAAAACATCATATTTTCACACAAGTCCAAAAAGTAGATAAAGAGAACCCAGATTAACAATTGAGACAAAAATATTGTACTGATTATAGGGGTTTGAACACTTGCAGGCTGGTTGAAGCTGATTAGGCTGATCTGAATAACCAGTTTTAAAGCGTATGCAAAACTTCAACACTAAATAAAGACATACAGTACTAGCTGGAAAAAAAAATCAGATGTAGCTTAGATTTATGTGGAGTGCTTTCCCAAACGTGGTGATGAACATAATTTAAAAGTAATGTTAGCGCGATGTTTTATTGCTAGTCATTTTTCTGTTTTATACTCATTCTGACATATATAACTTATGTCAGAGATTTACGAAGCTAGCATTGGACTGATGTTCTGTATCTCTGATGTTCTGTACCTTTGTGTTAATCTGTTGATCGGTTTAACATACATCTCTAGAAACACAACAGTGTTCTTAGTCCTTAAACAATGGTAATGAACTAGGTTTTATTTGCTAAACACGAAAGATAGGAAACGGCACGTCAGATAAAGATACTTTGGCCTGTGGCGCCACCTGGTGGACACTACCAGATTTGTTCTAGTTGTCAAACCGATTCTTGCTGGCCAAACTGGCCTAGTTAGTCGACTTTGGAAGTCATACGTACTGGTTGGTCAGACTGGTTTAAAAGGAGGGTGGGTTACACACATACGGGTTCAAGCTGATTAGGCTGTATTGAATAACTGAGTAGATAAAAACGCAATAGTAAGTAAAGACATACAGTACTAGGGGTGTTTTGTACTACTTATTAGCTGTATTAGCTGAAAAAAGCTTCGCTTTACTGGAGCTTTCCCAAAAGAGGCAATTAATGGAAGCAATGTTAACAGGACCATGCTTCTGCCCAGGACAAAATGTACTGTGAAATTTGACAGTAGAACCATGAAGTGGCCAAATTACCATCAAACATTCATAGTAGAACTGTGAACTTCATGGTCAGACTGTGAAAGTTCACATTAAAACCTTCAAGCAATTCAGTTTTACTATGAACATTCACGGTACATTTTTTTCCTGAGTGATTAGCATTTTTTTCACTGCTAGTAATTTTCTGTGTAGAGATTTACAAAGCTAGCATTGAATTTATGTTCTGTATCTCTGTTTGAATAAACGTCGTGTTCGTCCGTTGAATGTTCTTAGTGCTTAAACAGTATCAATGACTGTTAGATGTTATTTGCAAAACACGAAACGTAAAGGAAACCGCTTCAGGAAGTCAAAGGATATTTTGGCCTGTGGCGCAACCTGGTGGATAAAGATAATATCGTATACCGGGTCTCACACGTTTGTCTTCCGGTGGAAATATGGATGCTAAATAACAATTGCATACAAAAACGTAGCATGGTTGTGGCGGTTGAAAGATTTAGGGCTATGTATAAGTGCCCAGAAGATTGGACTTCATATCATCTCACCTGATACAGACCGTTTATGGGTATAAAAGCACAGTATCTTCCTTTATAGACACTAAAACACAATCTCATCTACACAATGGAATGTCTTTAATTAAGTCATATATAGCATTAATTTTGTCCCAACAAATATAACTGAATGAACATGAATGTACATTTTGTAAGCAGAAATGTATATGAAGGCAATAAGGTACAAAGCTGATTTGTAGTTCATAACCTTCATCTTTGTTGGAGGAATCACCTCTGAACCATCTGTAAGAAACAAATACGTCGATTTGTTTTATTGTTGAAGGATTGGAGAAGTGTTTTGATGTTGCTTTGCTCTTCAACAGTGCAAAAAATTTTCTTTAGTTTTTGGGGGGGTTCGACTTACACATACTTAACCTCTGAACCAACACACACTTAGGTTCAATTTACAGATTCAATTATTTGCATGTTTTTGGGAGGTAGGAATAAGGCCACATGGGTATGAGGAGAACATGCCAAGTCTTTATTGACCAAACAGTTGACTTTGATCTTGTTCTGTCTTCCTGCAGATCTCCTGCTCGGCGGTACAGCGCACTGCGGATCAGATGTACGATACAGGATCACCACGACTGCAGGTTTGGTGTCTATACGAAACACATTCCTTTGCTACATGGATTACATTACACAACATCCACTATATGTTATGTTAAACAGAAAACGTGTTAATACCTGGAACTTCATGTAGCTTTTGCACTGCTTCAAGCCGAGTTGCGATTTCAGAGCACGAAGCAACAGGGCAGAAAACCAGACTAAAATCAGACTCCTGCCCCGTACAGACCTCCTGCAGATCTGGGATTTGGTTTAACAGTCAGTCTATGGCTTTCCTAGACTTCATTTTATCCTCAGTTACAAGAATGAAGTACCAAGTTTACTAAAAAGATACAGAGTATTTAGTGTTAGGAAGCGTCCATAAAACACTGGCTTTGTGTTTGATACTGTTAAGTACATAATTGTATTATATCTAAAGTCTTTATTATCTGTATTGATAATGATATTACCTCTATTAGTACAGCTACCAGCTATTAATCTTTAAATTATACTGTATTATTGTACAGTATTGTTTTTTAATCTGACTTTTATAGCTCATACTAGCATTACCTATTCAAAGTTAATTGTGTTACAGTTAATAATCTTTAAAATGTGACTGTATTACAGCTAATAATATAGTAAATAATATAACTAATACTGTTAACACCTCCATGTTTAGTTAAGGCTGATTATACCCAGTTATATTGATAATATGCAAACTCAAAGGTGAATGGTTATTAAAATAGTTTTAATAAATAGGCATTTTGACCTACACATTAGCATTGTGAACTCATACTAAGTTGTTGGTCTGTTTTATTCAGCTCCTCATTTGGTGTCTTGAAATGTTCGTTATGTGATGCTTCTACATCATGCTGTATTTCACCCGTTTGTTGTGCACATGCCAAAGTTAAAACCCAGAAGTTAGTGAGCTTAGTGGTGTGAAAAAGAAAGGTGATCTTTGGAATATATCTTTTAAACACTAATCAGTGCTGAAATGTTATTGAAATGTTTTATGAAATTCAAGAGAAATGTGAAAGCATGTTTACTAGTAGTGTACATGGCATAAGAGGCTATGGAGTCTCAGCTCTTCGGGATGGGGCCGAGCATTTGGTCACATAACACCCACCAAGTTTGCTCCACTTTTAGGACTATAAAACACTGCAATTTTTCTGCTTACCTAAAGGTGGCACTGCACTGATTAGATGGCTAACTAAAACTAACCTCATGGCTTAACATTCAGTCAAACCACAGAAAAAGTGAACAGAGTGGACCCTCAGATTCGAACTTAATTGGTTTCCTTAAGGCTGTTTGAATTCGAATTTGTTACATTACTTCTTAAGTTCCCCATAAGAAGTAACGTAAATAGGATGAATCTGTTTCCCAAATAATTTTATTTTTTGATTCTTATCAATACATAAAGCTCAATTCTATCATCACTAGTACGTACCTTCCACCTCTGTGGTTGAATCATCTGACGTAGTCCTGAATGTGATTATATCACTTTTGGCTGTGTACCATGGTTTTCCTGCTACTGTCTCACATTTTATCTTGTGCTCAGTATCATGTTGAAGATCCATCAGTGTAACTATCTTGATGCACAGGCTGAGATTTCCAATCCTTTTCTTGGTTCATCTTGTACTGTAACTTCCTCTGAACTGTAGCATTCGATAACTATACTGGGTGGATTTGATGGAGGCTCAAAACATGTAACTACATCACATCCGCTTTCGTACACCATAATGCATGAACTTGAACAAGATTCTGGAGCTTCAGGCAAACTCGAGATGATAAACTTGGTGAACTGGATGTTGTTGGAATTTATCAAGTTCATAAAAACGTTCAAGTTTTTCCTCATGCTCATCAGGTCAGCTGACGATCTTGTCTTATGATCCGAGTCTAGATTAAGTGTGATATCACCGGTCTCTTGCATTTCTGAAGGGTTCAGGTAGTTCTGCTGTTTTCTCAGGAGCAGATCAGGCTGCTGAAACCAGCTGAAAGAATAACACACCACGTTCTCCACGTTCAGGTCTAGCAGATATTTCTTGATGCTTTCCTCCACTTCGGCTCCAAGCTCCTGGAGTTGCTTTAGCAAAGCTTTTATAATGTTTGATACTTTTTGTTGTGTTATGATCCAATTCCTAAGGTCACCGGCATTAAAAGGAGATTTCTCATGGACATGAAGAAGCTCTGTTAGGACGCTCATGTCTTGTTTACCTCCACGGATTGCTGGCAGGATGTTTCCATGTTTCATCGTAAAATCCAGCTTGTACTGGCTGCAGCATTTCTGAAAGGCCTCCACTCGATTCTGGAACACTTTGAACGATTTGGCCACAGAGTCTTTCAGCAGCTCAGCACATTTCATCTCTGTGGTGTTAAAAACTTTGATCACTGACTCTACATACCGAATGAGAGCCGCCCTTGACGTTTCTCTGAAGCCTGGCTGCTCTCGAGTTCAGTTTGACCAGACGATATAGCCACACTTTCAGTGGAACTGCATGTTCTCCCTTCGTTCCCAGCATCTTTGGAAGATCAGTGTAAACCTTTATGGCATCTTCGAAAGTGCTTGGATTGCAGGGCAGGTTGAAATCACCATAAAATGTACAGTTTAGTTTTCTAACTACAATCTTCTCGTTTTCTTTCATGCTTAATGAAGCCTGTGCTCCCATATCAACGTTCTTCAGCTTATCCAGGGCAATTTTTACTTCTCCCTCCACGTTTGTTTTGTGCTCGTCTGAAGAAACCTCCCTGTCAAACATGAAGTAGGCTTCAGCCCCGTACAGCACTGTTGTAACCACGTGTGTCGCCGTGTCATGATCGAATGCCTCATGGTGAGGCATGTTTCCAGTTCCCAAGTGGTTCATCGTCAGCTGCTGGAACGTGGTGCTCGTTCTGTAGTGCAGAGTCAGTCTCTCTTGCAAAAACGAATGTTTATGGTCATTAAAGTATCTAGCTGCACCGCTGACACTGATGAGTCCTGCCATGAGACTCAGTTTCAGGCCAGCGTCAACTTTTAGGTTCTTTGCTTTTTCATCAATGGAGTCGGATGTTGTAACTTTGAATTTGGTATTATTTTGGGAACGAATGATGGTATCCTGCTGCAGCTGCTCTCGATCCCAGAGTGTAATTCGTGTTAGATTAGAAAATGTTTTATTTGTTAAAGATTTGCAATTGCTTTCCTGCTCTTTAAATGTTAAACACTGTATACTGTAAAGAATCTTTTTGAGGACAAAGAAATATTCCCAATTCCACATTCTGACAGGGTGTGTCGATGATTCGTCTGTGCCAGTATTCTGTCATTCAGATGTGCTTTAGATATATTTAAGACAGATTTTTCACACCTATTATAACTCTTAAGAACTAAAAACGTCTGTTACATTGAACGGACGTTAAACAGCGCGTTATATCTGGTTATCAGTGTTGCATTCATGTCTGGGACTAGTCAAGTTGGTCTCTAATGGCTGTCTATTTTACCTACTATAGAATTTTTCATACCTGGTACTATGGCATCTGTTCTGCAGTCATAGAGCATTCCCAGCTGGAAGGGTCTCCTCAGGGCTGCTGTTTCTATTCTATCTGTTCCTACAGAAGCCATGCTGGAGGCACGTCAACATGAGAGGAAATCGATGATAGGTTTTAAGGTGTTGACATTGTCAGAATTCGTTCTCAACCTTGTCCTCGCACATCAGTCAGCCCTGGGTGCCCAAATCCTTGTCATTGGTTCATGGTTTGTCCCTTCTCGAACCCCTGTCAGTGGGTACGCGCCACTGCTGAGATACTCTGAGCCAGACGTCTAGCTATAACGATGAGGTGGTTGTAAAACCTTGACATGTGCAGCTGTGGTGAGATAATCAGTGTTATTTCTATTTGAGATGACTAGTGAAAATGCTTCTATTTTGCATTTTTCTCAACTTTCATCTGTTTTTAAATTACAAATGATCTAATCGTCATAACAATTTGAGGGAAAGTTTCGAATTCGTTAGTATTTGGTGCATTCTCCTCTTGCTGTAATGACAACCTGTATGTTATGCCAGCATGATTTCTATTCTAGAGAGCCATGAGATGTTAGATTGTGTTATAGCAGAAATATCTGAAATCATGCACTGCCATTGGAAATGTCACAAAGTAGACAGATCTGCCCTTGAAATGTCTTGTATTGTAATGGTAAAGAACTATATTTAGGACTTTGGGATCTGCTAACCTGAATATCATATCCACACTAGGGTTACATGTACAGAGTGTGTATTGTTCAAGGATTCCGTTCACGTTCAGAGTTTTTCACAGATGTACAGTATAAGAAATCCACCCACCTGAACTGTTGCTTGGTAAAATAGTTGTACAAAAAAGCAGAGACTGATAAACGAATCACTTCCAAGCAGGTAAAAGAGGCTACTCGTTTTTTTTCGTGACATTTACATCGTTTATTTAGCATGCCGTTTTATGTTTTATGTTCTTCTCTTGGTTGCACAGTGTCCTTGGGTATATCGAAAGGCACTTGTAATTAATGGCACCTGTTTGACCTCGTTATCTGTATAAAAGACACCTGTCCACAGCCTCAAACAGTCAGACTCCAAACTCCACCATGGCCAAGACTAAAGAGCTGTCGAAGGACACCAGGAAGAAAATTGTAGACCTGCAGCAGGCTGGGAAGAGTGAATTTACAATGGGCAAGCAGGTTGGTCTGAATAAATAAACTGTGGGAGCAATTGTAAGACATACAAGACCATTGATATTCTCCCTCGATCTGGGGCCCCACGCAAGATCTCATCCCGTGGGTCAAAATGATCATGAGAACGGTGAGCAAAAATCCCAGAACTACACGGAGGGACCTGATGAATGACCTGCAGAGAGCTGGGACCAAAGTAACAAAAGCATCAGTAACACACTACGCCGAGAGGGACTCAGATCCTGCAGTGCCAGGCGTGTCCCCCTGCTTAAGCCAGTACATGTCCAGGCTCGTCTGAAGTTTGCCAGAAAGCATATGAATGATCCCGAAAAGAATTGGGAGAATATCATGTGGTCAGATGAAAAAACTCTACTCGCTGTGTTTGGAGGAAGAAGAATTCTGAGTTGCGCCATACCTACCGTGAAGCATGGGGGTGGAAACAACATGCTTTGGGGCTGTTTTTCTGCAAATGCAAAGGTGACAGGACGACTGATCCGTGTTAAGGGAAGAAGGAACGGGGCCATGTATCGTGAGATATTAAGCCAAAACCTCCTTACATCAGTGAGAGCACTGAAGATGGAACGTGGCTGGGTCTTCCAGCATGACGATGATCCCAAAACACACCGCTCGGGCAACGAAGGAGTGGCTCCGTAAAAAGCATTTCAGGTCCTGGAGTGGCCTAGCCAGTCTCCAGACCTCAACCCCATAGAAAAATTTGTGGAGGGAGTTGAACATCCGTGTTGCCCCAAAACATCACTGCTCTAGAGGAGATCTGCATGGAGGAATGGGCCAAAATACCAGCTACAGTGTGTGCAAACCTGGTGAAGACTTACAAGAAACGTTTGACATCTGTCATTGCCAACAAAGGTTATGTTACAAAGTATTGAGTTGAACCAAATTTATTGACCAAATACTTATTTTCCACCATAATTTACAATTAAATTCTTTAAAAATCCTACAATGTGATTTCCTGGATTTGTTTTTCTCATTTTGTCTCTCATAGTTGAAGTGTACCTATGATGGAAATTACAGACCTCTCTCATCTTTCTAAGTAAGAGAACTTGCACAATCAGTGGCTGACTAAATACTTTTTTGCCCCACTGTGTATATATATATATATATGTATTTACGTAAATATATATATACATATATATATTTGTAAAAATGTGCTGGAGACAAACTGCAAAATGGTTTCAAACCTTTTCTTTATTTTCTTCATTACACTAGCAAGACATATAGTATGTTATTTAACATGCATCTGATTTTTATTCATTTATTGTTGACAGCTGTATCATAAAGCATCACATACAGTATTACACTGACACTGGAGTGTCGACTTTACATTAGAAGTTAGTTGCATTAAAAGATTCATAGCAACAGCCTCTTAATTTCACTCGATTGTTTTTCTGCAGAATATATTCACAAACCGTCTGTCAAACTCTGGTCAGATATCAGACATAGTTTAAGAAATCTGGACATTTTATCAGTATTATGGATCTGATGTCAGAAATCTAATGTCAAAAATTGAGAGGAACCAACCCAAATAACTCAAAAAACTCTTTGTGAATGCTCATGCAGTGAAACTTAGACACCATGTCCAGCAGTTAGTATGGAAAAAAAAATCACAAATCACAGTTTTTCCATTTATCCATATGATACAAATTAAAATTCAAAATCATTTATGTGCTCTTAAATCTGACAAACACAGAATAATCTTATAAATTTTACAAGATGACAGAGACCAGTTTCCAGCTCTCCAGTGTGAGCATTTATCAGATATTCATTAAATCTCCTGGTCTCCTATTTCCTAGTATTAAAACCCATCTATTAAATCCCACACAGAGTCACCCTGTTCATGTTTTCCCTTTCTTGTTTATCATTACTGCTGGGTTTTTCACCTAAATGAAACAACAAAAAATTCAAAAGGTGTGTGAAAATTTAAAATCAAATATATTATTTAAAATGCTGCATAAATACAATCACCAAAGTAATAATATCCAAGTCTGCTTGTGTGAATGATTTTATCATGACAGTTCGTTTGATAGTTCTGTATTGCTTCATTAGCTGTTAACGTGTATTTTTTTTTTTTCTGATTTATTACCGATGATTGAGAATTCACAAGAGGAGAAATCACTGCTTTCTGCCACTCGATGATATCTGCTATTGCGTTATGATTTCTCCGACAATCCAGCAGTCCCTGATCTTCATGGAACAGACAGACAGACAGTCAACTATGATCGTTTTCTGCCTCGTTCCCCATCTCTTACTGTCTGGTACAATTTGATCTTGGTTATGCATGTGATGAAGCACCACAAAAGCTGCAGGTTTGGTTCGTGTAGAGGAACGTATTTATTTAATACATACAATAATTTTGAGTAATCAGTCAATAGTTCCTTACCCCAGTGATGAAATGCAATTACATGAAATCTGATTGAGTTTGTTTAGAGCTGCTTCAATGTCAGTTCCAGCTCGTGACACAACAGGGCAGAAAACCAGAATGAAATCACACTCCTGCTCTGAATCCACCTGCTGCAGACCTGGTGCTTGTTTATTAAGATGATCCAAACCAAGATCTGCTTAAAAAAAAAGTTTTGGTAGAATGTTGGGTGAATTGTCAATAATATAAAATTTACAATGTCTTAGATAATGATTCCAAAAGCAAGTCAGTAATTTAGGGACTATGGTAGCATAACGAATAAGCAGGTACCTTCAATATGTGAATATTTGAAAATGAACAAAAGCCAAAGCTACCTGAAATCATACCAACTTTGTCTTCTTTTCTAAAAGAGAAGAAAAGAGAAAATCCTTAAAATTTAAGTAATTTTCATATTATATCATATTCATAATATAACTTTCATCTGATTACCAACTGTACTGTACCATAGCCCCAAATTAGTGAAACAAATAAACAAACAAGAAAGCATGTACCTGTGGTTTTATATACTTTATAATGCTGTTCAGTGATTCCTCATTTTTAGGGCATTGCAGTAATCCCTGATCTTCATGGAACAGAACATCAGCTGTAATAGTATTCCTTCTGCTTACAGCTCTTCTGCTGTCTGGTACAACTTGATATGAATTAAACGTGTGATGAAGCACCACGAGAACTGCAAATTTGGTCTCTACAGAACACATATGAGATGTTTTGAGTCATTATATACATGATACTTTAAATGCATATCATAAATGAACTTTGAAAGTAATTAAGTATACCTGAAATCTGATTGAGTTTGTTTAGAGCTGCTTCAATGTCAGTTCCAGCTCGTGAAACAACAGGGCAGAAAACCAGAATGAAATCACACTCCTGCTCTGAATCCACCTCCTGCAGACCTGGTGCTTGTTTATTAAGACGATTTAAGAAGGTCTTGTGAGAATTTAGAGTCTTTCCACTATGAAGAATAAAATACTTGTTCCCTGCAAACAGATATGGGGAAATAATAAGTTTTTAAAAATGCACTTTTTCTACAGTGAGATTAGTTACAGTTAGTTAAAGAATTAGTTATAGTTAGAGTATATCCTCTGTCTTTCCTCAGGGGAGTGGAATACACGGCAAAAATCAGGCGTGTCCCCACATGTGTAGATGTATAGAGGTATGCATTTAGGTAATTTAGCTTTCAGTTTCTAACAGTAATACATTGTAAACTTGGGTCTGTCCACATCCAAAACTGACCAATGGAATATAATAGCTAAAATACATGGAAAACAGGTCATAACTGGTATCATTTGTTCTTGTGGTTCTTCATCAGTCATTTTCCTGATCTTGAGTTCATAATAATCTTTACTATCAATGATTTCCATCATTTCAATGCAGCCAGCATTGTTATCATCAAGACTCTTGTCACTGACTTTCTCACTCTGGTTATTCCCAATCTCCGTTTGATCCAGGTCACTTTGTTGTTCTCCTCTGTCTGTCATCCAAGCAATACATTTTACTGAATATTATGAAAGTACTGTTTGTCTTCTGAAATCTTCAGTTCTATTACACTACAATGAATCTATTAGACTCCATTAACAATTTTTCTTTGTGAATCTCTTCTACAAACTCAAAAGTATTAGTCTTAATTTTGTCTTTTGGCCCATTGTGTCGCTTCTTTTTTTAATCTACTAGCCTGGATTGTATGACTATTTCTTCATTTTTATGCCCTTTGTCATGCCCAACATCATCTTAAACTTATATCTGCTTGAGAATTTGCTAAGGAATTCTTTAAAAAAAAAAGTCTGCTAAACCATTAGACAACGTCCACTAGTCTGGATTTTTGACACAAGGCAGGTTGGTGCCAAATTCGAAATTCATCCGATTCATCACACCTGTTAATGAACTTTTGGATGGTAGGGCCAATTACCTAAGCATATTCAAGCCTTTATGGCAGCTGTTTACCTTATGAAGGAAACTTTCAGCAGGACAATTCACTATGTCACATGGGTCCCACACTTACAGAATCCAGTTTCCTGGTAAGAGAAAGCCCAGTGTGCTTGGATTTCTGGCACGTTAGTTTTGAACATGTATGTGTCTAAATCGACATGCCAGAGGCTCCAGATTTTAGGGAGCCCTTGAGATGTCTGTGGTCACATGACAGACCAGGGGTTCTCAGTACAGGACTGCAATAGATTGCATTTTTTTTTCCGCCTGAAGGTTGCACTAGTTTGCTAGTTAGCTTTAACTAAACCAGATTATTTAAAGTAAATTCATTTTCATGGCCTGACATATTTTATGTGGCACTGTCTGGACACTTAACAACCTGAGTCTTAAACAGTAAGTTCATCATCAACTGCCACACTCATTCTACCATCGGCTCAATTCTATCATCAGAGTTCTAGTACGTACCTTCCACCTCTTTGGTTGAATCATGAGATGAAGTCCTGAATGTGATTATATCACTTTCGGCCGTGTACCTTGGTTTTCCTGATACTGTCTTACATTTAATCTCGTACTCAGTATCATGTTGAAGATCCGTCAGTGTAACTGTATCTTGATGGACAGGCTGAGATTTCCAATCCTTCTCTTGTTTCATCTTGTACAGTAACTTCCTCTGAACTGTAGCATCACATGTCAGACCCAATTTTACTGTAATGCTGTGATGTGAGACACATTCAGTGACTGGACTGGGTGGTTGTGATGGAGGCTCAAAACATGTAGCTAAACCACATCCGCTTTCGTACACCATAATGCATGAACCTGAACGAGATTCTGGAGCTTCATTCAAACTCGAGATGATAAACTTGGTGGACGGGCTGTTGTTGGAAGTCATCAAGTTCATAAAAATATCTAAGTTTCTCCTCATGCTCATCAGGTCAGGTGACCATCTTGTCTTATGATTCGAGTCTAGATTAAGTGTGGTATCACCGGTCTCTTGCATTTCTGAAGGCTTCAGGTAGTTCTGCTGTTTTCTCAGGAGCAGATCAGGCTGCTGAAACCAGCTGAAAGAATAACACACCACGTTCTCCACTTTCAGGTTCAGCAGATATTTCTCGATGCTTTCCTCCACTTCGGCTCCAAGCTCCTGGAGTTGCTTTAGCAAAGCTTTTATATCGTTGGATCCCTTTTGTTGTGTTACGATCCAATTCCTAAGGTCACCGGCATTAAAAGGAGATTTCTCATGGACATGAAGAAGCTCTGTTAGGACGCCCATGTCTTGCTTACCTCCACGGATTGCTGGCAGGATGTTTCCAAGTTTGATCATGAAATCTAGCCTGTACTGGCTGCAGCATTTCTGAAAGGCCTCCACTCGATCCTGGAACGCTTTGAACGATTTGGCCACAGAGTCTTTCAGCAGGTCAGCACATTTCATCTCTGTGGTGTTCAAAGTCTCGATCACTGACTCCACAGACTGAATGAGAGCCGCCCTGACGTTTCTCTGAAGCCTGGCTGCTCTCGAGTTCAGTTTGACCAGAGGATATAGCCACACTTTCAGTGGAACTGCATGTTCTCCCTTCGTTCCCAGCATCTTCGGAAGATCAGTGTAAACCTTTATGGCATCTTCGAAAGTGCTTGGATTGGAGGGCAGGTTGAAATCACCATAAAATGTACAGTTTAGTTTTCTAACTACATTCTTCTCGTTTTCTTTCATGCTTAATGAAGCCTGTGCTCCAATATCAACGCTCTTCAGCTTATCCAGGGCAATTTTTACTTCTCTCTCCACGTTTGTTTTGTGCTCATCTGAAGAAACCTCCCTGTCAAACACGAAGTAGGCTTCAGCCCCGTACAGCACTGCTGTAACCACGTGTGTCGCTGTGTCATGATCGAATACCTCATGGTGAGCCATGTTTCCAGTTCCCAAGTGGTTCATCGTCAGCTGCTGGAACGTGGTGCTCGTTCTGTAGTGCAGAGTCAGTCTCTCTTGCAAAAACGAATGTTTATGGTCATTAAAGTATCTAGCTGCACCGCTGACACTGATGAGTCCTGTCAAAAGACTCAGTTTCAGGCCAGCGTCAACTTTTAGGTTCTTTGCTTTTGCGTCGATGGAGTCGGATGTTGTAACTTTGAATTCGGTATTATTTTGGGAATGAACGGTTATGTTCTGCTGCAGCTGCTCTCGATCCCAGAGCGTAATTCCTGTTCAATGAAAGATTAAAATGTATTAAAACTTTATATATTTTTTATATTTTATATTGTCAAAAGTCACAAAACCATATGTAATCATATAACGAACAGTTCTAAAGTGTATAAGTCAGCAAAAACATTAAAACCAAACACAGACCAAGTAACAAATAACATTGATTATCTGTTTTGGCTGATCTGTGTATATTTATTTTTCCTAAGAACCATATTCATACCTGGTACTATGGCATCTTTTCTGCAGTCATAAAGCATTCCCAGCTGGAAGGGTCTCCCCAGGGCTGCAGTTTCTATTGTATCGTCTCCTACAGAAACCATGATGGAAGCTGACAGACAAACAAGAATAGCAATAATTCATATAACATTAAAAATATACATCCTATGTCATACAGCCATAAACTGTGTGACTGCTTATAACCACACCCACTTTTCAT
Source organism: Ancistrus triradiatus (assembly GCA_025084515.1). Lineage (NCBI taxonomy): Eukaryota > Metazoa > Chordata > Actinopteri > Siluriformes > Loricariidae > Ancistrus > Ancistrus triradiatus. Next base: position 51,336 of record JAJAGP010000785.1, on the reverse strand, counting down.
TCCACTGTGATGCCAAATATTAAGGTTATAATCATATTATTTCCATACAAGTGGAACATTACTAGATCAAAAAGAAAATGTCAGTGCCCAACGCTAAAGCAAGCAACATAAAAGAGAGAGCGGGAAAGAGAGAGAGAGAGAGAGAGAGAGAGAGCGAGCGAGCGAGAGCACCATAATACTTAATAATTTCATAAGCATTTACTTACCGTAACCGTTCAGAAGGAACTAATTTATTGGATCTGTAGCAATCTGGCACTCACCTCATTGGTCAGACAATAATCTAATAGGTTTTTTTATATATATATATATATATATATTTTTTTTTTTTTTTTTTTTTTTACTGACGCGCGAAAACAATCAGAGCCACACATTTTAACCTTTTTTAAAATACTTTTTTGGGAGCAGTTACTTACCACGGCTGTTCTTCCAACACACAGAGCTCAGCACGAACCCAAAGAATTTTTACTTTGCTCTTTAATAGCACGGGTGTGACTTAGTGCTGGGCGCTATACTGGTTCAACCGGTACACCAGTGTTAATTTTCCATACAGTATGCATTCTCCATATACAGTGGAGCTTGAAAGTTTGTGAACCCTTTAGAATTTTCTATATTTCTGTATAAATATGAGCTAAAACATCATCAGATTTTCACACAAGTCCTAAAAGTAGATAAAGAGAACCCATTTAAACAAATGAGACAAAAATATTATACTTGGGCATTTATTTATTGAGAAAAAGTATCCAATATTACATATTAGTGAGTGGCAAAAGTATGTGACCCTTTGCTTTCAGTATCTGGTGTGACCCCCTTGTGCAGCAATAACTGCAATTAAACGTTTTCTGTAGCTGTTGATCAGTCCTGCACACCGGCTTGAAGAAATTTTAGCCCATTCCTCCGTACAGAACAGCTTCAGCTCTGGGATGTTGGTGGGTTTCCTCACATTAGCTGCTTGCTTCAGGTCCTTCCACAACATTTCCATTGGATTAAGGTCAGGACTTTGACTTGGCCACTCCAAAACATTAACTTTATTCTTCTTTAACCATTCTTTGGTAGAACGACTTGTTTTCCTTTCTCCAAACATAACGCGTTTCTTTTAAACCAAAAAGTTCTGTTTTGGTCTCATCCATCCACAAAACATTCTTCCAACAGTCTTCTAGCTTGTCCACGTGATCTTTAGCAAACTGCAAATGAGCAGCAATGTTCTTTTTGGAGAGAAGTGGCTTTCTCCTTGCAACCCTGCCATGCACACCATTGTTGTTCAGTGTTCTTCTGATGGTGGACTCATGAACATTAACATTAGCCAATGTGAGAGAGGCCTTCAGTTCCTTAGAAGTTACCCTGGGGTCTTTTGTGACCTCACCAACTATTACACGCTTTGCTGTTGGAGTGATCCTTGTTGGTCAGCCACTCCTGGGGAGGGTAACAATGGTCTTGAATTTCCTGCATTTGTCCACCATCTGTCTGACTCTGGATTGGTGGAGTTCAAACTCTTTAGAGATGGTTTTGTAACCTTTTCCAGCCTGTTGAGCATCAACAACTCTTTTTCTGTGAAGGGCAGACTTTGATAGATCACTCTAAATTCACCTTCAAATTAACTGCTAATCCTAGAGGTTCACATACTTTTGTCAATCACTAATATGTAATATTGGATCATTTTCCTCAATAAAGAAATGACCAAGTATAATATTTGTTTAACTGAGTTCTCTTTATCTAATTTTAGGACTTGTTTTAGGCCATATTTACGCAGAAATATAGAAAATTCTACAGAGTTCACAAACTTTCAAGCACCACTGTACACACACACACACACACACACACACACACACACACACACACATACAAGAGATATTCAGTTCTAAAAAATTCTGTTGCTAAAAAAACAAAACGGATAGCGGGGCTGCTGGCCTGCCTCTGCACTCTCACTAGCTTTAACCTCTTTGACTCTCTTCTTTGCTTTATCTAACTCTGCATGCTGTTCAGCGATGTCGCTCTATGCTTCTAGAGGCGAAAAATATTTTACAATTTGCTGCCTCTTTGTTAGAGCTGTGTTTTTGCAATGTGCTAGTATGGATGTATATGAAGAATCCATACCATACAGGAAATTAACACCGGTGTACTGGTTGAACTGGAATACTGCCCAGCACTTTTCCTTAATTATGTGGATCAATGCCATTTTACCCTCCTTTTGTAAAAATGTGCTGGAGACAGACTGCAAAATGGTTTGAAACCTAGCAAGACATATAGTATGTTATTTATCATACATCTTATTTGTATTCATTTACTGTTGACAGCAACTTTAGAAGAATATCCCAGCCAAATACAGATATAATAAAATTTTTGGGAGCAGTTACTTTCCACGGCTGTTCTTCCGACACTCAGAACGAACTCAAGGAGCTTTGACTTTGCTCTGTAATGGTACGGGTGTGACTCATTTTAACCCTCTCATTACCAGTCTCTTGTACCAGTGCTGAATGTTCGCTCTTGATGCATGTTGGGTATAAAATATTAGTGTTTATATATATATATATTGATACTGTCTCACATTTTAATTCATACTCAGTATCATGTTGAAGATCCGTCAGTGTAACTGTATCTTGCTGGACAGGCTGAGATTTCCAATCCTTCTTTTGTTTCATCTTGTACAGTAACTTCCTCTGAACTGTAGCATCACATGTCAGGCCCAATTTTACTATAATGCTGCTATCTGAGACACATTCAGTGACTGGACTGGGTGGATTTGATGGAGGCTCAAAACATGTAGCTACATCACATCCGCTTTCATACACCATAATGCATGAACCTGAATGAGATTCTGGAGCTTCAGGCAAACTCGAGATAAGCTTGGTGGACTGGCTGCTGTTCGAAGTCATCAAGTTCATAAAAACATCTAAGTTTCTCCTCATGCTCATCAGGTCAGGTGACGATCTTGTATTATAATCCAAGTCTATATTAAGTGGATTATCATCGGTCTCTTGCATTTCTGAAGGCTTCAGGTAGTTCTGCTGTTTTCTCAGGAGCAGATCTGGCTGCTGAAGCCAGCTGAAAGAATAACACACCACGTTCAGGTCCAGCAGATATTTCTCGATGTACTCGTCCATTTCAGCTTCAAGCTCCTGGAGTTGCTTTAGCAAAGCTTTTATAATGTTGGATCCCTTTTGTTGTGTTATGATCCAATTCCTAAGGTCACCGGCATTAAAAGGAGATTTCTCATGGACATGAAGAAGCTCTGTTAGGACACCCATGTCTTGTTTACCTTGCTAAGTTTCATTATGAAATCTAGCCTGTACTGGCTGCAGCATTTCTGAAAGGTCTCCACTCGATCCTGGAACACTTTGAACGATTTGGCCACAGAGTCTTTCAGCAGGTCAGCACATTTCATCTCTGTGGTGTTCAAAGCCTTGATCACTGACTCCACAGACCGAATGAGAGCCTCTGTGACGTTTCTCTGAACCCTGGCTGCTCTCGAGTTCAGTTTGACCAGAGGATATTGTCGTGTTTTTTTGACAGAATGCATGCTGATCACTTAATCAAAAATCACACTCAAGCAGAATCAAAGTTTCAGAGGAGAGGCAGACAAGTTTATTGCAAGCAATAAGGGACATCCTCACACCACAGCAGAGGTGCGAAGAAGCCAAAGAGCCACAAATCTCTGGCCCTTATATACAACTCAGTCAAGGTCAGACATTATGTCATGGGAAGACGAGCGAGGGAGACCGGAGATAGAGGGGATGGATTGGGGTGAAATGAGTGGCTATAATAGGGTAATAGTAGAGAGAAGCGGGCGGAATGGAGCGCAGGGAGAGTGAGTGAGGAGAATGAGGTGCAGGGCTCTCCCATAGAGGCAGCGCGCCCGGGAAAACCAAGGAAACGAGAACAGAACGGAGAGACGCGACGACATCAAGCAGGATGGAATCAAAGTTTCAGAGGAGAGCGGCAGACAAGTTTATTGCAAGCAATTAAGGGCCATCCTCACACCAAGCAGAGGTGCGAAGAAGCCAAAAGAGCCACAAATCTCTGGCCTTATATACAAACCAGTCAAGGTAAGACATTATGTCATCATTGTTTCAACTTTAGAACACTTTGCTCAGGCGCCCACCCGTATTCCTCCATTGTCTCCCCCCCCTGGTCATCATGACCGGGCAAATGAACTTTATCCCAGTTTTTTAGTTTTCAAACACCAAATCTCTAATTCTACAATAAAATGTGTATTTAATTTTACATTAATTATATTAAAAATCCAGATCATGATTAATCTCGTGGACCATGTAATTGCTTAACTAACACTTAACACCAAAAAATATAGTTATTTATCATATGCAACTGACAGAATAAAAGGATTCACTTGGGAAAATCTGCTTATTAATCAAATTACAAAGAATGAGTAATTTATACACATGACATGTGAAAAATAATCCAAGTTACTGGAGGTACAACAAAGTCTTCTGTATAAACAAAATCTACGCACACACATACCCACAGTTTGCAAAACTGGTGAACACTTCCAAGGCCAAAGAACATTTTGTACTTTCTCAGTTAGGCTGAGACGCACCTGCAAATCATGTCTTAAAGAGACTTATTCTGAACGAGTGACATCACCACAATTAGAAATGCAAATATATCAGATGTAAATAATTATATGGGTACAAAATTGTGTGGCCCCCACAGCCACAAAGGCACATATGTCCAATAAATCCTCAACAATATAGCCACACTTTCAGTGGAACTGCATTACATTTCCATTTCCATTTACAGCATTTAGCAGACACCCTTATCCAGAGCGACTTACAAGTTATACAGTCTTACACTTCAAGCAATTGTGGGTTAAGGGCCTTGCTCAGGGACCCAACAGTGGCAGCAAGGCAGAGGTGGGATTTGAACCCTGGTCCATAATCCAGTACCTTACCCGCTAGGCTACCACAGTCCCACTGCATGTTCTCCGTTCGGTCCGAGCATCTTCGGAAGATCAGTGTAAACCTTTACAGCATCTTCAAAAGTGCTTGGATTGGAAGGCAGGTTGAAATCACCATAAAAAGTACAGCTTAGTTTTCTAACAACATTCTTGTTGTTTTCTTTCATGCTTAATGAAGCCTGTGCTCCAGTATCAACGTTCTTCAGCTTATCCAGAGCAATTTTTACATCTCCCTCCACGTTTGTTTTGTGCTCGTCTGAAAAAACCTCCCTGTCAAACATGAAGTAGGCTTCAGCCCCGTACAGCACTGCTGTAACCACATGTGTCGCCGTATCATGATCGAATACCTCATGGTGAGCCATGTTTCCAGTTCCCAAGTGGTTCATCATCAGCTGCTGGAACGTGGTGCTCGTTCTGTAGTGCAGAGTCAGTCTCTCTTGCAAAAATGAATGTTTATGGTCATTATAGTATCTGGCTGCACCGCTGACACTGATGAGTCCTGCCATAAGACTCAGTTTCAGACTTTTAGGTTCTTTGCTTTTTCATCGATGGAGTCGGATGTTGTAACTTTGAATTCGGTATTATTTTGGGAACGGACGGTTGTGTTCTGCTGCAGCTGCTCTCGATCCCAGAGTGTAATTCCTGTTCAACCAAAGCATAAGCTATGTTAAGGCTCTATATTTTTTATGTTTTATATTGTCAAAAGTCACAAAACTATATGTAATCATATAACAAACTATGGCTGAGCGGTATGGCCAAAAATTTGTATCACAGTATTTTTAAGGATTCTACTGATTTCACGATATATCACAGTATTTTTTGTTGTGGGGTTAATGGACGTTCTATAGGTGTGTAGCTTACTCTACTGTCAGGAGAATATATCAAAAAGAATATATCTATTTATCTATGTATTTATCTATCTATGTATATGTGTGTGTGTGTATATATATATATATATATATACATATATATATATATATATATATATATATATGTATATATATATATATATATATATATATATATATATATATATATATATATATATATATATATGTATATACACACACACACATATACATAGATAGATAAATACATATATATATATACAGTGCCTTGCAAAAGTATTCGGCCCCCTTGAACTTTTCAAACTTTTGCCACATTTCAGGCTTTAAACAAAAAGATATGAAATTGGAATTTTTTGTGAAGAATCAACAAGTGGGACACAATCGTGAAGTGGAACGAAATTTATTGGATATTTTAAACTTTTTTTTAGAAATAAAAAACACTGAAAAGGGGGGCGTTGCAAACTTATTGGGCCCCCTTGTGTTAATACTTTGTAGCGCACCCGTTTTGCTGCGATTAAAGCTGAAAGCGCTTGGGGATGTCTCTATCAGTTTTGAACATTGAGAACTGAAAGTTGGGCCCATTTCTCCTGCAAAACAGCCGAGCTCAGTGAGGTTGGATGGAGAGCGTTGTGAACAGCAAAGTTCAGCTCTTTTCCAGATCTCGATTGGATTCAGGTCCTGGACTTGACTTGGCCATTCTAACACCTGGATACGTTATTTGTGAACCATTCCATGTAGATTTGCTTTATGTTGGAGATATTGTTCTCTGTGGAAGATAATCTCAGTCCCAGTCTCAGGTCTTTTGCAGACTCCAACAGGTTTTCTTCCAGAATGGTCCTGTATTTGGCTCCATCCATCTTCCCATCAATTTTAACCATCTTCCCTGTCCCTGCTGAAGAAAAGCAGGCCCAAACCATGATGCTGCCACCAGGGGATGGTGCGTTCAGGGTGATGAGCTGTGTTTCTTTTATGCCAAACATAACGTTTTGCATTGTGGCCAAAAAGTTCGTCTGACCAGAGCACCTTCTTCCACATGTTTGGTGTGTCTCCCAGGTGGCTTGTGGCAAACTTTTTATGGATATCTTTGAGAAATGGCTTTCTCTGATTGTTGTCCTATGGACAGAGTCGCCCACCTCAGCTGTAGATCTCTGCAGTTCATTCAGAGTGATCATGGGTCTCTTGGCTGCATCTCTGATCAGTCTTCTCCTTGTTTGAGCTGAAAGTTTAGAGGGACGGCCGGATCTTGGTAGATTTGCAGTGGTCTGATTCTCCTTCCATTTCAATATAATCGCTTGCACAGTGCTCCTTGAGATGTTTAAAGCTTGGGAAATCTTCTTGTATCCAAATCTGGCTTTAAATTTCTCCACAACAGTATCTCAGACCTGCCTGGTGTGTTCCTTGGTCTTCATGATGCTCTCTGCGCTTTAAACAGAGCTCTGAGACTATCACAGAGCATGTGCATTTATACAGAGACTTGATTACACACATTGGATCATTCAGAGATCCTCACTGAACTTCTGGAGTGAGTATGCTGCACTGAAAGTAAAGGGGCCGAATAATTTTGCACGCCCCACTTTTCAGTTTTTTATTTCTAAAAAAAGTTTCAAATATCCAATAAATTTCGTTCCACTTCACGATTGTGTCCCACTTGTTGTTGATTCTTCACAAAAATTACAATTTCATATCTTGTGTATATGTGTATATATGTATGTATGTATATATATATATATATATATATATATATATATATATATGCATATTTAGCAGGGTGATGCTGTTTTAAACATCTTATTAAATCTATTATTCCGATCGTTTTCGGAGTTGATCTTTCATGGCTTACATTTGCCATGTATGTAATCCAAACAGTATGCTGCAAAAGTTTCCATGCTAGAGACATGGTCATGTTCAAAATGGATAACAAAGCTCTTAGTAGTGTCCCTAGTCCATCAATCAATCAGTAATGCAGTATTTATGGAGCCTATCTAATTGACTAGCTAAGTAGCACTCAAACCACAGTCGAAATCTGTAATGCTTCCTTCTCATAATGTCAGCAAACAAACCCCTAAACGTGCCTGAATTTTTGAATTATGAACTGAATTATGAATTAAAGTTAGTAAAAGCACTGTGCTGTTCAGGTGTGGTTGATCGGCACAGAATCGGTTATGAGACCGCTGAATCAACGTCTTAAAAGAGAAAGGTGCCTTATTTGGCTGATGTATTTTCACTCCGGTAAGACATCCCCCAAATTCTGTGGGTCAATCATTACTCTGAATCAGTCTCCAGAGTTACTGCGTTCATAATGTGGTTCTTGTTTTGCATCGCCGATTTCATTTTGTTGTCCAGTTTTGTGCTCTGTTCTTTAATCTGACGGAACCTTTCCCAGCTGTTATCAGACTGTTTCTATGCTGTAATGTATGTTATGCTACCTGGCTAGCGAGCTTTACCCAGCATGCTGTTCGGTGATGTCGTTCTACTCAGAGCTCAGCAGCGCTCGTAGCTGCGAAAAATATTATGTAATTTGCTACCTATTTGTTAGAGCTGTGTTTCTGCTATGCAGCGGTATGGAGGTCTATGAACAATGCATACCTTACGGGAAATGAACACCGGTGAACCGGTGAAAACATTACAACCAAACACAAACCAAATAAGAAATAATGTTGATTATCTGTTTTGGCTGATCAGTGTATAGTTAGTTTTCCTAAGAACCATATTTATACCTGGTACTATGGCATCTTTTCTGCAGTCATAATGCATTCCTAGTTGGAAGGGTCTCCCCAGAGCTGCAGTTTCTATTGTATCGTTTCCTACAGAAACCATGATGGAAGCTGACAGACAAACAAGAATAGCAATAATTTAAAAAATACATCCTATGTCATACAGTCATAAACTGTGTGACTGCTCACCCACTTTTTATTCCACTATGATGCCAAATATTAAGGTTATAATCGTATTATTTTCAGACAAAGGGAACATTACTAGAGCAAAGGAAAATGTCAGTGCCCAACCATAAAGCAAGCAACATAAGAGAGAGAGAGACTTTTGACTTTTTACAGTCTGTTTTATTTACATTAAAAAACAGGCAATAAATAAGAAAAACATGTTCAATCAATAAATTAAATCATTTAAACAAATAAAATTAGCTATAGTGTTTTACTAGTATGGCTCTGCTAGACTAATTCTGGGATAAAAACAAGTCTTTTCTGTCCAACACAAGGCCTTCTCACAACACCACACAGTTTTAAAAGTTTCAAGATCTTCCATACTTCTGTAGAAGTTAAAATCAATAGAAATTCTAGCTTTAACCTGTCTAGAGAAAGTCCTTATGATATCACAGTCAGTATTGTGTGTCACTTTGTTTTTCTTACTCATATATATCGCCATTTTTGCCTGCCCAAAGATAAAATTAATTAGTTGGCATTCAGACTTATTTCTCTTGACATATTTAAAATCAGAGATAAAAATCTGCGAAGTAAAATTTACGTTAAAAGACCTTGAAATGCTCCGCAGTAAAACAAACAATGGTGTTAGCCTAGAGCAGTGAATAAAAGCGTGAAAAACTGTCTCTCTTTCCATGCAGAAAGGACAATCCTGCATGACCTACGGGTTTAAAATGGAGATAAAAGAGTTAACAGCCACAATACAGTGTAAAATTCTCCACTGCAGGTCTGCAGCTTTCGGGGTTAGTGGTGGTTTGTACAATGCCCTTCATTCAGGGTTAAAATCAACATTAAAACCTGGTACATGTCTCCATGGTGTGTCTACCCTTCCATTCAATTTTTTCTTATTTAAAACCTTAACACAGGCCCTATAGAGCAGTTTACCCATCACTGTGTCCATGTTCATTTTCTCTTCACATCCACACTCCAGAAAGGGACAGTCACACCCGTCCTGGTCTGGAGAGAGGCTCAGCTGGGGAAAGGGTCCTTCCTCAGTGGGACTGGTCCCAGCAGTCCCAGCAATTAAAATTGCTTCGCTCTTGGTCCAGTTAATCTTTGCAGATGATAAAATCCCAAAGTCGCGTAAAACATTAGGTAAAACATTAACGTCTGTCTGCATATTCACCATTACAGCCACATCATCTGCATATGCTGATAAAACAACAGAAGCATCTGACTGAGGTATGCTAAAACCTGAGAGTTTCTCCCTCAGCTTGCATAAGAGAGGCTCTATTGCTAGGGTATACAGCATGCCAGATAGGGAACACCCTTGCCTAATGCCTCTATACACTCTAAAAGGGGTACACAAACCACCATTAATCTTCAGTATACTCTCAATCTCACCTTGATCATGGTGATAAAACCTGGGTTGAAGCCAAATGTTTCTAGCACCTTCCATAAGTATCCATGTTCAACTCGGTCGAATTCTTTCTCCTGATCTAGAACAATAAGACCAGTCTTTAAGTTTAAAAGTCTAGAGACATCCAAAATATCACGAATTCACGGTAGATGTTGTCGAGAATAGACCTGTCAAGTACACAGTACGTCTGGTCATAGTGAGTGATTTGCTCCATTACCATAGCCAGTCTCGAGGCTAATGCTTTTGAGAGCAGTTTACAGTCAGTGCACAACAGTGAGACTGGGCACCAGTTTTTCAGGTAAGAAAGGTCTCCCTTTTTTGGCAGTAGGGTCAGGACGGCTCTTCTGCAGCTCAACGGGAGATGTCCTCCCCTGTCCTCCCTGTCTTTCAATACTTCTAGCACATCCAGCCCTATTATTTGTCCTATCTATTATTTGAAAGCCTTGTAGAACTCTACTGCGAGATCATCTATACCTTGCGCCCGTCCATTTGCCATACCTTGGAGAGCCTCACTGAGCTCTTCCAAAGTTATCTCCCTGTCCAGTTCGCCAGCCGCCTGTTCCGAGAGCTTCGGTAGGTCTTTCAGGAAGCTTTCTTCTATAGCCTGTGCCACTGACCGCTCACTACTGTACAGCTTCAAATAGAAGCTTATTGTCTGCCAGCGGACTTCAGTGGGTTCAGAAACGAGATCCCCTGATTCTGTCCACACGCCATGCATAAACCTTTTCTGTCCATTTTGTTGCTTGAGACCAAAGAAGAATTTAGAGGGAGCATCCACCTCACTCACATCCATCACACTTTTAAAGCGCGATCTAACCAGCGCCCCCTCTGCTGTGATACCCAGCAGGTCATTCAATGCTGTTTTTTTTTACTTTTGAGGGCTTCAGTATACCCTTGAACTCCTGTGGCCTTCGACTGCTGGAGTTCCACTATTTCAGCCTCCAGAGCTTTCTCGAGATCTAAGAGTGTCTTTTGTGACATTTGAGGTGTACTGTTGACAAAAAACTTTAACTTGTATCTTCACCATGTCCCACCACTCTTGTAAGGAACTAAAAGCCATTTTCTTAGATTTAAAACCATTCCATAAATAAATAAACGAATTTCTAAAATTAGCATTTTCTAAAAGTGCAGTGTTATAATGCCCTCCTTTCTCCTGGTCTCTCGATCCATTCACATTTAAGCTCGCAATATAAAATCCATTCATTAATAAATAAAGCAGAAAGGTCATAACAACAATTTCAGCATAAAAACTAAGGATTGTCATTTAAAATTTCCCGGTTTCACTTGGTGATCAATTTCTTTATTCTGTAGATTTCTAATTCAGCTAAAGCTCCTTCTGTTCTAAAATATTTAATAGAAAATTGGCAAAAACGCTAATCGCTCTCACCACATGCTCTACACGCTCACCTCTCCGCTACACATGCGCAGAGAGAGAGAGAGAGAGCGAGCGAGCGAGCAAGCATAATACTTAATTCCCAGAAGTTGAATCTGTTCATCTGGACATAGATTTTGTTGGAGAAACGTTTCGTCACTCATCTAAGTGACTTCTTCAGTCTCAGCAGTTGGTAAACTTCCCCAATCTTATATACAGCACATCTACATAACGACTGGTACCAGCACCATTGCATGACAATGGGACCGGTGATCAGTTTACTATGCAGATTGACATAGCCATTAGTGACAATGGTCACATGTGCCATTCACACAGGACTGGGGAAGGGTTGCGATGGCTCCGTTTTAAGATGGTGAGAGGTGTACTCTGAGGCCCCCTCTTCGGTTCAGGGATGGACGTTCCCTTTTTACAAAAATGACTTCTTTTACTCTGCGTTCAAACCATCGTTCCTCCCTATCAAGGATCTGCACGTCTTCATCCTTAAAAGAGTGGCCACTGGCCTGTAGGTGGGTGTAAACCGCAGAGTCCTGACCTGATGAGGTAGCTCTTCTATGTTGTGCCATCCGTTTCGCCAGTGGCTGTTTGGTTTCCCCGATGTACAATTCCTGGCAGTCCTCCCGGCACTACATTACTGTGTTTGTGCTGGGGGACCCAGTCCTTGGGGTGGACCAGTTTCTGGCGTAGCTTGTTTTGGGGTTTGAAAGCCACTGAGACGCGGTGTTTGGCAAATATGCGTCTCAATTGTTCCGATGTTCCTGCCACATATGGAATCACCACTGGTTTAAGATTAGACTGCGGTTGTTGTTCTCCTTTCGTCGATCTGCTGGAGCACTGTTTGGACGTCTTACCGGCTTTGACAAAGGCCCAGTTCGGCTAACCACATTTGCCCAGGGCCTGCTTAATGTGAGATTTCTCTCCATCCTTGGCCGCTGTGTCAGTGGGGACGCTGTCTGCTCGGTGGTACAGTGTCCTGATGACTCCTAGTTTGTGCTCCAGTGGATGATGAGAGTCAAACGTTAAGTACTGATCCGTATGTGTGGGTTACGGTAAACATCGACTCTCAATCGTCCCCCATCTCCAATCACAACCTCACCAATCCAAGAAGGCTAACCTGCCGTTTTCACATCCTCCCTGGTGAAATTAATGTGTTTGTCACTGAGTTGAGGTGGTCTGTGAAATGTGGCACTTCCTGAGATTTAATTTTAAACCCAGGTGTCATCCACATACTGAACCAATGAGGGTGGTGTCCTGAATAGGATCTTAGTGCCTCTTTTCCCATTTCTTACAATACAGGTTGGCCCACGATAGGGAACCTGGGAGTTACTGCTTCTGTAGTGAAATAGGTGGATTGAAGACACAGCTCCAGAAGCAAACACACCTGGTCCGTTAAGGGTTGGTTAAGGGTGGTCCTATTGCTGAGAGTGGGGTCATCCTGTAGTTTCACTCGGACTACCTCTACTGCCTCAGAACTATAGAAGCAGTACTATAGGCAGAAACATGGGTGCGCCATGGGCTCCCCAGTTTCACCTATCGTGGCCAACCTGTAAATGGAAGAAGTGGAAAAGAAGGCACTAAGATCCTATTCAGGAACACCACCCAGCCATTGGTTCAGATATGTCAATCTGCATATTAAACTGATCACCGGTCCCACTGTTATGCAATGGTGCTGGTACCAGTTGTTATGCAAAGGTGCTGTATATAAGATTGGGAAAGTTTTCCAACTGCTGAGACTGAAGAAGTCACTTAGATGAGTGACGAAACGTTTCTCCAACAAAATCTATGTCCAGATGAACAGATTCAACTTCTGGGATTTTCTTACCTGTATCATTGAGCATGCATAAAGACATAATACTTAATTATTTCATGACAATTTGCTTATCGTAACCATTCAGAACAGACTAATATGTCGGATCCGATCTGGCACTCACCTCATTTGTGAGACTGTAATCTAATGTTGTTGTTTTGTTTCACTGACACAGGGAAGTGTGACTTCCTCCTCTTGTCTACCTGCTACATCATATCACAGTTTCTCTTTCATTCCTGTAATTTCATACAAGCGAAAACAATCAGTCACACATTTTAACCATTTTTTTTAAATGCTTTTTTGGGAGCAGTTACTTACCATGGCTGTTCTTCCAACATAGAGAGCTCAGAATAAACTCAATGAACTTTTCTCTTTAATAGTATGGGTGTGACTCATTTTAACCCTCTCATTATGAGATCTGAACATCAACCTCTGATTTTCAAAGTGCTGAATGTTTTCTGCTAATCCATGTTGTCTTCTTCCGTTAAGCATGAATTGCTCTTTCTGTATGTTGGGTTTAAAATCATAATGTTTTAAATACATAAATGGGCAGTATGACCAAAAATGTTTATCATGGTATTTTTAAGAATTCACGGTATTTTTAAGTTTCACGGTATTATCATGGTATTTTTGCCGCGGGAAGGGAAGGCATCTATATATATAGTGATATATATTAAAGCCATAATAATGAAGGCTTTAATTACTACAGGGTTTACTGCGGCTCACAGAAATACACAAATCAGAATGCATAAAACAGTTGCCGCATGTAAACAGGTTTTATTGTGAATTCTACGTTTTAAAAACAGCTTAAAAAGGGAGGTGCCTATTTTTGGCTGAAGTATGTTCTCTCTGGTCAGACATATCCTGAATTCAGCGGGTTAGTCATTGCTCTGAACCCATCTCAGAGTTAGTGCGTTCATAATGTGGTTCTTCTTTTGCATCTCACTTGTTTTTTAATCCATTTCTGTGTTCTGTTCTTTAATCTGATGGAGCCTTTCCCAGCTGTTAACAGACTGTTTCTAGGCAGTGGTGTATGTTATGCTACCTGGCAAGCTAGCAAGCTTTTATTCTATAATTTGCTGCCTATTTGTCAGAGCTGTGTTCTTGCTGTGCGATGGAGATATATGAGAAATGCATACCGTACGGGAAATTAACACCGGTGTACCGGAATACCGCCCAGCACTAATGGGCACTACGACACAGCACTTCTCCTTAATTATGTGGATCACATCAATGCCATGTTATACTCCTTTTGTAAAAATGTGCTGGAGACAAACTGCAAAATGGTTTCAAACCTTTTCTTTATTTTCTTCATTACACTAGCAAGACATATAGTATGTTATTTAGCATGCATCTGATTTTTATTCATTTATTGTTGACAACTGTATCATAAAGCATCACATACAGTATTACACTGACATTGGAGTGTTGACATTACATTAGAAGTTAGTTACATTTGAAGATTTATTGCAACAGCCTCTTAATTTCACTGGATTTTTTTTCTACAGAATATATTCATAAACCGTCTGTCAAACTCTGGTCAGATATCAGACATAGTTTAAGACATCTGTAACTTTTATCAGTATTATGGATCTAATGTCATAACCAGCAGTTCGTATGAAACAAGTCACAGTTTTTCCATTTATCCATATGATACAAAATCAAATTCCAAATAATTTATGTTCTGTTCAATCTGACAAACGCAGAATAATAATAGATATTTCAAGATGTCAGAGACCAGTTTCCAGCTCTACATTGTGAACATTTATCAGATATTCATTAAATCTCCTGGTCTCCAACCCATCTATTAAATCTCACGGACTCATCCTATTCATATTTTCCCTTACTTGTTTATTATTGCTGCTCTTCAGGCTCACCTTTGACAAAAATAAGACATACATTTTGGCTAGCTCTTCATCCTTGTTCATCTGTTTATGATTCTCGTTTGGTACTGACAGCCACAGAGTCTGCTGAGTTTCTGGTAAAATACCTCTAACAAAGCGTCTGTCTTCTTCCATCCCTGCTACTCTGTCATACGTTATTTTCAGATGCTCCCCAATAGTTTTTTTCCGCTCGTATTTAGATTTTTCTTTTCCAATACACTCCTTTTTTTGTAGATTCTTTCTGCCCATCTATCTGTATTAGATCATTCTCAAAGTCCTCTATGAATTCATCAAGTTCTTTCAGGGTTTTCTGGATTTCATGTCTCACTGCTTCTCCTCCAGGGAATGTCTTCCCTGTTCTCCTCTGTATCTGTAAGCATCTTAAATCTCCTCAGAACAAGCGTCCCCTTCCACCATCTTCTCTATCTTTTCCACCAGCTCCTTAATATTGAGCCAGTGTAACTTTGTTTCCACATTTAACTACACGGCTCCAGACAGATGGGTTTCCTGAATGGATAAACTCCTCACTGCTCTTCTTCTAAAGTTCATCAGTAACAGTGAACAGGATCATGGTGTTTTTCCAGCAGGTTGCTCCAAATAACTTCCCCATTGTCCTGATGATCTTTTGATTTTCCTCTTCTGCACGTTCTTTCATCTCTACATAATGCTTTACTGGTATGACCAGGAGAAAGGCACGTGGTCCTGAATAAGTTAGTTGGGGTTCAGATTGGAACAAATCAGTTTCCACCACACTTATCTTCCATCCATCCACCTCCCCCTCTATGATCTCATTTTGATGTGTAGATGTCGATGTACCAGCCTGGTTCGTCTGTTTTCTGCCCAGGATGGTTTTTTGCACTGCACTCATCTCAGGTCCAGCTTTCCCCAGCAGCACCAAATTCAGTTTGGTGAAAACTGGACCTGAAAACTGGGGAAAGAAAATTAAATTCCTGAATTCAGTAATAAACATAAGTCAGTTGGTCAAATATAAAACCTGTATAATTAAAAACAAACTGATATTTGATTTTGTGTTTCTTAAAATTTATATGGTTTATATCCCAGCTCAATAGAGTTGAATGTTTTAACCACATAAATACCTTTATTCATAATTAGTATTTCTTTTTTAGCTTTTCCTGGTCCTTTATTGTACTTTCACACTTCTCTTTTGCCTCAAAGTAAGCTGTCTCTTGGGTATCTAATAAAAAAAGAACGAAAAAGCACAGGCCTTCCCAATTCAATAGATTTAAAGCATTCCTGAACCTTTATGGGAACTTCTAGAGTGTGCTAGATCCCCACCTTCTTAACCACTTAAATCTGAGCTGTAATCTGTTATTCTTAGCTACATGCACCTACACCAAATCCAACAGGGTTTTGGTCAAATGTTTTTTCAGGCTGTGTTAAGTTTATGCTGACATAAGGAAAATTGAGAATTTAAAAAAAGCAATTACGAACATTTTCAACAGTGAGATTAGTTACAGTTGATGTAACTACAGTATATCCTTGATCTTTGTGAATAAGAAGTTATCTCTGCTTGAACCTTTCATTTCATATTCTGGTATTGTGCCGAGGTTGCACCCTTGGTCGGAATAACGTGACACACGTCAGTAAACAGAAAAAACTGGGAATTGCAAATTATACAATTTCTCATAATAAACCAGGTAAATGTTCTATGAATGTAATGGATCTTAATGAAATTAAATAAAAGTAGTAATTAATTGGCACTAACACATATCAATAGACAGTACAATTCTTTATACTCACATGTCTTTGGATTTTGTTTCATTTCAGATCCTTTCTCCTATTAAAAGAGTAAAAGAGTTGAAGATGTTTTGAGCGCCTTCCTGCAAATAATTAGCCAGCGTCTGATACAAAAATAGCATTACTGTAAAATTATTAATAATTTAATTTAAAATTAATAAATTAATAATATTTGGCTTATTCACAGTATATGTACTCTGTTATTTTAATGTGTTATTATAGTCATAAAGTATTACCTTACTGGCTGAACCTGATCCAAACAAAGACCTGTTTTGGGTAAAAAAGCTAAAGTTTTGGTAGACTTTTGGCTGAATTGTTATTAATATAAAATTTACAAAACTTTAAGTCTTAGACAGTGATTTCCAAACTGAGTCTGGAAAAACTGAGTAATTTAAGGAACATGATAGCATAGTGTATAAGCAGGACACTACAATATGTGAATATTTGAAAATGAATAAAAGCCAAAGGTACCCGAAAAACCAATTTTGTCTTCTTTCGTATAAGAGATGAAAAAAGAAAATCCATCGAATTGAAGTTTAACTTTCAGCAGATTACCAACTGTACTGTGCCAGAGCTCAAAATTAGTGAAACAACTAAAGAAACAAAAAAACATTATATACTTTATAATGCTGGTCAGTGATTCCTCATTTTGAGGGGATTGCAGTAATCCCTGATCTTCATGGAACAGAAAATCAGTTGTAATCGTATTCTTTCTGCTTACAGCTCTTCTGCTGTCTGGTACAACTTGATCTGGATTAAACGTGTGATGAAGCACCACAAGAACTGCAAATTTGGTCTCTACAGAACACATATGAGATATTTTGAGTCATTATATACATGATACTCTAAATGCATATCATAAATGAACTTTGAAAGTAATTAAATATACCTGAAATCTGATTGAGTTTGTTTAGAGCTGCTTCAATATCCATTAAAGGTCGTGAAACAACAGGGCAGAAAACCAGAATGAAATCACACTCCTGCTCTGAATCCACCTCCTGCAGAGCGGGTGCTTGTTTGTTAAGATGATTTAAGAGAATCTTTGAGATCTCCTGAGAATTTATAGTCTTTACACTAAGAAGAATAAAATACTTGTTCCCTGCAAACAGATGTGGTAAAGATCTTTTTAATGCAATTGTTTGAACAGTGAGATTAGTTACAGTATATCATCTGTCTTTCCAAAAATGAAGTTCATTTGAGATTTGTCAGCTATTGAGTTGGTGACCGGCACTGTTAAGTCCATGTTGCGTGGACCCTTACACCCAGAGTCTAGATGATTGGTTAGTGGCACTTGAAGTATAGAGCTAGGTTTCTTGGCACTGAAGTGTGGGTTTGAGCTGGGTACATGTTTAAAATATGGATATCTCTGTGCTCCTCAGGGGAGTGGGATACACGAAAAAAAAAACAGGGATGTCCCCATATTAGAGGTATACGTTTAGGTAATTTAATTTTCTGTTTCTAACAGTAATACATTGTAAACTTGGTTCTATCCACATCCAGTACTGATTAGTGGAATATAATAGCTAAAATACATGGAACAAATTTAAAAATACTTTAAGGTCATACCTGGGATCATTTGTACTTGTGGTTCTCCATCATTCATTTTCCTCTTCTTTAGTTCATTATCATTTTTACTTTCGCCAGTTCCCCTCTCTTCAGCACAGCCATTGTTATCATCAAGAATTACAAAATTGTTGTCCATTTCTTCCATGCTAATATGTTGTTCTCCTGTGTGTATCATCCATGCAATATATTTTACTGATTATTATGAAAGTGCTGTTTGTCTTCCAGTTCTATTACACTCCAACTATTAGATTATAGTAGCATTGTTTTCTTTCTGAATCTCCTTCCTCCACCAAACACACATTTATTCATTTTAATTTTGGCTTTTAGACCATTTTGTCACCTCTTTTTTGACTCTTCCAACCTGGATTGTATGCTTTATGCCTTTTTGTCATGCCCAGCATTGTGTTAAACTTACATCTGGTTTAGAAATAAATAGAAACAAATTGGTTCTCCATCATTCATTTTCCTCCTCTTGAGTTCATTATTATCTTTACTATCACTGATTTCCATCTTTCAGTGCAGCCAGCATTGTTATCATCAATATTTTTGCCACTGACATCCTGAATCTTGTTATTCCCATTCTCCGTTTGATCCGGGTCACTGTGTTGTTCTCCTGTGTCTATCATCCAAGCAATACATTTTACTGAATATTATGAAAGTACTCTTAGTCTTCACTTGAGCTTGGTTTAAAATATGCATTTCATGAATGTTACACTTCCCCATAGGCTACTGAGTCTCAGTGCTCAGTGGAATACTCGGTGAAACCAGGGGTGTCCCCACATTAGAGATATACACTTAGGTAATTTAATTTTCAGTTTCTAACAGTAATACATTGTAAACTTCGTTTTGTCCATCAAATATTGACAAATGTAAAATAATTGCTACTTTAAAATACTTTAAGATCATACCTAAAATTATTATTTTGAGGTCATACCTGGGATCATTTGTACTTGTGGTTCTCCATGATTCATTTTGCTCTCCTTGACTTTATCATCTTTACTTGCATCAGTTTTCATCACTTCATTGCTGTCAGCATTGGTAATATTTGTCATCAATGATAGTATTTCAGAACTGTCACTGCCATCATCACTCTGGTTATCCCCATTCTCTGTTTGATCCGGGTCACTGTGTTGTGTTCCTGTGTGTATAATACATGAATATTATGAAAGTACTTCCCAACATCTGCAGATCTATTACACTCTCAGCGACTCTGTTAGATTCTGTTAGCAATTATTCTTTGTGCATCTCCTTCTTCTAGAAACACAAATTTATTAGTCTTAATTTTGTTCTTTGGCCCATTGTGTCACTTCTTTTTTGAATCTACCAGTCTGGATTGTGTGACTGTTTCTTAATTTTTATGCCTTTTTTCATGCCCAACATCGTCTTAAACTTACATCTGCTTGAGAATTTGCTATGGAATTCCTTAACAAGAAAACATATGCCAAACTGTTACACAACTTCCACTAGTCTGGACTTTTAATAAAAGGCAGGTTGAACCCATGGATTCATGCTGTTGGTGCCATATTCAAGATTCATCCGACCAAGCTGTGTTTTTCCAGTCTTCAACTGTCCAGATTTGGTGACCCTGTTCCGACTTTTGCGTCAACTTTCCATTCTTGGCTGACAGAATTATTCTGGTATTGTGTCATAGGAAACCCTTGGTCGGAATCGTGTGATACGATTTACCCAGCCCATAGCCCAAGAAAAGAGAAACCACTGGGAAACACACATCCGGAAACACATATGAAGCGCAAACTTTCGGTTCCTGGAAACCCAGCTCCTGGTCTAAAGTAAGCAGTAACCAACTGACAGACCTCACCAGGTTACAGGCTGGATACAAACCGCGCTCTACCACTAGGTCACACTGGTTCCCTCTGCTGAACCACCCTGGTTCTTATCCTGCCTGTAGCCAGAGCTGGCTTTCCTGGCACTGAAGTGTGGGTTTGCACAGTTGAAAGGAGGTTCTACTACCTTGTTAGGTCATCTCTAGCCTGGATACAAGATGAGATATGGTTGGGCATGGAGGCAGACAGGTTCTGTATGGTATCTTCTGTCACATGTGCTCACAGATGTTGCAGCTGGGCCTGTAGATCCTGCACGCTCATAGGTTTGTTGAAGCTGGTGTCTTAGCTGGTCCCATAAATGTTTTATTGGCGATAAATATGGCAACCCAGGTAGGCCAAGGAAGTGTTACAATCTGGTGGAGACATTCCTGTGAAACCCTTGCATTCCTGTGAAACCTTTCAGCACATATCGTTGAACTGTTAGTAAAGCAATAAGGTAGGAGAGGGTGTGCATTATTGTGAATATATCACAGGAAAGAGGTGTTGTTAGCCACCTCGAGTGCCTTATTGCTTTTATACCACAGTTCCGTTATCGTTTATCATTTATTGTTAGATTTTAAGATAAAAAGGACAGAAAAAACGATTAAAAAAACGTTTATCACCCTTCCGCGAGGTAAAATAGTTCCATTCTATCGTTACCTCACGGCATTAAAGTCTAGGAACAGAATTACCCATAACTGTTTATTATTCAGACAATAAACACAAATATATCGATTGGTAAGTTTTAATTTATTAAAGAGAAAGTTTATTTACATTCAGCAAATAAAATGAGTCGGGTTTACAAGCAAGCTGTTACTAAGATCCACTATTCTACCGACTGAAGCAAATCGGAGTCACATCCCGGTGTTATAACCAAAGTCTAAGATCCCGTTTGATTAGTGATTACAAATTTGTATGATAAAGCTCTTAATGTTAATCTTATCAGTCAGAAATGTAACAGCAGAGTTACAGAGCATCAGCAGCTTCTCTGGGTTAGAGCTGGACTTACAGATAACAAACCTGTCAGATCAATGAACGCCCGATTAGCCGTGCATGGTGTTTAATGAAAGATGCAGAATTTAAGTCCAGCAAACGACGTCTTTGTGAGGGATGAAGCTGATTCAGGTCATTTTTGTTGATGGGACCAAAACTGTTCTTCAGTCTCGTTGCTCTTCAGTCGAGCTGTGAATCCATTAAGAGCGCGGGAGACGATTGATTTTTAAAGTACTGACTTTGTTTCGCTTTTCCAGCGCTTCCAAATCCTAAGGTGATAAATCTTTGGCTCAGGTTGGTCATTAATAGCTTCATCGTTACCAAATTCATATCGTTTTCAAAACCAATAGATTTTATAAAGTGTTAACTTTCATTTTACTCAGTATAACTTGACTGCTTTTTCTGGCGGGCGTCAATGCCAGGTTACGTGTGTGCCGCGGATTAATACTTATAGAGGGCCGGTCACAGTGCCGTTATGGTCAATAATGTAACGGCGGAAGACGTCTCTCAGATTGCGGGTCGGAACTAACTGTGGTATAATGTCCCTTATATCACTACTAGAGGTGACCGACTTTCGTATTGCGATGACTCCCCAGATCATCACACCAGCTGTTGGGGCAGTGTATCGCTCCACAGCAAGGACTGAAGGGCTCATCATAAGCCCTCCAAACTCGAACCCGACCATCGTTGGATCCCAAACAAAACATGTATCAGTGCCTCGTTCCTGTCAGGTGTCAACAGTTCAGGCTGGTGGAGGTGGAGTAATGGTGTGGGGAATGTCATCTTGGCACATCCTGTGTCCTCTGATACCTGTTAATGGTCGTTTGGATTGTAGGGCTTACATAAACAAGTTCAAGCCTTCATGGCAACTGTTTACCCTCTGGCAGAGGGACACTTTCAGGAGGATGATTCACCGTCCCACACTTACAGAATCCAGTTTCCTGGCACCATAAAGTTCAGTGTGTTTGGGTTCCTGGCATGTTAGTTATGAACATGTATGTGTGTGAATCACTATGCCAGAGGCTCCAGATGGGTCTGTGGTCACGTGACAGACCAAGGGTGTGCCCATTACAGGACTGCAATAGACTTCAGTTTTTTTCCTTTTCACCTAACGGTTGCACTGGTTTGCTAGCTAGCTGGAACTAAACCACATTATTTAAACTACATTCATTTTCATGGCCTTACATATTTTATGTGGCACTGTCTGGACTCTTAACAACCTGAGTCTAAAACAGTTCATCATCTACTGCCACACTCATTCTACCATCGGCTCAATTCTATCATCACAGTTCTAGTACGTACCTTCCACCTCTTTGGTTGAATCATGAGATGAAGTCCTGAATGTGATTATATCACTTTCGGCCGTGTACCGTGGTTTTCCTGATACTGCCTCACATTTTAACTCGTACTCGGTATCATGTTGAAGATCCGTCAGTGTAACTGTATCATGATGGACAGGCTGAGATTTCCAATCTTTCTCTTGTTTCATCTTGTACAGTAACTTCCTCTGAACTGTAGCATCACATGTCAGGTCCAATTTTACTGTAATGCTGTGATGTGAGACACATTCAGTGACTGGACTGGGTAGTTGTGATGGAGGCTCAAAACATGTAGCTACATCACATCCGCTTTCATACACCATAATGCATGAACCTGAACAAGATTCTGGAGCTTCAAGCAAACTCGAGATGATAAACTTGGTGGACTGGCTGTTGTTCGAAGTCATCAAGTTCATAAAAACGTTGAAGTTTTTCCTCATGCTCATCAGGTCAGGTGACGATCTTGCCTTATGATCTAGATTAAGTGGATTATCATCGGTCTCTTGCATTTCTGAAGGCTTCAGGTATTTCTGCTGTTTTATCAGGAGCAGATCAGGCTGCTGAAGCCAGCTGATTAGTTACAGTTGATGTAGTTAAGTTACATCCTTTATCTTTGCGATTAAGAAGTTATCTCAGCTTAAACCTTACATTTCATATTCTGTTATTGTGCCGTGGGGGCACCTTTGGTCGGAATCACGTGATACAATTTACCCAGCCCTTACCCCAGGAAAAGAGAAACATCTGGGGAAACTCACATCCAGAAACCTAAAGTGTGTGTTCCTGGAATACCAGGATACAAACCAGCACTCTACCACTAGGTCTCACTGATTCCCACTGCTGAACATCCCTGGTTCCTATCCTGCCTCTAGCAGGGTGAGATTTGCCAGTGATTGCGTTGATGAGTGGCACTGTTAAGTCTAGGTTTCACGGACCCTTGAGTCTAGATGATTGGTTATTGGCACCTGAAGTCCAGAGCTGGCTTTCCTGTCACTGAAGTGTGGGTTTGAGCTTGGTACATGTTTAAAATGTGCGTATCTCGAAGGAGTGGAATACACGGCAGAAACCAGGGGTGTCTCCACATTAGAGGTATAAATTAAAATAATTTAGCTTTCACTTGCTAACAGTGTAATATAAACTTGGTTCTGTCCATGTCCAATACTGACCAATGTAAAATAATATCAAAAATACATGGAAAACTAAGAAACCTAAGATTTAAAAATACTTTAAGATCATCTGTTCTTGTGGTGCTCCATCATTCGTTTTCCTCTCCTTGAGTTCATTATCATCTTTACTTTCATTGGTTTTCATGACTTCAGCACTGTCATCATTGATAGTAATTCAAAATTGTCCATGCCACCATCACTCAATGGCTATTCCCATTTTCCATTTGATCAGGGCCACTGAGTTGTTCGTTTGTGTACATAATCCATGCAATATATTTTACTGTCAGGGGGTATGCAGTGGACGCTAGTGGCCACTGTTGATCCCTATTGTAGTGTAGTACCCCTCCTGCAGTCTGGGGATTCCGCCAAGCTGACAGTATTGGTTCAGCTATGGGTTGGGATCCTCAGACCATGCGATCATGCCTGTATTACTTGATTATAGCACGATTGCACACACCTGTCAGTGCCAAAGCGAGCCCTTAAATAGGGCCACTGACAGGTGTGTGCAATCGTGCTATAATCAAGTAATACAGGCATGATCGCATGGTCTGAGGATCCCAACCCATAGCACGATTGCACACACCTGTCAGTGGCCCTATTTAAGGGCTCGCTTTGGCACTGACAGGTGTCGCACCACCGCCTTCGCTCCTTACTACTTTCGCTGAAACCCATGGCGTCTGTGCCAAGTTTTTGTTGTGCTTAGGGACGCTACGGTTTCTGTTAAGAGACTTTCGGGAGTCTCATTCACGCTGCTGCTTTGGTCACGGTCGGTGTTAGGGACTTTGGTAGACTGGGCCCACTTTAGGGGCTCAGCCGGTGTACGAATCTGGAGATTCGGAGGTAATCCAGGGCATAGTGTTAGTGTAGGGTCAGATCCGGCCGAGTTTTCGCTCCTACCGCCTGTTCGCGGTTTCGCTCCGGCGTTAAGTGGCTCGCCCGCTCCAGCGTTGCCAGCCCCCACGTATCCCTCACTGGAATTGTCTCCCTCCGTGCTTTTCAGCCGCGGTTCCGAGCGGCAGGATTGTTCCCCGCTCTCGTCCGTGTTATGCGCGTCCGATTCATGCTGTGTCACGTACACAGTACCGTGAATCGCATCGCGCCACTTCAGAGATTAAATATAGTCTCTGAAGCCTGCACAGCGCGACATCGCTCTCACGCTCAGGCTGCATTCCATGCAGCCCTGAATTTTGGTGGAGAGTGATTCATAGAGTGCGCTCACTCGCCAAACTTATTTGGACTCAGCTCGCCACACTGAGCGCTTTCGGCTTCCCGTTCCAACTCTCCCCCCGCGCTGTCAGGCGCCTTATTGAGTTTTCTTTTCCCTATAATCTTTCTATACTTTCCTTTTGTCTTTCGTTTGTCGCCTACTCCGCACTTGAACGCTGCCTCGCTTCGAACGCCGGTCTCTGCCTTATTTCATGCAGAGATTTCCTGAGTTTATCACGTGTGTGCGTGTGTGTAAACGTACGCGCTCCTCTAGCGCTTGTCTCTGTTAGTTTAAAAAAGGAATGCTTTCTCATTTGATCACGTCAGTGTGTTTGAAGGCTGCCAGGCTTCAGTGCCGATCCCAGCCTTGTTTAGAAGGAAGGCTTCCCCATTTAATCACGTCAGTGTGTTCAATGCTCCTGCGCTTCTGGCGCTGTTTCCCTTCCTTCTTATAAGGAGTATTTCTCAGTTAAATCACACTAGAATGTGTTAACACAGGCGCGCTTCAAGCGCTGTTTCCCCTCCTGCTTATAAGAAGTATTTCTCAGTTAAATCACACTACAGCGCATCAACACTGCAGCGCTTCTAGTGCTGTTTCCCTTCCTTCTTATAAGGAGTATTTCTCAGTTAAATCACACTAGAACGTGTTAAGACAGCCGCGCTTCAAGCGCTGTTTCCTCTCCAGTTTAGAAGGAGTTTTTCTTAGTTTATTCACCTTAGAGCACGTTAAGGCAGCCGTGCATCAAGCGCTGTTTCCCCTCCTGCTTATTAGGAGTATTTCTCAATTAAATCACATTTGAGCACATTAAAAAGGGAGACTTCCACTTTGGTTAAAGCACGTCGATGCGTACAAAACGCTGCCGTGCTTCGTGCCTTTGGCGGGGGATTTGACTCCGCCTTTCTCTGCCCCTGCAGGCGCGGCCGTGAGCTTTCTGTGTGCACGTCTGCTCACATATTCGGCAGTTTCGCTGACACACACAAAGTCTCACTTATTTCTTTGTCAGTTGTTTATTTGTATTTCATTTATTATTGTTTCATTTATTTGATTCATTTCGGTTGATTACTACCATCTGGAGCTAACTGCAATTGGGTCCCTGCCCATCTTTTTCAGTTTTCAGTAACAGAATGGTGCGACCAGTAAAGGGACCCAGCGTTAGCTCCTGGACCTCCAGTATGGAGGTCCCCATTCACTGTTCCTGGCGGATCTCACTCCCCGGTTCCCGGCTAGCCTTTGGTGGCCCTGCAAGCTACCTTAGTTCGAGGATGGCCTTTTTTTTGCTCCCCAAACCTGTAGAGGCACCCAGTCCCCGACGCAGACGGCGTCGATGCCCTCCCCGGTCTCAGCCTTGGCCATCTACTGCAGTAAGTGACCGGGAATTTGGGTCTGACCCTGCCTCTAACTGCATCCCCCGCATGGAGATGGCCCCTCGGCCACGGGTCAATTCTCTGAGACCTCCTGCGATCCTTGATCTCAGACAGGGTTCCAGGTTGGTCTCGGAGTTTGTGGGGGAATTCAGTGCCCTAGCCGGCTCCTCCGGGTTTAATGATCGGGCCTTAATGACCCACTTTACTTTGGCTCTCAACGAGGAAGTGCAGGACGAGCTTGATCGAGCCGCCTTCCTCCATTCATAAGCTGTATGAACTGGCCTTGGAGGCCGAGTCTCGTCTCCTCCAGGCCAGGAGGAGGTCAATTAAAGTCACCGAGATCCAGCCCGCCTCGAGACTGTCTGCTCTACTAGAGCAGATCTCGGCCAGGTCGGCTTTATTAAAGGAGTTCGCGGCGCCCGTTGATTCCGTACTTGGGCACATAGCGCTGCCTAGCTGCGAACCTGAGCCACTACGCTCCGTTCCCGAGCTCGCCGCGCCCGTTGACCCCGTACTTGGGCACATAGCGCCGCCTAGCTATGAACCTGAGCCACTACGCTCCGTTCACGGGCTCGCCACGCTCGTTGACTCCGTACTTGAGCACATAGCGCCGCCTAGCTGTGAACCTGAGCAGCTATGCTCTGTTCCCGAACACGGACTAGGTCGTGCTTTTGGCGGGACCTGCTCCGCCCTTCCTTTGGGCCCCCTCATTGAGGCTGGCCCTGTGTGCCTGCGCCCCTCTGTGCGCCAGCTCCTTAACCCCGAGCGTGTAAAACAGGCTAGGGGAGATACTGGTTGCGGTTGGGGGGGGGTACTGTCAGGGGGTATGCAGTGGCCGCTAGTGGCCACTGTTGATCCCTATTGTAATGTAGTACCCCTCCTGCAGTCTGGGGATTCCGCCAAGCTGACAGTAGAGGTCAGTATTGGTTCAGCTATGGGTGACGTCAGACCATGCGATCGTGCCTGTATTACTTGATTATGGCACGATTGCACACACCTGTCAGTGGCCCTATTTAAGAGCTCGCTTTGGCACTGACTAAGCTTTCTGTGTGCGCGTCTGCTCGCAGATTCGGAAGTTTCGCTGACACACAAAGTCTCACTTATTTCTTTGTCAGTTGTTTATTTGTATTTTATTTATTATTGTTTCATTTATTTAAACCAGTCGCTAGATTGCTCAGGCAGGGTATTTCTAGTGCCGGTCCCAAGCCCGGATAAATGGTGAGGGTTGCGTCAGGAAGGGCATCCGGTGTAAAACATTTACATGCGAGTTCATAATAATTTCACCATACCGGATCGGTCGCGGCCCGGGTTAACAACGACCGCCACTGGTACTGGTAGCAAACAGGGTACCAGCGGAAATTGGACTACTGTTTGCCGAAGATGAAGAGGAGGGAAGCGTGTGAGGAGACAGAGAGAAATCAGGAGGGGCCAGAATATAGCACTGAGGGTACCAACCCTAAATGTAGGGACGATGACAGGGAAATGTAGAGAGCTGGCTGATATGATGCAGAGGAGAAAGGTCGATGTTTTGTGTGTGCAGGAGACAAAGTGGAAGGGTAGCAAGGCTCGATGCATTGCTGCAGGGTTTTAAACTGTTCTTACCATGGTGGTTGGATAGTAAGAGAAAATGGAGTTGGTGTGGTCTTAAGGAGGACTATGTAAAGAATGTCGTTGAGGTGAAAAGGGTGTCAGATAGGATAATATGTCTGAAGCTGGAAATTGAGGGTGTAATGGTGAATGTTGTTAGTGGCTATGCACCACAAGTTGGCTGTGAATTATAGGAGAAAGAGAGATTCTGGGGGGAGTTAGATTAAGTGGTTGAGAGCATTCCCAGGGAGGAGAGACTGGTGATTGGTGCAGATTTCAAGGGTCATGTTGGTGAAGATAATAAAGGAGATAAGGAAGTGATGGGCAGGTTTGGTGTTAAGGATAAGAACCTATAAGGACAGATGGTGGTGGATTTTGCAAAGAGGATGGAAATGGCTGTAGTTAACACATATTTCCAAAAGAAAGAGGAGCATAGGGTGACCTATAAGAGTGGAGGGAGGAGCACACAGGCAGACTACATCCTATGTAGAAGAGGTTGCTTAAAAGAGATTGGTGATAAGGTAGTGGCAGGGGAGAGTGTAGCTAGGCAGCATCGGATGGTGGTGTGCAGGATGGCTCTGGTGGTTAGAAAGAGGAAGAGGACAAAGGACCAACAGGACCACAAAGGAACAGGGGACCAAATGGTGGAAGTTGAGAAAGGGAAGAATGTTGTGAGGAGTTCAGAGACGAGCTGAGAAAGGCTTTGGATGATAGGAAAGAGCTCCCAGATGACTGGGTAGTAGCAGCAACAGTAATTAGACAGACAGGTAGAAAGGTACTGGGTGTGTCTTCTGGACAGGCAAAGGATGAAAAGGAAACCTGGTGGTGGAACGAGGAAGTGCAGGAGGTTATTCAGAGAAAGAGGTCAGCAAAGAAGAAATCGGACAGGGACAGGACTAATGAGAGTAGGCAGGAGTACAAGGAGATGCGGCAAAGGGCAAAGAGGGAGGTAGCAAATACCAAGCAGAAGGCCTACGATGAGTTATATGAAAGGTTATACAGTAAGGAAGGAGAGAAGGAGTTGTATCTGCTGGCGAGACAGAGAGATAGAGCTGGAAAGGATGTGCAGCATGTCAGGGTGATCAAGGATAAAAATGGAAATGTACTGACAGGTGAAAAGAGGGTGAGGGAAAGATGGAATTAGTATTTTGAGGAGTTGATGAATGTAGAAAATTAAAGGGAAAGAAGGCTGGATGGTGTAGAAATTGTGGAAGAGGATGTAGCAAAGATTAGCGAGGAAGAAGTGAGGAAAGCTTTGAAAAGGATGAAGAACGGAAAGGCAGTGGGACCTGATGACATACCGGTTGAGGTATGGAAAAGTCTAGGAGAGCTGGGAGTGGTGTTTTTGACTAGATTATTAGTGGAATTCTGGTGAATGAGAGTAGCCAGAGGAATGGAGGAAAAGTTAACTTGTACTGATTTTCAAGCAGAAGGGTGATGTACAGAGTTGTGGCTCTTACAGGGGCATAAAGTTGATGAGCCACACAATGAAGATTTGGGAGAGAGTTGTGGAAGCTAGGCTCAGACAGGAGGTGACAGTGTGTGAACAACAGTATGGTTTCATGCCAAGGAAGAGCACTATGGATGCGATTTTTGCTTTGAGACTGCTGATGGAGAAGTATAGAGATAGTCAGAAAGAGCTACACTGCGTCTTTGTGGATTTGGAGAAAGCTTATGACAGGGTGCCAAGGGAGGAACTGTGGTGGTGTATGAGGAAGTCTCGAGTGGCTGAAAAGTATGTTAGATTAGTGCAGGACATGTATGAGAACAGCGTGACAGAGGTGAGATGTGCTGTAAGAGTGACAGATAGCTTCAAGGTATAGGTGGGACTGCATCAAGGATCGCTCCTGAGTCCCTTCTTATTTGCTCTGGTGATGGACAGACTAACAGATGAGGTCAGACAGGTATCGCCGTGGACTATGATGTTTGCAGACGACATTGTGATCTGTAGTGAGAACAGGGAACAGGTAGAAGAGAACTTGGAGAGGTGGAGGTATAATCTGGAAAGGAGAGGAATGAAAGTCAACTGTAGTAAGACAGAATA
This sequence comes from Ancistrus triradiatus, assembly GCA_025084515.1. Lineage (NCBI taxonomy): Eukaryota > Metazoa > Chordata > Actinopteri > Siluriformes > Loricariidae > Ancistrus > Ancistrus triradiatus. The sequence continues at coordinate 21,379 of JAJAGP010000785.1, read as the reverse complement.
CATGTGTGTAAATGAAAGGGAGGCAGGTGGAACAGTCAGGCTACAGGGATCATTGGTCACGGAGTCCAGAAGTCCAGGAGTTCAGGTACTTGGGATCAGCTGTCCAGGAAAATGGGAGTGTGGAAAGGAGGTAAAGAAGAGAGTACAGGCAGGATGGAGTGGGTGGAGAAGAGTGTCAGGAGTGCTGTGTGACAAAAGGGTCGCAGCAAAAGTGAAGGGAAAGATTTATAAGAGAGTAGTGAGACCAGCCTTGTTGTATGGGTTAGAGACAGTGGCACTGACAAAGTTGGGGTGAGAGTAGAGGACGTGGAGGACAGGGTGAGGTGGAAACGTTTAACTTGCTGTGATGACTCCTGATAAAGGGAGAAGCCGAAAGAAGAAGAAGAAGATTGTTTCATTTATTTTATTAATTTCGGTTCATTACTACCATCTGGAGCTAACTGCAACTGGGTCCCTTCCCATCTTTTTCAGTTTTGACGGTTCGCCATCATTCTCATATGGCGAATCGTAACAACTGAATATTATAAAAGTACTGTTTGTCTTCCCAGCATCTTCAGTTGTATTACACTCCAATGAATCTATTAGATTCTATTAGAAATTGTTCTTTGTGAATCTCTTTCTTCTATTATTAAACACAAATTTATCAGTCTTAACTGTATTTTGGCCCATTGTCTCACTTATTTTTTGAATCTACCAGCCTGGATTGTATGGCACTTTCTTCATTTTTATGCCTTTTTCATGCCCGACATTGTCTTAAACTTGAGAATTTGCTAATCTGCTTGAGAATTTGCTATGGAATTCCTTAACAAGAAAACATCTGCCGAACCATTAGACAACTCCCACTAGTCTGGACCGTTGACAAAAGGCAGGTTAGGTCCATGGATTCATGCTGTTGCTGCCAAATTCAAGATTCATCAGAGATTCGTCGTACCTGTTGATGAACATTTGGATGGTAGGGCTTACCTAAGCAAGTTCAAGCCTGGCAGCTGTTTACCTTATGGCAGAAGGACACTTTCAGCAGGATGATTAACCAGGCCACATGGGTCCCCCACTTACAGAATCCAGTTTCCTGGCACCATAAATTTCAGTGTGTTTGGGTTCCTGGCATGCTAGTTATGAACATGTATGTGTGTGAATCAATATGCCAGAGGCTCCCTCGATATCCCTCAATATGCCCTCGAGATGGGGGCTGGGTCTGTGGTCACGTGACAGACCAAGGGTGTCCCCATTACAGGACTGCAATAGACTTCAGTTTTTTTCCTTTTCACCTAACAGTTGCACTGGTTTGCTAGCTAGCTGGAACTAAACCACATTATTTAAACTACATTCATTTTCATGGCCTGACATACAAACCGGATTCCAAAAAAGTTGGGACACTAAACAAATTGTGAATAAAAACTGAATGCAATGATGTGGAGGTGCCAACATCTAATATTTTATTCAGAATAGAACACAAATCACAGATCAAAAGTTTAAACTGAGAGAATGTATCATTTTAAGGGAAAAATGTGTTGTTTCAAAATTTCATGGCATCAACAAATCCCAAAAAAGTTGGGACAAGGCCATTTCTACCACTGTGTGGCATCCCACCTTCTTCTTACAACACTCAACAGACGTCTGGGGACAGAGGAGACTAGACTGTGGTAGCCTAGCGGTTAAGGTACTGGACTATGGACCAGAAGGTTCAAATCCCACCCCTGCCAAGCTGCCTCTGTTGGGTCCTTGAGCAAGGCCCTTAACCCACAATTGCTTGGATTGTAAGATTGTACCAATTGTAAGTCGCTCTGGATAAGGGCGTCTGCTAAATGCTGTAAATGTAAATGTAAATGTAAATGAGACCAGTTTCTCAAGTTTAAGAATAGGAATGCTCTCCCATTCATGTCTAATGCAGGCCTCTAACTGTTCAATCGTCTTGGGCCTTCTTTGTCGCAGCTTCCTCTTTATGATGCGCCAAATGTTCTCTATAGGTGAACGATCTGGACTGCAGGCTGGCCATTTCAGTACCCGGATCCTTATCCTACATAGCCATGATGTTGTTGAATGTGGTCTGGCATTATCTTGTTGAAAAATGCAGGGTCTTCCCTGAAAGAGATGACGTCTAGATGGGAGCATATGTTGTTCTACAACCTGAACATAGTTCTCTGCATTAATGGTGCCTTTCCAGACATGCAAGCTGCCCATGCCACAAGCACTCATGCAACCCCATACCATCAGTGATGCAGGCTTCTGAATGGAGCGTTGATAACAACTTGGGTTATCCTTGTCCTCTCTGGTCCGGATGACATGGCGTCCCAGTGTTCCATAAAGAGCTTCAAATCGTGACTCATCTGACCACAGAACAGTCTTCCATTTTGCCACACTCCATTTTAAATGACCCCTGGCCCAGTGCAAACGTCTGAGCTTGTGGAGCTTGCTTAGAAATGGCTTTTTCTTTGCACTGTAGAGTTTCAGCTGGCAACGGCGGATGGCACGGTGGATTGTGTTCACTGACAATGCTTTCTGGAAGTATTCCTGAGCCCATTCTGTTATTTCCTTGACAGTGGCATTCCTGTTTGAGGTGCAGTGACGTTTAAGGGCCCGGAGATCACGAGCATCCAGTAGTTTTACGGCCTTGACCCTTGCGCACAGCGATTGTTCCAGATTCTCTGAATCTTTTGATGATGTTATGCACGGTTGATGATGATAACTTCAAAGTCTTTGCTATTTTACGCTGGGTAACACCATTCTGGTATTGTTGCACTATCTGTTTGCGCAACAATGGTGGAATTGGTGATCCTCTTACCATCTTGGCTTCTGAAAGACACTGACACTCTGAGAAGCTCTTTTTATACCCAATCATGTTGTCAATTGACCTAATTAGTGTTAATCGGTCTTCCAGCTGTTCGTTATATGCTCAATTTCCTTTTTCCAGCGACTTATTGCTACTTGTCCCAACTTTTTTGGGATTTGTTGACACTGTGAAATTTTGAATCAACATATTTTTCCTTTAAAATGTTACAATTATTCAGATTAAGTTTTTGATCTGTCATCTATGTTTTATTACGAATAAAATATTGACATTTGCCATCTCCTCATCATTGCATTCAGTTTTTATTCAGAATTTGTTTATTTTATGTGGCACTGTCTGGACTCTTAACAACCTGAGTCTAATACAGCAAGTTCATCATCTACTGCCACACTTATTCTACCATCGGCTCAATTCTATCATCACAGTTCTAGTACGTACCTTCCACCTCTTTGGTTGAATCATGAGATGAAGTCCTGAATGTGATTATATCACTTTCGGCCGTGTACCGTGGTTTTCCTGATACTGCCTCACATGTTAACTCGTACTCAGTATCATGTTGAAGATCCGTCAGTGTAACTGTATCTTGACGGACAGGCTGAGATTTCCAATCTTTCTCTTGTTTCATCTTGTACAGTAACTTCCTCTGAACTGTAGCATCACATGTCAGCCCCAAATTTACTATAGACACATTCAGTGACTGGACTGGGTGGTTTTGATGGAGGCTCAAAACATCACATCCGCTTTCATACACCATAATGCATGAACCTGAGGTCCAGCAGATATTTCTCGATGGCCTTCTCAAACTTCGGCTCCAAGCTCCTGGAGTTGCTTTAGCAATGCTTTTAGGTTGTCGGATCCCTTTTATTGTGTTATGATCCAATTCCTAATGTTGTCAAGGAGCATTCAATGTCAAGGAACTTTCACTTTCTCGTTGTTATGATCCAAGTCCTAAAGTCATTGGCATTAAAAAGAGATTTCTCATGGACATGAAGCTTTGTTACGATGCCCATGTCTTGTTTACCTCCACGGATTGCTGGCAAAATGTTTCCATAATGAAATCCAGCTTGTACTGACTGCAGCATTTCTGAAAGGCCTTCACTCGATCCTGAAACACAGGCAATTTTAACTTCTCCCTCTGCGTTTGTTTTGTGCTCGTCTGAAGAAACCTCCCTGTCAAACACGAAGTAGGCTTCAGCCCCGTACAGCACTGCTGTATCCACGTGTGTCGTGGTGTCATGATCGAATACCTCATGGTGAGCCATGTTTCCAGTTCCCAAGTGGTTCATCATCAACTGCTGGAACGTGGTGCTCGTTCTGTAGTGCAGAGTCAGTCTCTCTTGCAAAAACACAATTTTTTTGGTCATTATAATATCTGGCTGCACCGCTGACACTGACGAGTCCTCCAATAAGACTCAGTTTCAGGCCAGCATCAACTGTTAGGTTCTTTGCTTTTTCATCGATGGAATTCGATGAAATTCGGTATTATTTTGGAAATGAACGCTTCTCCTGCAGCTGCTCTCAATCCCAGAGTGTAATCCCTGTTCAATCAAAGGATAAGATATATTAAAGCTCTATATTTTTTTATATTGTCAAAAGAAATCATGTGTAATTATGTAATCATATAACTAACAGTTATAAAGTGTATCAGTCAGTGTTATGGTTCACCATACTTTTAAAAAAAGAAAAGAAAATGATGAACCGTGTAAAGTAAAATGTAAGGTTTGGGACCCAAATGCAGTTAGCTCCGGGTGGTAGAAGTGAACTGAAATAAAATAAAGAAATAAAACTATAATTAATAAGACACAAATAAGTAAGTACATAAATAAATGACGCTACCTCATGTCTCTCGTCGGAACGTGCAGGCGCAAAGCAACACCAAGCGTCCGAGGACGAGGAAATAGCAAAGTGATCATCGAATACTGATCGCAGAACAGCAAAAGAGAAGCGTAAAAGCTTATCCTACATTAGGACTAAGCCCTGAACAAAGATTACCTCAGGCTTCCCAGCCCTACGGGGGGTGAGCTCCTAAATGAGCTCAGTCCGTCTGCTGTCCCTCACAAACTCAAAAAACAGAAAAGGAGAAACGGAAGTGCAAGAGCCAGTGAATGCTCAGTGAGCATATGAGACGGGTGAGGTCTCAAAACACGTGAAGTGCCGGCGATCACGTAGAGAAGCCGTAGCGGCGATCACAGGGCAAAAGCAGCGTGTTGATCGCAATGATGCAACACCTACTACGTCCGGCGAAGCTCTTAAATAGCCAGGAGTAGCAGGTGTTGCATATCTGCTGCAATCAGAACGCTTTACGGACAGGTGTCCCGATTGTAGCGGCTGCCAGAGAGCCTACTGAAGGAAAAGCAGTCCAACGCCGCCCTCTAGCGTCGAAAAGTAGACCCTCTAACAGTCAGCAAACACATTACAACCAAACACAGACCAAGTAACAAATAACGTTGATTATCTGTTTTGGCTGATCGGTGTCCTCAGAGTCTCCCCAGAGCTGCTGTTTCTGTTGTATGACCTATAGAAACCATGATGGAAGCTGACGGACAAAAAAGAATACGATAAGCTTATAATCGTTTTATTTCCAGAGAAATGGAACATTATTAGATCAGAAAGAAAATGTCAGTGCACAACCTTAAAGCAAGCAACATAACAAAAGAGAGAGAGAGAGAGAGAGAGAGAGAGAGAGAAAGACAGAGAGAGCACCGTAATGCTTAATTATTTCATGAGCATTTCCTTACGATAACCGTTCAGAAGAGACTAGTATGTTGGATCCGTAGCAATTTGGGACTCACCTCAATTGTCAAATAAAAATCTGTTGTTTTTTTTACTGACACACAAAAGTGTGAGTTTCTCCTCATGACAAACTGCTGCATCATATCACAATTTCACTTTCATTCCTGTAACTTCATACAATCGAAAACAGTCAGAGCAGCACATTTTAGCCTTTCTTTGGGAGCAGTTACTTACCATGGCTGTTCCTCCATCACATAGAACTTTCACTTTGCTCTTTAATCGCACCTTTTCTAACTACTGAATGTTTTCTGCTCGTTAATCCATGTTTTCTTCTTCGACGTGGCCTAGCTGGAGTGACAGAGACGGCTGCAGGCTCTATATAAATAACCATGGCTTGATTTAAACAAAGGGGCTTACAAAGCGGGTTCTACCGCGACACAACATAAACATAAGCGGGTTCTACCACGACGTGGCATACTTAAACAGGTTCTACCGTGACGTGGCAAACATAAGCGGTCTCTACCGTGGAATGGGATGCATGGGTGAACAGTCCCGAATCAAGCATCAATTCACTGAAGCGGCTAACGACGGAAAACGAAGTTGACGGAGGCGACCTCAACCACAAACGTGAGTCGAACATATTTTCCCGCATCGTTCTAGAGCTAGGGCCCTACTTATATACAGTCTGAACCAGCTGTATCCACTTAGTACAAGGGCCCTAGCTTCTTCTTCCACGAATGAAGCGGTCCAAATTGCCCTAGGGGTGAGGAGGGGCATAACAGGTGGAGGTCTGGGGGAATCGTATAAAGTCTTAATATTTTATATATATTTATATATATATATATATATATATATATATATATATATATATATATATATATATACTCCTTAATTTTACGCTCCTTTTCTAAAAATGTGCTGGAGACAAACTGCAAAATGGTTCAAAACCTTTTCTTTATTCGTTCATTACACTAACTAGCAAGACATATAATATGTTATTTAGCATGCATCTGATTTATTAGTCCTTTATTGTTGACAGCTGTATCATAAAGCATCACATGCAGTATAAAATTGACACTGGAGTGTCCACTTTACATTAGAAGTTAGTGGAGCATTAATATACAGTGCCTTGCAAAAGTATTCGGCCCCCTTGAACTTTTCAACCTTTTGCCACATTTCAGGCTTTAAACATAAAGATATGAAATTGTAATTTTTTGTGAAGAATCAACAACAAGTGGGACACAATTGTGAAGTAGAACGAAATTTATTGGATATGTTAAACTTTTTTTAGAAATAAAAAAACTTAAAAGTGGGGCGTGCAAAATTATTCGGCCCCCTTGCATTAATACTTTGTAGCGCCATCTTTTGCTACGATTACCGCTGCAAGTCGCTGCGGGTATGTCTCTATCAGTTTTGCACATCGACAGAATGAAATCTTTGCCCATTCTTCCTTGCAAAACAAGGAACAAGCTCGAGCTCAGTGAGGTTGGATGGAGAGCGTTTGTGAACAGCAGTTTTCAGCTCTTTCCACAGATTCTCGATTGGATTCAGGTCTGGCCTTTGACTTTGCCATTCTAACACCTGGATACGTTTATTTGTGAACCATTCCATTGTAGGTTTTGCTTTATGTTTTGGATCATTGTCTTGTTGGAAGATAAATCTCCGTCCCAGTCTCAGGTCTTTTGCAGACTCCAACAGGTTTTCTTCCAGAATGGTCCTGTATTTGGCTCCATCCATTTTCCCATCAATTTCAACCATCTTCCCTGTCCCTGCTGAAGAAAAGCAGGCCCAAACCATGATGCTCCCACCGCCATGTTTGTTGCTTTTACGCCAAACATAACGTTTTGCATTGTGGCCAAAAAGTTCGTCTGACCAGAGCACCTTCTGCCACGTTTGGTGTGTCTCCCAGGTTGCTTGTGGCAAACTTTTTTATGGATATCTTTGAGAAATGGCTTTCTTCTTGCCACTCTTCCATAAAGGCCAGATTTGTGCAGTGTACGACTGATTGTTGTCCTATGGGCAGAGTCTTCCACCTCAGCTGTAGATCTCTGCAGTTCATCCAGAGTGATCATGGGCCTCTTGGCTGCATCTCTGATCAGTCTTCTCCTTGTTTGAGCTGAAAGTTTAGAGGGACGGCTGGGTCTTGGTAGATTTGCAGTGGTCTGATACTCCTTCCATTTCAATATGATCGCTTGCACAGTGCTCTTGAAATGTTAAAAGCTTGGGAAAATCTTTTGTATCCAAATCCGGCTTTAAACTTCTCCACAACAGTAATCTCGGACCCCTGCCTGGTGTGTTTCCTTGGTCTTCATGTGCATTTATACGGAGACTTGATTACATACAGGTGGATTCTATTTATCATCATCAGTCATTTAGGTCAACAGTGGATCATTCAGAGATCCTCACTGAACTTCTGGAGTGAGTTTGCTGCACTGAAAGTAAAGGGGCCGAATAATTTTGCACGCCCCACTTTTCAGTTTTTTATTTCAAAAGTTGACACTGTATATGTATGTATGTGTGTATGTATATATATATATATATATATATATATATATATATATATATATATATATATATATATATATATATATATATATATATATTCACAAACCATCTGTCAAACTCTGGTCAGATATCAGACATAGTTTAAGAAATCTGGACATTTTATCAGTAAGTAGGTTATGGATCTGATGTCAAAGACCTAATTCAAAAATTTAATGGAATCACCCCAATTAACTCAAAAAACACTTTGTGAATGCTCATGCAGTGAAACTTAGACACCATGTCCAGCATTAAGTGTGAAAAAAATCACAAGTCATGTTTTTTCTATTAATCATTATGATACAAAATAAAATTCTAAATAATTTAAGTGCTGTTGAATCTGATAAACACAGAATAATAGTAAATATTTCAAGATGACAGAGACCGGTTTCCAACTCTACAGTGTGAACATTTATCAGATATTCATTAAACCTCCTGGTCGCCTATTTCCTAGAATTACAGTCTATCTAGGAAAACCCACTCAAACTCATCTGTCATATTTTCCTTTTCTTGTTTATCACTGCTGCTCTTCAGGCTCACCTTTGACAAGAATATGTTATAAATTTTGGCTAGCTCTTCGTCCTTGTTCATCTGTTTATGATTCTCGTTTTGTACTGACAGCCACAGAGTCTGCTGAGTTTGTGGTAAGATATAGTCTTCTTCCATCCCTGCTACTTTGTCATACATGCTTTTAAGATGCTCCCCGATAAATTTTTTCAGCTCACATATACATATTTCTTTTTCAATCCACTCCTTTATTGTAGGTTTCGTCTGCCCATCTAGCCGTGTTAGATCGCCCTTAAAGTTCTTTATGAACTCATCCAGTGTTTTCACAGTTTTCTGCATTTCCTGTCTCACTGCTTCTACACTTCTCCCTATTCTCTTTCGTATCTGTAAGCATCTTAAAAATCTTCCCTGAATCAGCGTTCCCTTCCACCATCTTCTCTATCTTCTCCAGCAGTTCCTTGACCTCAGACACATCTAATGTCTCCTTAATATTGAGACAGTGACACTTGTTTCCACATTTCTCTACAAGGCTCTTGACAGATTGAACGTGTAAATGGATAAACTCCTCACTGCTCTTCTTCCGAAGTTCATCAGTAACAGTGAACAGGATCATGGTGTTGTCCCAGCAGGTCGCTCCAAACAACTTCTCCATTGTCCTGATGATCTTTTGATTTTCCTCTTCTGCACGTTCTTCCATCTCTACGTAATGCTTTGATGGTATGACCAGGATAAAGGCACATGGTCCTGAAGCAGGTAGATGAACTTGGTGTTCAGAGTGGAACAAGTCAGTTTCCACCACACTTATCTTACTTCCATCCACCTCCCCCTGTATGATCTCATTTTGCTGTGTAGATGTCGATTTACCAGCCTGGTTCATCTGCTTTCCGCTCAGGATGATGTTTTTTGCTGTAGTCATCTCAGGTCCAGCTTTCCCCAGCAGCAACAAATTCAGTTTGGTGTATGCTGGACCTGAAACCTGGGGAAAGCTGGTCTCTGGAACATCTGGATCAAATAAGAAAATTAGTAAGTTGGTCAAGTAGAAAACAGCTACAATTGATATTTCTTTGGAATGATATCTCTGCCAAATACAGATATAATAACATTTTTTAATTACCTTTATTCTTTCTTAGTATTTCTTCTTTAACTTTTTCCAGGTCCTTTATTGTACTTTCAGACTTCTTTATTTCTTGTAAGTTAGTCTCCTCTTGGGAATCTAATACAAAAGAGAAAAAGAGAAAGTACAGGTCTTCCCAATTCAATGAATTTAAAAAATGAGAAAATTGGAAAACTGAGAATATAAAAATGCAATTTTTGAATAGTGAAGTTATAGTTCATGTAGTTAAGTTATATACTTTATCTTTGCGAATAAGAAGTTATCTCTGCTTAAACCTTTTATTTCATATTCTGTTATTCTGGTATTGTGCTGTGGGGGCATCCTTGGTCAGAATCATGTGACATGATTTATGACTTAACCCAAGAAGAAAGAAACAACTTCAAAATGCACTTTTTTTCTTTTTCTCATAATAAACCAGGTAAATGTTCTATGAATGTAATGGATCCTAATGAAATTAATAAAAGTAGTAATTAATTTGGCACTAACAAGAAAATCATTAGACACTACAATTCTTCATACTCACCTGTCTTTGGATTTAGCTTTATTTCAGGTTCTTTCTCCTGTTAAAAGAGTGAAAGAGTTGAAGATGTTTTGAACAGCTTCCTGCAAACAATTAGCCAGAGTCTGATACAAAAATATAATTACTGTAAAACTGTCATCATATTTGGCTTAATATTTGGCATATGTACAGTATATGTACTCTGTTTTGTTAATGTGTTATTATAGTCATAAAGTATTACCTCACTGGCTGAACCTGATCTATACAAAGATCTGCTTTGGAAAAAAAAAGTTAAAGTTTTGGTTGATTGTTTGTAGGATTGTGTATAACACAATAATTACAAATTCTTAGACAGTGATTCCCAAAGTAAGTCAGTAATTTAAGAACTATGATAGCATAACATAAGCAGGAAACTAAAATATTATAATATTTGAAAATGAACAACATCCAAAGCTACCTGAATTGATGAGAAAACCAACTTTGTTCTGTTTCCTAAAACAGATGAAAATAGAAAATACATGAAATAGAAGTTAAAAAAGCATAACTTTCATCTGATTATCAACTGTACTGTTCCAGAGCTCAAAATTAGTGAAACAAATAAACAAACAATCAAGAAAAAACCATGTACCTGTGGTTTTATATACTTTATAATGGTGGTCAGTGATTTCTCATTTTGAGGGCATTGCAGTAATCCCTGATCTTCATGGAACAGAAAATCAGCTGTAATCGTATTCTTTCTGCTTACAGCTCTTCTGCTGTCTGGTACAACTTGATCTGGATTAAACGTGTGATGAAGCACCACAAGAACTGCAAATTTGGTCTCTACAGAACACATATGAGAACATTTTGAGTCATTATATACATGATACTCTAAATCCATATCATAAATGAACTTTGAAAGTCATTAAGTATACCTGAAATCTGATTGAGTTTGTTTAGAGCTGCTTCAATGTCAGTTCCAGCTCGTGAAACAACAGGGCAGAAAACCAGAATGAAATCACACTCCTGCTCTGAATCCACCTCCTGCAGACCTGGTGCTTGTTTGTTAAGACGATTTAAGATGGTCTCGTAAGAATTTAGAGTTTTTCCACTATGAAGAATAAAATACTTGTTCCCTGCAAACAGATGTGGGGAAATGAGAAGGCTTTAAATATGCAATTTTTTGAACAGTGAGATTTTTTACAGTTGATGTCATTACAGTATGTCCTCTTTCTTTCTGAATAGTAGTAGTATTTAGAAGTAGGAATAGTTATATCGGCTTAAACCTTTAATTTCATATTCTGTTATTGTGGCGAGGGGCATCAGATGATATGATTTACCCAGCCCTAAACCTAAGAACAGAGAAAGACATATGAAGCGTAAATCCAAACCAGGATCTAATCTAATATGAACTAGCGCTCTACCACTAAGTAGACTGCCTGTCACTGATTCTAGGTCTCACTGTTTCCCCCTGCTGACCCACCCTGGTTCGTATCCTGTCTGTGGCAGGGTGAGATTGGTCAGCTATTGAGTTGGTGATTGGCACTGTTAAATCCATGTTCTGGTGACCCTTGACACTCAAATGATTGGTTAAAGTGTGGGGTTAAGGACCTTCTGCAGCCTTGTCCAGCTCTCCTACAGTAACTGCCTGTCTCCTGGAATCTTCTCTATACTCTATATATATATATATATACATATATATACATATTGTTAGGGTGCGTGCCCTGCCCCCGGTTTTCTTTTGTTTTCGGCGAATTGTGGGCGGGGACTACATTTCCCACAATTCGCCATGAGTTTTCTATATGGCCCTGGACGTTTTTTTCCCCCCAGTTAATTACTCCCGCATGCGTTGTTTATTGGTTGATCATGGACTGTTATCTGGTATCGTTAGCCTAGCCATGGCTACGGCTATGTTTCGTTTGCTTTCGGCCATCGAGCCAGGTTTTGTTTGCTGTGTTTGTCCTTAGTTCAGTATTTTTGCTCAGTCCTGTTCGGCTCCCATGCCAGGTTTTGTTTTCAGTCCTTTCTGAGTTATTGCCAGTTTAGTTATTTTGCTTAGTTCTGTTAATTTTGTGTCTGCTTCTGTTAAAGACAATAAAATGTTTTATTATTGTCCAACTGGGACCTGCGGCTCTGTCTGCCTATGTCCATGCACCCATGACAGAATGCTCCCACCAGACGAGCAGACGGTAGGTCCCAAGCTTCCCCACGGCCGACAGTCCATGGTCCGGCGGGGAACTCGTGCTGGTACCAGGAGCAGTTCTGCTCAGGGCGTGTCTTCCCCAGAGACTTTCCAGAAAACCTGCCTCACTCCGGGGACCTTCCAGAGCACGCTCTCACCCTCTGATGACATTTCCAGGACAGCTCCCCTCGCCGAGGACGCTCTGCGCGCCGCTGCTCTCACCAAGAGATTCCTGCGTGCCACTTTGTTCAGCGAGAAAGCCATCCTCAACATCCTGCCGCCTCTGGAGGACGTCGCTCGCCCCACACAACCCACCCAGGAAGCCCTGTAGACCACCTCCGTTTCCGTGGGTAGGTGTAGCTTTTCGTCTCTGTCTGTACCATTTAGTCTGGTAGATGTGTCGTCTGGTTTATTGTCCAGGTATCGCAACTCCGTAGGATCCGCTAGCCCCTTTTCCGAGCCCAATGTGTGTCTCAGCCCTGTAAATGAGCTGCTGCCACCGTATAGACCAGTTTGTGGGCTTGCTAACCCCGTCTTCGAGTTCACCTCACCACTTAGCCGGACCTCTGAGCTTGTTAATCTGCCTATCAAACACGATAGCTTCGCCTCGGTGCTCACCTCACTTGGTAGCTCTGCTGTTGAGCCGTTTATGCATTGTAGCACCATGTCTCTAGCACCCAGGATTCCTGTTTCCTGCCAAGTCTGGGCCTGCCGAGCCCTTCTGTCCCGAGTCTGGGCCTGCCGGTCCCTTCAGTCCCGAGTCTGGGCCCCTCAGTCCCGTGTCGGGGCCTTCAGAGCCCCTTAGTCTCGGATCGGGTCCCATTTCACCTGGAGACCAGGGATCCGCGGCGGCCAGCCCCACTTCTGAGCCGTTTGTGCAGCTCAGCTCGGTAGATGAGCCGCTAGCCACCTTATCCTTGCCGGTTAGCCCCGGTTCCGAGCCATCTGCGCTGCTTAGCTCGGTAGATAAGCCGCTAGCCACCTTATTCTCGCCGGTTAGCCCCGCTTCTGAGCCGTCTGCACCTCTTAGCTCGGTCACCAGCTGCCTTATTCGCACAGCTCTGCTTGGTAGATGAGCCGCTAGCCGCCTCTCCCTCACGTGTTAGCCCCGCTTCCGAGTCGTTCACACCACGTAGCTCAGTTGATGAGCCGCTAGCCGCCTCACCCTCGCATGTTAGCCCTGCTTCTGAGCCGTCTGTGCTGCTTAGCTCGGTAGATGAGCCACTAGCCACCTCACCCACGCTTATTAGCCCCGGTTCTAAGTCGGTCGCATCGCCTCGCCCCGTAGTCATGCCGATTAGTCTCCTGGGTTCGTGGCTGGGCATGTCGCACCGACCTCAGCTCCTGTGCCAGCGTCAAGGTCTTCAGCTCCTGTGCCGGTGTCAAGGTCGTCGACTCCTGTTCCAGCGTCAAGGTCGTCAGCTCCTGTGCCAGCGTCAAGGTCGTCAGCTCCTGTGCCAGCGTCAAGGTCGCCAGCTCCTGTGCCAGCGCCGACGACGAAAGCTCCTGTGCCTGCACCGAGGTCGTCAGTCCGGGGCCGTCAAGCCAAGTCACACCGTCCCGGGGGCCGTCAAGCCAAGTCAGGCCGTCCCGGGGGCTGTCAAGTCTCCAGAGGCCATCCTGGGGGCCGCCAAGTCTCCAGAGGCCATCCCGGGGGCTGTCAAGTCTCCAGAGGCCTCCCTGAAGGCTATCAAGTATCCAGAGGCCTCCCTGAAGGACGTCACATCTCCAGAGGCCTCCCTGAAGGCCGTCACGTCTCCAAAGGCCTCCCTGAAGGCTGTCACATCTCCAGAGGCCTCCCAAAAGGCCATCACGTCTCCAGAGGCCTCCCAGAAGGCCGTCATGTCTCCACTGGTCTCCCAGAAGGCCGTCATATCTCCACAGGTCTCCCAGAGGGCTGTCAAGCCTCCAGAGGCCTCCCACAACACCGTCAAGCCTCCAGAGGCCTTCGAGGAGGCCGTGCGTTCCAGAGAGGCATTCGAGGAGGCCATCCGTTCCAGAGAGTCCTTCGAGGAGGCCGTAAATTCCAGAGAGGCCTTCGAGGAGGCCATCCGTTCCAGAGAAGTCGTCGAGGAGGCCGTCCGTTCCAGAGAGGCCGTCGAGGAGGCCGCCCGTTCCAGTGGGGGTCTGCCAGAGGTCCCGTGTTCCAGTGGGGGCCTGCCAGAGGTCATGTGTTACAGTGGGGGCCTGCCAGAGGTCACGTGTTACAGTGGGGGCCTGCCAGAGGTCCTGTGTTCCAGTGGGAGCTTGCCAGAGGTCCCGTGTTCCAGTGGGGGCCTCTCCAGAAGTCCTGTGTTCCAGAGAGTCCTCCTCAGAGGTCCCGTGTTCCAGAGAGGCCTCACTTGATTTTCTGTGTGCCGGTGGGGTCTCCCCGGAGGCCCGCAGTTCCAGGGGATCGTCCAGAGGATCCGATCAAGGTTGGTGATCGTCTTTGAATGTAATGGATCTTAATAAAAGTAATAATAAATTCTGCACTAACACGAATATCATTAGACACTAAAATTCTTTGTACTCACCCGTCTTTGGATTTTGTTTTATTACAGTTTTTTTCTCCTGTTAAAAGAGTAAAAGAGTTAGTACAGCAGCGTACTGCAAACAGTTAGCCAGAGTCGATACATAAATATCATTACTATAAAATTATCAACATACAGTGGTGTTTGAAAGTTTGTGAACCCTTTAGATTTTTATTTCTGCATAAATATGACCTAAAACATCATCAGATTTTCACACAAGTCCTAAAAGTAGATAAAGAGAACCCAGTTAAATAAATGAGACAAAAATATTATTCCTGGTAATTTATTTACTGTGAAAAATGATCCAATATTACATATTAGTGAGTGGCAAAAGTATGTGAACCTCTAGGATTAGCAGTTAATTTGAAGGTGAAATTATAACCAGGTGTTTTCACTCAATGGGATGACAATCAGGTGTGAGTGGGCACCCTGTTTTATTTCAAGAACAGGGATCTATCCAAATCTGCTCTTCACAACGAATGTTTGTGGAAGTGTATCATGGCATGAACAAAGGAGATTTTTGAGAACCTCAGATAAAGAGTTGATGATGCTCATCAGGCTGGAAAAGGTTACAAAACCATCTCTAAAGGGTTTGGACTCCACCAATCCACAGTCAGACAGATTGTGTACAAATGGAGGAAATTCAAGACCATTGTCACCCTCCCCAGGAGTGGCCGACCAACAAAGATCAGTCCAAAAGCAAGGCGTGTAATAGTTGGTGAGGTCACAAAAGACACCAGGGTAACTTCTAAGTAACTGAAGGCCTCTCTCGCACTGGTTAATGTTAATGTTCATGAGCCCACCATCAGAAGAACACTGAACAACAATGGTGTGCATGGCAGGGTTGCAAGGACAAAGCCACTGCTCTCCAAAAAGAACATTGCTGCTCGTCTGCAGTTTGCTAAATATCACGTGGACGAGCCAGAAGGCTATTGGAAGAATGTTTTGTGGATGGATGAGACCAAAATAGAACTTTTTGGTTTAAAAGAAAAGCGTTATGTTTGGAGAAAGGAAAACACTGCATTCCAGCATAAGAACCTTATCCCATCTGTGAAACATGGTGGTGGTAGTATCATGGTTTGGGCCTGTTTTGCTGCATCTGGGCCAGGATGGCTTGCACATCCATTGATGGAACAATGAATTCTGAATAACACAGAGAATTCTAAAGGAAAAATGTCAGGACATCTGTTCCATGAACTGAATCTCAAAGAGAAGGTGGGTCATGCAGCAAGACAACGACCCTAAAAGCACACAAGCTGTTCTACCAAGAATGATTAATAAAGAAGAATAATGTTTCATGTTTTGGAAAATGGCCAAGTCAAAAGTCCTGACCTTAATCCAATGGAAATGTTGTGGAAGGACCTGAAACGAGCAAGCTAATGTGAGGAAACCCACCAACATCCCAGAGCTGAAAGCTGTTCTGTACGGAGGAATGGGCTGCAAAATTCCTCCACCAGGCCGGTTTGTGGCAGGGGCTGATCAACTGTTGTGGAAATTATTCTTTAGTTGTTGCAGTTATTGCCTGCACAGGGGGGGTCACACAGACCCCCCCGACAGATACTGAAAGCAAAGTTTCACATACTTAGTTTGTGCCACTCACTAATATGTAATATTGGATCATTTCCTCCAATAAATAAATGACCGGTATAATATTTTTGTCTCCTTTGTTTAACTGGGTTCTCTTGATCTGCTTTTACGACTTGTGCGAAAATCTGATGATGTTCATATTTATGCAGAAATACAGAAAATTCTGTATTTGGCTTAATATTTGGTTTATTCACAGTACATTTCATCTGTTTTATTAATGCATTATTATAGTTATAAAGTATTACCTCACTGGCTGAATCTGATCCAAACAAAGATCTGCTTTGGAAAAAAAGTATTGATAGACTGTTGGCTGAATTGTTAATAATACAAAGTGTACAAAGTCTTAGACAGTGATTTCCAAACTGAGTCAGTAATTTAGGGAGTATGTTAGCTTAACATATAAGCAGGAAACTTCAGTATGTGAATATTTGAAAATGAACAAAATCCAAAGCTACCCGTTACGACGAGAAAACCAACTTTGTTCTGTTTCCTAAAAGAGATGAAAAGAGAAAATCCATGAAAGATAAGTAAAAAAAAGCATGACTTTCATCGATTATCAACTGTACGTGCCCAAAGCTCAAAAATTTGTATGTGAAAAACAAATAATCAAACAAAAGAAATCGTACCTGTGGTTTTATATACTTTATAATGGTGGTCAGTGATTTCTCATTTTGAGGGCATTGCAGTAATCCCTGATCTTCATGGAACAGAATATCAGCTGTAATAGTATTCCTTCTGCTTACAGCTCTTCTGCTGTCTGGTACAACTTGATCTGGATTAAACGTGTGATGAAGCACCACAAGAACTGCAAATTTGGTCTCTACAGAACACGTGAGACATTTTGAGTCATTATATACATGATAATCTAAATGCATATCATAAATGATCTTTGAAAGTAATTAAGTATACCTGAAATCTGATTTAGAGCTACTTCAATGTCAGTTCCAGCTCGTGAAAGAACAGGGCAGAAAACCAGAATG
The DNA here is from genome assembly GCA_025084515.1 of Ancistrus triradiatus. Lineage (NCBI taxonomy): Eukaryota > Metazoa > Chordata > Actinopteri > Siluriformes > Loricariidae > Ancistrus > Ancistrus triradiatus. The sequence goes on along the minus strand of JAJAGP010000785.1, from coordinate 3,956 downwards.
AAATCACACTCCTGCTCTGAATCCACCTCCTGCAGACCTGGTGCTTGTTTGTTAAGACGATTTAAGATGGCCTCATGACAATTTAGAGTATTTCCACTATGAAGAATAAAATACCTGTTCCCTGCAAGCAGATGTGGGGAAATGAGAAGGTTTTAAAAATGCAATTTTTGTTGTACAGTGAGATTAGTTACAGTTGATGTAGTTACAGTGGGGCTAAAAGTATTTAGTCAGCCACTGATTGTGTAAGTTCTCCTACTTAGAAAGATGAGAGAGGTCTGTAATTTTCATCATAGGTACACTTCAACTATGAGAGACAAAATGAGAAAACAAAATCCAGGAAATCACATTGTAGGATTTTTACAGAATGTATTTGTAACTTATGGTGGAAAATAAGTATTTGGTCAATAACAAAAGTTCAACTCAATACTTTGTAACATAACCTTTGTTGGCAATGACAGAGGTCAAATGTTTCATGTAAGTCTTCACCAGGTCTGCACACACTGTAGCTGGTATTTTGGCATATTCCTCCATGCAGATCTTCTCTAGAGCAGTGATGTTTTGAGGCTGTCACTGGGCAACACAGTCTTTCAACTCCCTCCACAAATTTTCTATGGGGTTGAGGTCTGGAGACTGGATAGGCCAATCCAGGACCTTGAAATGCTTTTTACAGAGCCACTCCTTCGTTGGCCGAGCGGTGTGTTTGGGATCATTGTCATGCTGGAAGACCCAGCCACGTTCCATCTTCAATGCTCTCACTTATGGAAGGGGGTTTTAGCTTAAAATGTCACGATACATGGCCCTGTTCATTCTTCCCTTAACACGGATCAGTCGTCCTGTCCCCTTTGCAGAAAAACTGTCCCAAAGCATGATGTTTCCACCCCCATGCATCACAGTAGGTATGGTGTTCTTGGGATGCAACTCAGCATTCTTCTTCCTCCAAACACGATGAGTTGAGTTTTTACCAAAAAGTTCTATTTTGGTTTCATCTGACCACATGATATTCTCCCAATCCTCTTCTGGATCATCCATATGCTCTCTGGCAAACTTCAGATGGGCCTGGACATGTACTGGCTTAAGCAGGGGGACACACCTGGCACTGCAGGATCTGGGTCCCTCTCAGCGTAGTGTGTTACTGATGGTAGCTTTGTTACTTTGGTCCCAGCTCTCTGCAGGTCATTCATCAGGTCCCTCCATGTAGTTCTGGGAGTTTTGCTCATCGTTCTCATGATCATTTTGACCACACGGGATGAGATCTTGTGTGGGGCCCCAGATCGAGGGAAATTATCAATGGTCTTGTATGTTTTCCATTTTCTGACAATTGCTCCCACAGCTGATTTATTCTCACCAACCTGCTTGCCTACTGTAGATTCACTCTCCCCGCCTGATGCAGGGCTACAATTGAGTGAGTTTGGCCATGGTTGAGTTTGGAGTCTGTTTGGAGGTAACGAGTGGAGGACAGAAGAGCTTCTTGAAGAAGAATTTACAGGTCTTTGAGAGCCAGAAATCTTGCTTGTTTGTGGGTGACCAAATACTTATTTTCCACCATGATTTACAAATAAAATCTTTACAAATCCTACAATGTGATTTCCTGGATTATGTTTTCTCATTTTGTCTGTCATAGTTGAAGTGTACCTATGATGAAAATTACAGACCTCTCTCATCTTTCTAAGTAGAAGAACTTGCACAATCAGTGGCTGACTAAATACTTTTTTTGCCCCACTGTAGATGAAAAAAGTAAGAAACCTAAGATTTACAAACAAGGTCATACCTGGAATCGTTTGTACTTGTTGTTCTTCATCACTCATTTTCTTCTCCTTTACTCCATCATCATCTTTACTTTCACCAGTTCCCCTCTCTTCAGCACAGCCATTGTTATCACCAAGAATTACAAAACCGTTGTCCTTTTGTTCCGGGTAACTTTGTTGTACTTCTGTGTGTATCATCCATGCAACATATTTTACTGATGGTTATAATTATAGTACTGTTTGTCTTCCAAACATCTTCAGTTCTATTACACTCTAACTATTATACTGACTTAGAAATTTTTCTTTGTGAATCTCCTTCCTCTACCAACACACATTTATTAATCTTAATTTTGGCTTTTGGACCATTTTGTCACTTTTTTTTGACTCTACCAGCCTGGATTGTATTTTTTATATTTTTTGTCATGCCCAACATTGGCTTAAACTTGCATCTGGTTTAGAATTTGCTAAGGAATTCCTTAACAAGAAAACATCTGCCAAACCATTAGACCAATTTCCAGTAGTCTGGACTTTTGACAAAAGGCAGGTTGGGTCCATGGATTCAAGCTGTTGTTGCTAAATTCGAGATACCTCAGACCAAGCTACATTTTTCCAGTTTCAGATGTCCAGTTTTGGTGAGCCTGTGCTCAAGTTAGCCTCAGCTTTCTCTTCTTGGCTGACAGAATTATTCTGGTATTGGTGTCACAGGGAACCCTTGGTTGGAAACTCATGATAGAATTAACCCAGCCTTTAGCCCAAATGCACATCCGGAAACATGTACGAATTGCAAACCCAAACTTCCAGTTTCTGGAAACTCTGGTCGTCAAATGCCAGGAGCCAAACCAACAGACCTCGCCTCAGGTAGGATATGAACCAGCACTCTACAACTAGGTCTCACTGTTTCCCACTGCGGACCCACCCTGTTTCGTATCCTGTCTATGGCAGGGTGTGATTTGTCAGCTACTGAGTTGGTGATTGGCACTGTTAAGTCCATGTTCTGGTGTCCCTTGACACTCAGAATCTAGATGATTGGTTAAAGTGTGGGGTTAAGGACCTTCTGCAGCCTTGTCCAGCTCTCCTAGAGTAACTGCCTGTCTCCTGGAATCTTCTCCATACTCTTAAGACTTTGCTGGGAGACACAGTAAACCTTCTGGAAACGGCATGTATTGATGTGACATCTTGCAGGAGTTGGGCTACCTGTGCAACCTCTGTAGGCTCCAGGTACCACACAATGTTACTACTAGTGATGCTGACCCTAGCCTACTGCAAAACGAGTGAAAAATCAGCCAGAAAAGACCAGGAGGGACAAAATGTCAATGGCCTCCACCTATTAATCTATTCCTGTTTTAGGAGTCATCTCATTGTTGTTCCTCTAGTGCACATGTTGTTAATTTCATTAACACCAAAGCAGCTGAAACTGATTAACAACAAAGCTACTACTTAACTGACCAGATCAATATCCAAAAAGTTGAATTGAGTTGATGGTAGACTCTGATTTAAAAGGATTTCTGTATTTTTTTAGCAGTATATATATATAGTAGATATAGTAGATATATATATATATATATATATATATATATATATACAGTGCCTTGAAAAAGTATTCAGCCCCCTTGAACTTTTCAACCTTTTGCCACATTTCAGGCTTTAAACATAAAGATATGAAATTGTAATTTTTTTTGGGAAGAATCAACAACAAGTGGGACACAATCGTGAAGTGGAACAAAATTTATTGGATATTTTAAACTTTTTTTAGAAATAAAGAACTGAAAAGTGGGGCGTCCAAAATTATTCGGCCCCTTTACTTTCAGTGTAGCAAACTCACTCCAAAAGTTCAGTGAGGATCTCTGAATGATCCAATGTTGACCTAAATGACTGATGATGATAAATAGAATCCACCTGTGTGTAATCAAGTCTCCGTATAAATGCACATGCTCTGTGATAGTCTCAGAGCTCTGTTTAAAGCGCAGAGAGCATCATGAAGACCAAGGAACACACCAAGCAGGTCCGAGATACTGTTGTGGAGAAGTTTAAAGCCGAATTTGGATACAAAAAGATTTCCCAAGCTTTAAACATCTCAAGGAGCACTGTGCAAGCGATCATATTGAAATGGAAGGAGTATCTGCAAATCTGCAAATCTACCAAGACCCGGCCGTCCCTCTAAACCTTCAGCTCAAACAAGGAGAAGACTGATCAGAGATGCAGCCAAGAGGC